>JAQHUG010000036.1:5007786-5020003 GCA_028555095.1 Dicrostonyx torquatus
AAAGTTAGACATACTGGCACTGGCATAACTAGAAGCTGGCAGATCCCTAGCGAGTACTGGTCAGAGCCTAGCCTAAGGCAAGCCTTATGTCTCAGAGGGACTTTGTCTCAAAATCCAAGTGGACAGCTCCTCAGGAACACCCAGGTTTGACCTCAGGCCTCTACTTGCACATGTACTCACACACACATGAGCATGCACACACATACACACACCTTGCATATTTAAACAGTCATTGTTTCTGCCTGTGGTTAAAATATATATAAGGCAAAATGTGTTCTGGATAGAGAAAATGGTGAGAGACATAGTGTGAGGCAGGAAAGACTTTGGTGTGTTCAAGGAAAGAAAAGTGAGCATCACTAGACTCCAGCTGAATGAAAGAAGGCCTGGGGGGATTGGAAGGAACAGAACATGCTCAGGTTTGGGGGCCACAAAATGAATTTTGAGTTGTACTAGCTCTTTGAACAAACCCTGAGGGACTTAAATCTTGCTACAATCAGATGCAACTTCCTGTTGTCTTCTATCAGTTCTGTGAAAATTAGATGCTGTGAACCTTGACTTAAAAAGGGAAGTTCATAGTGAGGTTACTCACTAAACAGAAAACAGAGCCCTGGATGAGAATGGGTGCAAACAGATGAGCGAGAAATCCAGTTGGTGAGTCTTAGGGTAGACAAATTCGCATGCATGAGACAGCCATAGGGAAACACCTTACAGCCAGATGACATAACTCTGGAGTACAATGAAACAAGTGACACATGCATTTGGAAGTCTTCAATGTAACATGTGGAATTCTGAAATTGGAAAGGTCCTCCTAGGGAATGGCTAACGTTGACAAGAAAGGCATTTTAAACTGAAAGCAAAAAAGCAGAGAAGAATTTAAAAATATAGAAGTGAGGAAGATAATTCAGTTAGGAAAGTGCTTGCTTTGCAAGTGTAAGAACCTGACCTCAATGTCCCACCCAACACCCACGAAAATGCCCAGACTGCTGGTATTGCACACACTCCTAGGGTCTGGAGAGGTTGCTCACTCGGCAGCTTAGCCTATATGTTAAACCTCAGAACCAGTAAGAGACCTTTTCTCAAGAGTAGAGATGGGAGCCGGGCTTTGGTGGCGCACGCCTTTAATCCCAGCACTCGGGAGGCAGAAGCAGGCAGATCTTTGTGAGTTCGAGACCAGCCTGGTCTACAAGAGCTAGTTCCAGTGCAGGCTCCAAAGCTGTCTCGAAAAAACAAAAAACAAAGAATAGAGATGGGTGGCTCCTGAGAAAGGACACTGAAGTTGACCTCTGACCTCCTCACTTATGTACACACGTGCATACCCCCCACACACACACACCAGAGAGCTTTTCAGTGAAAAACAATTCAATGATGCAACACAGAAGCATGTAAAGGGGTCAGCGGCCATCATGACTAGCCCAGTGACACTCTCCACATAAAGAAATACAACTGAGACACTTCATCTTCTAAACTTGACCGCTGGCTTTCAACTTTGGCTGCCTTGGAACTGTTGGGGGAATGGGAGGAGGGGATCAACTCAGTGGCATGATGTAGTCTGAACACACAGAGGGAGGCCAGTGTGGAGCAGAAGGGAGCCGCACCATGCCTAAAAGTCAACCTTGACAGTAAACTGTCTTCCTATAGTGTCTCCCCAAAGCAGCATATACCTTACAGTGACCGTAGGCATCCTGTGTGTGAAAATCCATCTTTCCTGCCGTAAAAGGAGGCAATGGTGCCTCCAGGCATTTCAGCTCCACTGGAGCCTTCATTGGAATGGCCTTTTCCTGTTAGGAATGTAACCGCTAATTGATACTGTTTTCCCCTCTTGACATAGAATTGAGAAAGAAAAGTTCCAGGAGGGATAGTTGATAAGGAACATTAGCCTGCATTGTAATATGATGTAACTAGAGATGATGGTCCTCGCACAAGCAACTCTAGATGTGGTAATGCAACCAATTACAACATTCCAGCCAAAACAACATTTAGATAATGATCAATTCCTATTACACCAGGTCAAATACAAGCTCCAAAGAAGGGAAGATACATTTATCTTTCAGTAGCCTGTGTAAATTCCTTCATCAAGGGAGGGGGGGAATGAAATATCACTGAAAAAAATCAATATCATTATTGATTAATCAAGCCGCTGTGATTTATTGGGTACGCACTCATTTGTTTGTTACAGTCATTTCATGCATTGCCTCTGGCTGTGATAAATGGTCTGGCCTCAGCTTTGGGAAAAGGGGGACTTTTCAGCAGTCCTCCCCCTAGGTTGAACCCTCTGGGGACTGGCATGTCTGCTCCCATGTTAAATGGAAGTCTGTAGACAGCTGGGAAGCATGGCATCGAGATTATCAGCCTCAACTCATGTGAGAAGCCCCAGCTGCAGAGTACACACTCGAGATTCTTCCAAAATGAAGCCCTACCCAGGTCCTAAACGGATGTGTGACATCCAGGACATGCATAATGCTGTCTAGGGGAGCAAGGATGATTCTCTTTCTTCACCAGTTAAAAGATAAGCAAGAAGAGTGTAAGAAGAAAACTTGGAAGTCCTGTTAGAGCTACCCTATCATACCTGGAAATAGAGATTTACTTTTGGGGTTCTCGGCCTCATTAATAATACTAATTGAGAAGAAACTCAAACAAGTTTGAGGACAGTTTATGATACTTTCAAAGAAAAATTGCAGGACAGACAAACTGTAAATCTCCCAGCTGCCTGAAGGAGGAGGACAGGAAATTTGAACTGTGATAGGGGTTGGCTACATGGTAACGGGGGAGGCGGGTACAGAAAGAATAAGGAAGGCCAAACCACCAGGGAGTTTAAAACCATACTTAGGGTCGGGCTGGCATCCAGAACGAAGGCAAGTAATTACACTTAAGTAGAAACTCTGAAAGTCTCTGGAGAAAACCGAAGACTGTCCTGTCAAATCAGTGACACCTGATGTGCCCGGAGATTTGGACTTCCTTGTTCCAAAGACTGGATTTATCTGTCCAGTTTGCTCCCTCTTTTACTCAGATGGAAAAGCAATGGCAAATCACTGCAAGAGCAAAATCATAAGCAAAATACAGAGAAGTTCATGGCCAAGCAAAGAAAGGAAAAGGAGCAGAATGAGACCGAAGAAGGAAGTTCTAGGTGATGGGGAAAAGGAGAAGAAAGTTCGTTAGAAATTCATTTAGGGTCCAGTTGGTTTGTGGGTTTTTTTTTTGTTATCATTTAATTTGTAATTTCTGTTTCAGAAACATATTCATGCAGTACAAATTTCTGATTGCCCTTGATGTAGAGAAACTGATGGGAAAAGTATGATGGGTTTGACTTTTATATCAAATCATCAGGAAGTGTTAAAATAAATGTTCCTGCTGTATATTTCAAAGGATAAATAAACTCTGAAAGGCAGATGGGCCCAGCCAACCCTCATGGCAGCTAGTAGGCACTGCACTAGAAGGTGGGAATTACCAGAAGGAAATGGGTATTATCATAGTGTGAATCAGCTTTCTAAGAGTGGTCCCCTAGTCAGGTCTTTGATCTGCCCAACAAAACTAACTCTTGTTAATTAATGAGGGTAGTGGTGCCACCTAGAAGGAAATCCCCTTCTCTACTATAATACAATGAAGCTTACTATCACAGATCAGATGTATGGCCTCAGAATGAGTCTGGCATTTCTGTATTAGCTATTGTTCACATTGTCATCAGAAGACCAGTAGCCTGATTTCTATAGCTGCTTGATAAAAAAAAAAAAAAAAGAAAGAAAGAAAGAAAGAAAGAAAGAAAAGAAACAAGTCACAGAACTTTATTTCTGTTGCCCAGGTTTTTTAAGCCACACTCATTGGCTATCTGCCTCCTTTCTTCTAAAGGAAAACTCTCGTATGTTACAATTGTTGATCAGAAGTGTTCAGTGATCTCTGCCTTGAGTGAGTGCAGAAAAAAAATGTAGCAATGAAGAAGTGTAACTCCAGATGCCCAAATGCTAGGGTTGGCCTGGTCAAGCACAGCAAGGGCAGGATGGCGCTTCTCTGCAATCGAACCTGGGCCTTTGCCTCTGCTTCACTTCAAGTCACTGCTTTTTCCTTTCAGGGGAAGTGTAGGAACAAATAAGGAGAAGTTGTTTCTTCCCTAGTTTGGTTGCCTTTCTATATCTTGGCCCACCAAATTTTCACCCCTGGGTGGTACCCAGAAGACTGATGAAAGTGATGTACTACAAGGGAGTCCCTGTAGATGTCTCTGGTCTACAGTTATGCTGTTCTTGGGCTAAGTAAATCACTGTTCCAAGAGCCTATTCCTGACTGGGTATATATACTTCAAAATGCTTTCCTTTCTCAGTTCCTGAGCATCCCTAGAAATGTTTTCGCTGTTTTTTTGTAGTTGGGGTTTCTTTTGCTGTGAAGAAACACCAAGACCTAAGGCAACTTGTGAGGGAAATTGCTTATCTCACTTAAAATTCCACATCAGAGTCCACAATCCAGGTGAACTGGAGCTCAGACTCAAGTTAGGAAGTGATGCAGAAGCCATGGATGTGTGTTCTTGACTTGCTGTTTTTCATGGCTTGCTAAATCTATTTTCTCATAGCATCCAGGTCTCCAGTCAAGGAATAACACTACCCACAGTGAGCTTGACCTTCCCGTATTAATTATCAATCAAGGAAATGTTCCACAAGCCAATTTAGGAAAGGAATTTTCCTCAGCTGAAGTTCCCTCCTCCTAAATGACCCTAGCTTGTGTCAAGTTGATATAAAACTACACAGCACCACTATTTTTTTTTTCTGTCACTCCCAAACTGGGCCTTTTGGACAGGACCCATGTGGGAGGGTCCACCTGTATTTCTGTGCTTTGATTGGTTAAATAAAGAGCTGCCTGGCTTATAGTTAAGTCAGCCCTTAGGTGGGCGGAGTAGACAGAACGGAAGTTCTGGGAGAAGAAAGGAAGTGGGCCAGACGCCACGAGCCACTGTCGCAGATGGATGCAGGTTAGACCTTTCCGGTACGTCACCACGTGGTGACTTACAGACTTTTATAATGGGTTAGTTTATGAGGTGAGGGCTAGCCGGGAAAAGGCTAGTGATAATAAGCCAGGCAGAGTTTAAATGAATACCGTCCTCACGTGGTTATTTCGGGTGCAGGCAGCCAGCCGCTGAGCAGGCCAGTGGCTGGCGGCTGGGGAACACAACACACACACCTCTCCTCTCCCCTAATTACAACAGACCCAGATATATGTCCCCACTCTTAACCTTTCTCATGGAGTAAGACCCACAACAACTTCTTCAATCCTTCATTTACCTCTTTGGCTAGGGGTAGAAGCCTATATAAATACAGCATCTAAGGTAAACAACCACCTTTGATCTTGTTCACATTCCTGGGCTCCAGTGCAATTCTAAAACAACTGTCTACTTTACTGCTCCTCCAACTCAAACCTCCAGTCACCTCCTGCAGTCAAAGCTACCAAAGTCATAATCCACCTGAGCTTTCTTGGACCTATTCCTGGCTCCAGACTTCTGTGTTTTCCAACCACAAACTTATCTTTCAAAACTTAAGTGGGGAGGATCTTCTCTAAGACACTCTCAGTTGGCTTAAGGAAAGAGCTTCTCCCGTTGTCACACAGGAGACACATCTCAAACACCCCCCCAAAGAGTAACCAGCTTAGCTCCAAGAGCATCTTGCTTTCCAGTATTGCCCTGGGCAACGCAATAGTGGCATAAACTATCCTCCTACAATTTATGCACTCAAGTTGGGTTCAGCTAAGTGAGAAGTTTTCATCTGATCTCTATGATGTAGATTCAGACTTTCATATTCTGCACGATGCAGGCTCTTTCTGTGTCCCACCCACAATCTCTTTCTAAGCAAGTCTCCCTATACCTGACATTGTTCACCCTGGTTTCTAGTCATCTATTGGAGGCCAAAGGTAATGTTTGAGGCCTAACTGTGGATCTATCCTGTATCCACATACACTAAAGATTGCCATGAAGACATTAAGAAACACCACCACTGACTATAATGACAGAGTATGGGCTAAAGTTGGTCCACAAGAAACTTGTCCCTAGAACATAATAGAGAGACAGAATAGCTACATAAGACACAATGAGATACCTTCATCTAGATCTTCATAAACAATTTCTCTTCCCAAGACTAATAATTCTAGTCCTTTCCATTTTACATCACCATATTTCTCAGTAGAAGCTTTGAAAGAAATGCCTCTGCTAGCCATTCTCTTGCTGAAGCAGCGGGTAAAATAACTCCATTATTACTAAAGTGACATGTGGGTTTCTAGAACTAGCTTGCCAGTTCCTTTAAATTTCTATCCTCGTCAAAGGCAGGAGTATTTCTTGGATCCATTTTCTTTCCAGAGACCTGAATCCTTTAGCTACCCAGGCCCAGATCTACACTAGCTTCACTTTGAGACATCCCCTGTAGCAACTCAAATCCCCAAGCTGCAGCTTTCCAGACATCCTTGTGAAAAATTTCAACTTCTATTCTGGGCTTGTGGCCAAACCCCCATATTTCATGACCTTGCCCCTTCAACCCTGAACATCTGCTCCTGCTTTGGGATTGTTTCTATGGGGAAGATTACTCAAATCCTGCCAATCAGAAACCACGATTTCGTGGTCTTCCCAAGCTGTTTGCCTCTGCAAAGGAAAGGCTCCACACTGCTCTGTAACTTCCTTCTTTGGCATGGGTTTCACGTGGCCTCTCCAAGACCATCACACTCACCCTCTCGAATCCACTTAGACATTATTTGGGCATGTAGATCTTCCTAGGAAGCACTAATAGAACAAGAGAATTATCTGAAATTGAAATATACTACAATACTTCAGGCCACAAACAAATTCAGATGACCTCAGTTTCAAATATGAGGTTATAAAGAGAATAATAAAGAATAAAAGTTGGTGTCATTCCATATCTTGTATGATGACTCATGTTCCTCTAACCAACATGCACATAGGGTAGATGCCATCGTAATCCCAACATCCTGCTCTTGATGGCAGGGCAGAAAGCAAGGACCTCAAGAGATCCCCCCTGCTGTGATCCACACACTGCAATCTATACAGAAAAGGAAAATGTCCCCTTGGAAAAAAGCATTGTAAAATCTGTAAGTAAACTTAAAGTTAAAATACAGAGGCTCGCAGAGATTTGATTTTTAAGTGGCACTGTTCATTGAGAGTCTCTGGATGGAAATATATCCTAAAATAAGAGGAGTGTTTGTGGGCGGCAGCCCATGGTGCTTGCCAGTGTATTTAATCCAGTCTCTGCTGCTTATTTTACCCATATGGAGATTCCTTGACTATCATCCATGGCCAGACTCTTCCTCATTTTTTCCTATATTTTTCTCCCTATATGTACGTACCACAGTTCTTTTTGCCACATCAAAGTTCCTGTCACACTTGGCTGTAGTTATTCATTCAGTATAGTGCGCTTGACTCCATAGTGGACATGGCTCAGGAACCATATTTGTACTGGCTGCTGCTTTGCTCCTGGCACCTCCTGACAAATGCCACAGAATAACACTATTTGATGAATGAGTGAAAGAAAGAACTGACTAAACCAAATGATCTGGTCACTGTCGTAAACATTCAAGGTGTTTGAAACAAATGTTGACTACAATCACTTGGATCTGATGTTACGCAAGCAAATAATTTGCCAATTAGTTGATATCATCACACTCAAGTGTTGGATCTTTAAATTCACACATACCATCAAATAAAATAAATAAGCAAAATAAAGAGCTCAAGTGAACAGCATGCTAACTGTGCCTGCATCCAATCTATAAATACTCAATTTGCTCACTAGCAGGGCTTCTTAGGCATTCTTCACTTGCAATATCATTCTGTCCAAATCTTATGATGCAAATTCAGGTACCTAAAGATAGGTCCACAAATCAAACATCTACTGACAGCCAATCATAAGTCAATTTATTTAAAATAATTTCAGTAGACCTAAGTATACCAACTGTTTATGCTAATGAAATGGACACAATTGTTTATCTTGGCAGAAGAATAAAATCTTGGTTGAATATTTGGTGCTGCAGGATATAGATTTCTTCAGAAATTTTCATGATTGATTGGTATTTGATTTTATCATCATTAATACTGAAAACACAAATACTTAGTGCAAATACCTATAGAAAATGTTTAAGGTCATTTTAGAAACTGTTTGGAAATCTGCCCTAATCTTAGGCCAGAATTTATTACATGAATATTTTATGAAACTCCAGTCAGTAACTCAAATAGAAATTTTTTAAAATCATTCAAACACGATCCAACCAAAACTATTTAATACTTTGATAACTAAACATAGAGATAAGCATTAAAATTGCTGTTTACAGATTAGCTTGTATAATAAGTCATTATACATCTATACAAGGAAAAGTTTTGAATGTTCCACCAAGTTCATAACATGCAGTAAATCTGAGCTGAGGTAATCCGGCACCGTTCATTAGTGTGAGGATGTGTGCAGTACATAGTGCTAATATACATTCAGAACCAGGGCTGGAGTAAGAAAAATCACAAGAAGTGAGATGACTTGGGCAAGCACTGGCACAAACACCTGTAGTTCATGGAGCATTTGATTTGAATTGATTTTTTTTTTTTAATCACTGTGTATTCCCAACATTTTTTACTACTGCCAAGGTTTTTTTACACCCCACACCCCAATATCTGGAGTCATAACCCACATCTAACTCTGAGACAACTAGAACCTCTAATCATTTGTCTTACATTACTCCTTTTCTTACAAAAATTTCAACCTACCTGATGTTTAAAATAGAGTCTAGCAAGACCCGAATGTGAGGACGAGGTTGAAAACCATAAGAGTTTTCCTAATGAGAGTTGTCTCCTGAATATTTTATTACACCTCTGGAAAAGAGCACCTCCCAGTATTTTGCTTTTACACATTCAAAAAGGTAATAATTAGTATTGGCAGCCTCATGCAGTGCAAAATAAAGGGAGAAGCTTTCTAGATTCTGAAAGTCTTGGCATGTCACAGAAACAGAAATATAGCGCATGGTCATTGCCAGTCACTTCACTTATAGATAGAGCAAAAGTAAAAAACAAAAGGAAAGAAATCAAACAAAAGCCGCTAAACAAAAGAGAAATGTACTTCTTTCCACATTCGTGCCTCCTCAGGCTTCTTTCAGGAGAGCTGGAGACACTTTCCTCTGGAGCATCTGCATGCTGTTCTAATCTGAAATCCTATCAGACTGAAAAGTGACAGGTACCACCAGGGTTAATTAGAATTAATTTTATGAAAATGTATTTTCTCCCTCTTTCAGGATTTGGTGGATTATTTGATAAATGACCTAAACCAGTAACTTTATAACATCAACATTACCTAAGGAATCCTCTGCTGTTGTAAGGGGCATCCTGCAAAGGCGTTCACTCTCCTGCTTCCAGTCATGAGTTGACCATTTCTTTGGATCTCTAAGCCTTTTCCTGAGAGTCCAAGACCAACACAAAGGGTTCCTTCCCCAAAATTATTCATTCCTCAAAGAAGTGCTGTAAAGGTCTATTCAACCTCCCTGTAAAGTTATGTCTGTGAGTATAAGACATTTGTGCAAAATACTGAGTGACCCCATCCACCATCTTGATTCATTGGGTTACCTGCCCATAACACCTGTCTTCCTTGGGTGCAAGATTCTTATCTCATTGCAAGACCCTGCACAAACAGATCACACTGTTCAGCAAATAAATAGGCCAGTGAGTAACACTAAAAATCTAATAACAAGTGTGTTCCTTCCCACTCATTTTAGTGGAATATACAGTGAAGATCTGTGGGGCTCATGCATTAGCCTATAAGTTGTCAGACATTCTTCTTATTGCCATATGGGGCAGTCTTCAAAAGGCAACCTTAATTTATTTGAACAGATTTGTGTCATTGTCCCTCTTAGGAAAAGGAGTCAGCAAAAAATACTACTTCTGTTCAAATATATTCCCTTCCCTCAGCCAGGCTTGAAATTGACTAAAACACTGATCATTGGTCTTTAAGGATTAAAACGTTGCTATCCAAGAAAGTGATCAGTAACACAGCTAACATAGTGACAGACACTACTTAAGGTAATTAATAAGCCTTTGTCACCAATTAGTACATTATTGGAAAGTAGGATCCAAAGAAAGGAACATTAGTCTGGAATGTGGGAAGAGTCAAAGGGGATGAAGCCATAGGGTGGGAATGAACAAGGGATTTTGTAATAATAACACCTAGAAGCACCATGAACAAACCCAGGGAAGACATGTGAACAGCCATGATAGATGAGGACCCATGATCATTAGCATTCTTCATACCTTCTCCTAATAATATGTTTACTTTTAAAATGCCTGGTCTTCTGTGGGAGGGGTGTGTGTACACATACACACACACATACACACACACACAAATATACACACATACATAATTAACATTGGTATAGAAAAAACTCACAAAATATCCAAAAGAAATAGGTCATAGCATCCTATGTGAGCATGCTACAAAGAAAGCATCCTGAGGATTTTGTGACTAAGCAATGCCTCTAGCATGTTTATGAACTTGGCTGTTAATTCTGTTGCTGACATAATAATAGTTCCATATCCATGAAGCAGGGGACCGACTATGAAATGTGAGATAAAGGCAGAGCCAATATCCTTATGTGCCAGAAGACCCGAGTCTACCAACTCCTCTACTGAAAGTAGTCCATCTTCCGCCATCCAAAATTCAGGACTGCACACCCAACTGGGCCAACCCAATTCACACTCACAGGCTATAGAAAATATCAATTTTTAACTTCTGGCAACTCTAAACAGAAGAGTAAAAATGCAGATTAAACGAACCTTTCAAAATATGCAATTATCATATGTACTCACTCATAAGTGATTTTTAAAACATAAATCAAAGAAAGCCAGCCCACAACTCACAATCCCAGAGAACGTAGACAACAATGAGGACCCTAAGAGAGACATACATAGATCTAATCTACATGGGTAGTAGAAAAAGACAAGACCTCCTGAGTAAATTGGGAGCATGGGGACCTTGGGAAAGGGCTAAAGGGGAGGGAAGAGGCAGGGAGGGGAGCAGAGAAAACTGTAGAGCTCAAGAAAAATAAAAAAATATGCCATACATCAGATAAACACGATACTAAAGAAAAAATATAAATTTTATATTTTTATGGAACAAAATATTCAAGTTTACTTCTCATTAAAGGATTTTAAACCGGGCGGTGGTGGTGCACGCCTTTAATCCCAGCACTCGGGAGGCAGAGGCAGGCAGATCTCTGTGAGTTCGAGACCAGCCTGCTACAAGAGCTAGTTCCAGGACAGGCTCAAAAACCACAGAGCCCTGTCTCGAAAAACCAAAAAAAAAAAAATCAAAACCAACAGAATCCAGTATTCTATAATTTTAACCATATATCATTTAATGAGAGCCGATAAGATGGTGGTATGTGAATAAAAAGCACTAGCCACAAAAGTTCAATGACCTGAGTTCAATTTCCAGGTTCCACAAATGAGAAAGAGAAGCAATTACCAAGGGTTGTCTTCCGATCTCGACTTACATGCCATAGCATGCACACACATGTGTTGGTTTGGATAAAAATTACTCACAGAGGCTCTTCAACTTGAATGTTTGATTCCTTGACAATAGAACTGTCTTGAGAAAGACTATGAGGTGCAGCCTTGTTGGAAGAATTATGTCACCGAGGGTGGACTTTGAGGTTCCAAAAATCCCAGCAAGTCCAGTTTCAGTTTCTCATTCTCTCTCTGTCTCTGTCTCTGTCTCTGTCTCTGTCTCTCTCTCTCTCTCTTTCTGCCTGTTACTTATGGGATCATGTGTAAGCATGAACTCACCCTCTAAAATAAGAGCAAGTCTCCAATGAACTCTCTTCTCTTCTATAAGCTGCCATGGGCATAGTATTGAAAGATCTGCAGCTCCGCTGCCCAAAGGAATCCAACTCGGGCCACTGGATGCAACAAGCAAGAGGCACTTTATTGGATTAGTACACAGGCCTGCGGATGGACAGATAGCAGCAGGCTCAGCAGAAGCTTTGGCTATCTGACCACCCCGGGTGTTGTTACAAACAGCTTTTATAGGCAAAAAACCCACAAAATTAACATAAGGGGTACAAATACAATGCTGATTGGTCCAAATCATTAGACCAGGGTTACAGACAGGGCCAAATTAACATAGTCCAAACTACTCTAGGAAAAACAACAGGTGAGAGCAAAACATGTTTTCGTCCTCAGCCTGAACAACAGGAACCAGGGTTTAAGAAACTG
>JAQHUG010000036.1:5020913-5033925 GCA_028555095.1 Dicrostonyx torquatus
AACCTGGTCTACAAGAGCTAGTTCCAGTGCAGGCTCCAAAGCCACAGAGAAACCCTGTCTCGAAAAACCAAAAAAAAAGAAAATATTCAAGTTAAATAAAAGAAAAAAGGACAAAATGCATATAAAACATGAAAGTATTTTTTTTTATTCATAAACTTCATTCAGAAAAGAGAATGTACCAGAAGAAAGCACTAAAAGTCAGTCTCTGGAAAAGGGAAATGCAAGATAAAAAAATTTTCATCTTTTTTTTAGTTTTCCCTATACTTCCAAATATGATATAGAAAGACACATTCCTTTTAGAATCACCAAATTTAAATCAAAAATTTGTCACTTAAATAAATGGAAGTCATCCTTTAAGGAATTAAATGTTTCCCCTCTGCCTTTATCGCTGAAAATGTGTACATTTCTTTCTGAATAAAGAATTTAACTGCAGCTTGCAACTGGAACTCAATGTGCTTTGCTTCCTAGCAGCATGGTTTTTAAGGTGGGATGGGATGAGCTGAGACTTGATTTTTAAAGTGGGATGGGATGAGCTGAGACTTGGTAGAAACACTGTCAAGTTTGCACCTGTGCATCTTCAGCCCTCAGAGCACTGAGCCCCCTCTCAGTCCCCTGAGTGTATGGCTCTCCTCACATAGCAGAGGACGGTTCTCAGCAGACATGCTTGGATTTTATATTGTTCAGCACTCTGAAAAGAGCAAGGAGTCTTTGAGGAAAAGGGAAGAGAATGGTGCAGATTCTTCATTGGGAGGGAAAGTGTTTCCTCTTCCAATGAAACTACCATGAAAACATGAATCCACGCAATGTCACATTTCTTTAAAGAATCTTTTTGTGACGGCTAATCTTGTTTACCAACTTAATTACATCTATAATCAACTAAAATAAAAGCAGCTGGACATATATATATATGCAGTTCTCTTGATTGGCTCATTTGAGGTGGGAAGACCCATTCTAAATATGGCCATCCTTTCTGCTGCCAACCCACGCAAAAGAACATGGAAGAAAAGAGCTTGTACTTTTTGTCTGTTTGCCCTCACTCTCGTTGGCAAGTTCATCTGTTCTGTGACCGAGCATTCCTCCCCTGGTATTAGAACCTACTTCTTTAGGATTCCAGCATAGACTCAAGTCTAGCAGTTCACTAGGAATTACCTGGGGTTGTAACATCAGTTTGGGACCTCTGAGACATCCATCCTCGTGGGTTGAATGAGTGCTCGATTCTTTGTCTTTCCACTGGGAGACAGTCATTGCTGGACTGCCCACACCACAGCCTGTAAACTGCTCTAATAAATCCATATGTGTGTATAATATACATAAATCAAATAAATATGAATTTATGTATGGATATATATTTATATACTTTCCTTCAGTTAGTTCTGTTCCTTTAGAGAACCCTGACTAACATACTGTTGAATTTTTTCCTATTTGTTCTTCCAGCTTGTCTTCTGGGACAAGAACATGGAGTAACCAGAGTTGTCACATGAAGACTGAGGTCCAAAATGACAAGGAGTATTTCTCTATACAAGAAGCATGCTAGCAGCAGCAGAAGCATTTTCCTTTTTGAAGACTTTCCACTCTGTTCATCTTGTAATGACAGGATCCTGTGCCCCATTCCTATGTCCTCTACAACATCCGACTAGGTGTGCCCACACCCCTGCTTCTCACGGGCTCTCACCCCACCACTGATCAGGCAAACTCTACCTCACTCTTCTACCCATCCAAGTCCCTGTTGCAGTCTGCACTGCCCCTCACCCCAACCAATTATTAGCAAACCTTTGTGCTCAGCTACATCTTTGTTATATCTAAAGTCATCCCTGAGCTCTTTCCAGACTTTATCTAGGCTTTGGCCTCTTACCGTTAATTTGATGCCAATTAGTTCACATATCTAAAAACAACATGAGAACTACAAATTAAATGGCATCCAATTAGCTTCATTTCATCTTGCTACACTTCTTTTAAGCTCTCTCCTCATTATATCCCAGAGATGCCTGGCACTGTGGGTGGCTCAGTTCCAAAAGACCCAGAGACTCTGTCATAGCCTCAGGACAAGCTGGACAAGCTTCCTCTCAACTTCAGGCTCTGCATCAGTTCTGCCCCAAATGCTGTTCAGGCCAAGTCTAAGAAATTTGTCAACTTCATCTGACAAGCTGTGTTTCATAAAAGCTGAGATTCTGCTCTCTCTGTTCGGTGTTACACATATAAGGCAAACACGAAGCCTTCAAATTTTTTTTCACTTTTTCATTTTCTTTTATTCTTGAATTAAACCATCACAGTTTATTGATCAGCATTGCTCTGACCACTTATGAACAATCGTAACTAGATATTGGTACACTAATGGAACATAAACCATGGGGTGGATGCATTGGAACAAAAGCAGCTTTTCCTCATCGTGTGGATTTTACCTCAATAATAAGCCTCTGTGCATCAAATTGATTAGATTTCTTGTAAAAAGAATAGCTGCCGTTGCAAATCCAAAATAATAGATGGTTGACATGTGACACTAATAGTAGCCAATAAAACAGCTAGAGGAAAATTTTCCCAAATGCTTTGTAAATTGATTATCTATAATACCCTGTGATAAATTGACCCATAATGTCATTTGATGGCTATTTATTTAGGCAGAAATTCAGTCTGGGAATTTGAGAAACAAAATCCCAGTACCATAAAGATGATGGGAATATATTTCACCATCTTCCAGAATGGTAGGCATTAGCAAGGTTTAAATAAGCTTTGTTTTTGCCCATGTGGTTAAAATAAGACTTTTACTGACATTACTTTGGACAAGTGATAAAACAATTGTGTGTAGATGCTTGGTGGGATTTTTAGTTGCATCCCAAAGCTGATTCTATGGAGGAGCAAGAAAATAAGGAAGCGGGAGGATAATGGAAGAAGAGCAAGAGAAAGAAAGAAAGGGAGGGAGGCAAGGAGGGAAAAGGGGGGGTTAATGGAGGAGAGCAGGAGAAATCAAGAAAAGGAGGGAAGAAGAAATCAAATTTCCAATTCCTATATTTGTTTAACAGGATTGACATTGGTCAGACAGCCAGGTCAAAATGAACAACTCGCAAGTTCTCCTTTGTGGTTAACTTAGTGTCCCATCATTACCAAGACTAGTTCCTTCTTTCTTCTCGTTGTCTCTTCATATGTCCTTTATGTGCCCCCAACCAGCAGACAATCTCAGTCACTGTCTTCTTTCTCTGTATTGCTGCCCTCTGCTACATGACCTCTGTGCCTTAAGCCTTCTTCTCCAACCTGGCATGAGTCTGCTGTACATTCTCATGCTAGTGACTGTTTCTCTTCTCATAATGCTTCACTGGGTATCTGTCATTAAGAATACCAATTTTCTAGATGTTTCTCTGCTGTTTTATATATAAGTACCATAGAAACTGAAGTGTAAGACTTGGAATCTGGTTGTAGCATTCTGCTCTTTATATGGTTCATTGCTGTAAAGGTTTGTCACTCATATTCATTTAATAAAATGCTGATTGGCCATCAGCAAGGCAGGAAGTATAGGTGGGGCAGCCAGGCTAGAATTCTGGGAAGAGGAAAGGCAGAGACACAGTCATCATCTAGAAGCAGAAGAAGTAAGATGAGAATACCTTACTGGAAGAAGCTAACAAGCCACATGGCTAAACACAGATAAGAATATGGGTTAATTTAAGTTGTAAGAGGTAGTTACTAATAAGCCTGAATATAGGTCAAACAGTTTATAATTATTATGAGACTCTGTGTGTTTATTGGGACTGAATGACTGGGACCAGGTTGGACAGAAACTTCCATCTACAGTCCCTTGCCTATAACTGCTGAAGAAAAGTTCTCTCTCTTCTATTTGTTCCTATCTTATTTTACACAGACAGGATCCATTGCCTTTTGTTGTTTATTGACTGCATTGAATGGCCAGACAACAGTCCCCACCTCCACACGTCGGAACCACTGAACAGCTTAAGAGGCAAGAGATGCAAAAACAGGACCAAGGTCTAGATACACTTTCACAGGCCAGAGGCTGGTCCAGGTTAAACAACCAGGAACTGAAGTATAATTTTTATTTGGGGGGTAGGGTGCTATTTGTTCCTTTGTTTATTTTCTTGTTTGTTTGGGAACAAGGTCTCATGGTGTAGCCCAGGAGAGTCTTGCACTCATTGCAAAAAACAGAATGACCTTGAATCCTCCTGCTTGTGCCTACCAGGTGCTGGAATTGGAGACAAATGTGACAATTAAGCCTAGTAAATAATGATTTTTTTAAGAAGTTCAAAACTCATCTCACCAATGAAAAGGCACAGATGAGATACATTCAAATCTATTGTACTTTTATTTCCCTCTGAGTCTTTTGCATGTTTTTAATTTTAATTTAATTTTTACATAAATATCCTTTAATGATCTTGCTTTCATTTTTATTCTCCTAAATAGACTAATTATCTGTATGTTTCTGTAACAATTTTATTGATTATTCTCTACTGCTATTTATATAGACAACTGTTACACACTACTGGTGGGAATGTAAACCAGTCTATCCACAAGAAAATCAGTGTGTATGTCCCTCAAAAACCTAAAAGTAGATCTACCTTATGATCAACTATTTCGTTTCTATATTTACTGGGAGGATGCTGAGTCAGTATAACACAGATGTACTTGAATATCAGTGTTTAGTGCCACACTTTTCACATTACCTAATCTATGGAACCAACCCAGGTTTGTGTCAAGAGAGAAATAATGTGAGTGTGTGTGTGTGTGTGTGTGTGTGTGTGTTTGAAAAGAAATATATAGCAAGGAAGTAGAAAAATGGAGAAAATACACAAAGGATATTATATTCCTTCAGGAAGAAGCTTATGAAACCCAGTACCACGTACAATGACTTTATAGCAATTCAAACATTATTAGTTTTAACTAAGAAGACAGTCGTCAATGATTCCCAATACCTGATACATTTCAGAATGCCCTTCTATTGCATGTGCACGATACCCTGTGAGTTGTCCCTAACAGTGCCAATAGCAAGCACAGTGAGATGCCATTCCATGAGGCCATTCTTAAAGACTACGACTTCCACCTCCTAGTAACTTCTCTCCATTGCTTTCTCAGTTTGGTTATTGTGAGGAAGTAAGAACTTGCTGTATAATAAAGATATTGAATAGATGGTAAGAACTGACAGTAGCCTCAGGCTAAACACCAGCAAAGGACTGGAGAGAGTCTGACTGCTGCAGTTATCTACGGAGTAAATGCAGAAATGGATCTGTTGGAAATCAAGCCTTCAGGAAAGACCACAGCTTGGCCTGACACCTTGACTTTTAACCTTGTGAGAGACCCTGAATCACAGTGGCTTTAAAACTATGACCAGAGTCCACGTCCACAAAAAATTTTTAAGCTACTAAATTTATGTGGTAATTTATTGCACATAAGTACATAATCACATATTACCCCACCTGCTTATCTATATAGCCTCCTCAAGGCAGACTCTAAATGGTAAAACTAGGCCAATATAATAGTCAACACCTAGTATGCTAATTTGCAGTCTGATTAAAAAAAAATGACTGACTTTACTGGGCCAATTTTCCGGTTGTTGCAGAAAGTAAATATCATTTACCTTTCTCCTTGCAGCTGAATTACACATACAGTTTCTACTAACCTTTCATAGGAGAGGCAGTGTTTGGACTTTTGCTTGTGTCTCCTGTCATTTTCATTTCCTTTATTGTTCTTAGAAGAAACACCTTCATGTTATCTTAATTTCTTTGCACCTAGACAAAGGGGTATGTAAATCAGAATGATAAACAAAAGAAAATGTAGATTTGCGTTTGAATAATGATGCCAAAATAAATAAATGTTTCTTCTATAATTAATATATTTATCCTTATGATAAAAGGATAGAGATGTCATCCGTGTCACTTAAAATGCTTTAAGCAGAAAATTACACAAAGATGAAACTCACTTGGTTCTTACCAAGAATATATTACATATTAATAATTCTGTTGACTTTCAGATTAGAGTTTTAAGTAGATAATCAAGAGTCAATTCTTTTCCCACCTTATAATCTCTTCAGGGAGCTCTACCATGTAACAATATGGCTACTTGTGTGCCAGATATGACATCCTGACACAAGAACATCCAATAGAAGGAAAATATCTCTTCAGGGTATCTCTTTTTAGTGGAAAAGAAGAGATCCATAGCATACCTCCATTTGCATCCTAATGACCAAAGCTAGATCTTGCAATATGTCATGAATTAAACTGTGTTAAGCAGACTGGAACAACGTGAATGCTAGGAGAAGGGCTAAACACCTGAACAAAAATGAAGCCGCAAAGTGTTTGTTTACAGCCACAAAAGATGACATGGAAGAGCATGATAGACTGATTGAAAAAAAAATGTGGTTATTATCAGCAGAAGGGATAACTCCTGTCACATAAATGATTTGAGACTGCAATTAAAGCCTAACAAAATAGAATAGAAACCATCATTCATCTCCACAATCATCCATTTTCCAATAATCCCCCTTAAACTCTACAACTGTAGCAACCTAACCTTAGCCTAGGGATCTTGGTTTTCAGTTAGTTGCTCCATTCTAAGGCATGGCACAATATTTTGGCCTGAAAATCAGCTCTTGAAACATGGTGTGAACGGAGTCATGAGAATTCATAAAGTAATAATCAACTGAGAAACATTTATGTTTTATGGAAAGGCGTATAGTACAGGAGAATGACTTCCCTTTTATTCCATGTACCCTTTGTTGCATGGGCTTGTACAGATTAAAACAAAAGGACAGGGCAGCCCCCTGGAAACCAATGTCACAGCTGAAAGGCTCTGGAGGAAGCACAGCCTGGGATCAGATAAGTAGCCAAGTTCATTAACTTGTCTCATTGACACACAGTTAGAAGAAATAGATCATGGTTGTTAAGAATGTGAGATCTGGGGTCAAACCTAGCTTGAGTCTAGGCCCCAGACCTTATCTGGGATGCCTGATTGAACCCCTGTAAGCCAAAAGGTCTCCATCTTAAAATGGGGATCACTGAGCAGACCTCACAGGGTTGTTGCAAAAATTCATTGAGAGAACTTCCATGAGCAACTTGATCAGTATAGCTGTCCGCCACCATCACTATGTAAACTGTTCTTATAAGCACTTCTCAACCCCATTTGATCAACCGATGTCCTCTGTCTTCCTGAGCCATGCAGTGGGGTAAGGCTGACAGCTAGACTGCGTGTGTGTGGAGTGGTGGGATGGATGAAAAAGTTCCAGAAGCATTGCCCGACTTCACACTGAGTTCCAATCAAACACCTCCTCTCCTTCAGGTCAGGAGAAAAGGCTATTCAACACAGCCCCTTGGGAAACATACTGTTTATGCAGTTTCCCCATTCAGTCTTCTCTAGAGGGCTCAGGCAACTTTACCGACTGCAATGTTGGTTTGTCCTTCTAACTGAGGCTCTGTGTATATACCCAGCCTTGTTCTCCTGGTTCTCATAAAGCTGAAAACAGTGTTAAAATTCAGAATATATTTCATCCCATGATTCTTTGAACAAATATGAATAACCTCATAGAAAACTGAGTAAGGCACAGAGACAAAGATTTAAAGAGGCATTTATTTCTTTAGTTTTTATTCGGATTTACAATTGGCTTTTTATACTTGATGGATGTGCCCTGGTGAATCACCTTTACTCTACTTTAAAGGAATCTAAATTCATTCTCAGCCCCCTCATGATTGCAAAGTCAACCTGTTAAATTGTTTTCCCTCATCACAATCACAGGGTTCTGATCTTAGCCACCCACTTAGTAAGCAGTGAGGAGTGTGCAGCCAGGCTCATGTTATTCAGGGGACATAATCTCCAGACTAGATACAAGGTGACATTTTCTGGTATATCTTTTCTATTTTCATTCTATTGTTCTGTTTTTGTTGTGGTCCCAGCACAATTTTCCTATTATCTTTAATAAGGCTGTGTTCGGATGTTTGGGTGGAAGAGATCCATCACCACCCATTTTCTGAAGTGGAAAGTAATTTTGCTTGTAAATACAGAAAGAAACACAGTAGCTTGGCATTCTATTAAAAATTATCCTCCTTACTGTCATATTGGAGCAAAGGACTAAATTTCTTTTAGGCATTACAGACTAAATTAGCAGAGTAGCAAAATTTAAAAGAATGGAAAATGAGAACCCAATGGAGCTCAAACTAAAATAAGAGATTCTGTTCCCTTTCCAGGTCAGTGAGTCCATACAGTTGGCGATACCCACTGGAAGCATTCGCGGTGGTAGACAAACACAAAGATGGAGAACCATCTTACATTTAAACTGTGCTTCCTCCTGTCCTCTCTGTTTAACAGAAAGGGACAATCATTTGGATAAGTTTTAGTTGAACCCGTATAGTTCACTAGAGGGTAAAGAGTTTACTTTATATTACAGGGTGTAACATAAGATGAGCAGTCATCACTCCACGAAACATAGCAAGGAAAGCGTTGGCAGCTGAAGCACCCCTCACAGGAGAGGCAATAGCAGTGGAAGAGAAAGCCATGTGGCCAGAGCTGTGTGAGTTAGGTCCCTAATACTTGACAGCCTAGACTCTAACTATTATTCCGACTGACCCAACTGGATGACTTGAGTACACACGGTGATTTAAACTTCCTTTTCATATGAAGACTTATCAATTGTTCACTTGAATTTATCATACTAACTGATTCCTCTCTAGTGTGTACCTTCGGGCCATGAAAATCAAGAATTTTAAGTAGAAAAACCCTTTGGGCTTTTTTAGGTTCTTCATACCAAACTCTACAAACTTCAGGGAGAATCCCTGCTCCTGAGCTTTTAACCCTTTCATCTGCCATATTTCTATCACTATTTAAGGAAAATTCAAGAATAATTGGTGAAATTACTATCCTTCAGATCCCAAGGAGCCAATATCAAAGAGAGTTTCAAACCTGCTTCCAGAGAAAGTGTCCTAGTTTGAATCAGTGAAAAGTCTTGTTTCACTCAAACTTTTCCCTACTTCATTTTCCTCCTAATATTTATTCGAATATACCATTTGAAAATACCAAAAATAATATTCTGTTTGTTGTATCCCCATTTCTTTACCTCAGAGCTTTATCAGGAAAGGGTTGGGATGTCTTATACTTTATAATCTTGCATAGCCCATTTTTTTCAAAATGCATATTTTGTATGTTCATAGACCTTATTTAGATTGGTGACAACTATAACCAATGTAAAAGATACAGAAGGATGGGTAAAACATCTTCCTTGAGATTGCTCTGAGTAGAACATGTGTGTTTTGTCTAGTTATAGCACCTCCTAGTCTAGAAAGTCTGAAGAAGAATCAATGAGCAAATTTGATTATAATATAAATAAAACCATTAGGTATAGACATTACTATTTCTCTGCACATATACTTCTAACCTCTGTTTTCAGAAATGCTTTTCCATATATAATTAAGTTACAAAATAAAATAAAGTCAGTCCTTAGAACACCGTTGATAGTAGGAGCAACAATCCAATTATGACTATCAAAAAGTCAACATGGAGAATTGTCAGAAGTTTAGTACAAACCAGAAGAAAGCCAATGGGTGAGTCATTTTCTTTATTTACTTCTGTCTTTCAGGTCCTGAATTCTGTTTCCTATAGAAGGAATAGCCATGTAATGAAAACCAAGTCTTTCTAGTTTATATAGGATCAAATGCATTTCCAGGACTCAAAACAATAATTTACCTTTTTATGCCACCTGCAGTGCCACCACATTACCTAGTTTGATACATAGCTCAGATGATTATAGCTCTTACTATGCCGGAATTGTGTTTTAATAATTTTTCTTACATATTAACTTCATACATTAATTCTTTCTTGCTGTCCCAGACCACAGTAAAAACATGTAGAATATGAATTATATATAATTGCTCAGAGATTTCAGAAAATGACAATTGCTTTAAACAATGCCAGGTTCCTTTCTTGCATGTGGCATGTCTGTGGCTTGCCTAAATATCAGAATTCTTCATTTTGTGTCAAAGGCCATCTCAACATCTATTTTCTTCAAAGTTACCACTTATCCATTTTATATTTGAACAATTTGAAATATTGTAATGGCTTTAATTACTTAATGGTACATTTTGAGAGACTAGGATGCAGCAAGAGCTGCAGTAAGAGCTGAAGAAATATACCAGACCCATCTCTGGCACTCATGGACCTCATATTGTACAGATGGGAAAACAGATAGCAAAGAAGTAAACAAAGAAGCAAGCCAATTTTCAGGAGATAGCAATAGTTGCACAGAAAACAAAAACAGAAGCAGTGCAGCCTGGAAAAAAATGCTTGGGGCTGGATAGAAAAACTAAAGGCTCAGTGATGTAGAAGCTGGTACTTGCTCCTAGATATTCAGCCTCTATAACAGTGTTAATAATTTTGCCCTAGCAGATGAACACAATCACGAAATCAAACACATATTTCACAAAATAAAGAAATATTTCCCACATTAATCCCAAGTCACACTTGCTTAACTTAGGACTGAATTATACTATTAACATCCAAAGGGTTGGCAGGATGGGTTGATGAGGGAGGGTGTTGCTGCCAACCCTCATGACCCATGTTTGATCCCCAAGACTCACATGGAGGAAGGAAGGAACCAATTCTTTTAGGTTATCTTCTGATATCCACATATGCCCACAGCATATATACATTCAGCAAATAAATATACATACATGAAATTTGAAATATAAAAGGAAAAAATCTATACATTTACCTCTACAGTAAAACAACCAGCCTAAAGTAGTTAAGAGCAAACTACAAAGAAATATATAAAATATAATTTGTTTGTTTATCTTTGATACATAGAAAGTATAAATAAAAAAGACAAAACAGTGGGATTCTAGCCACCAAAGAAGAATAAAATATTATAGATCCTTTAAGTAAAGCAAAAATTATGTATCAAGAAATATTGTTTCATGTTGAAGAATGAAAATTAAGACATCATGAAATGAGTTTCTGCTGAAAACAGCAGCCATTCTAGAATAGGTGATGTGAGCTCAGAAAATGTGGTACTCAGAACTACAAATAGTGGAGTGGCCTGAGGCAGCCTGTGGAAAACCAAATCCCAACATATAACTGAAGCCATGAAGGCATTTACATCACCTCAGCAAGATCTCTCCTGAGAATTTCAATATAGGTAAAGTAACATAAATACTTCAAAGTTAATACAGATTTATGCATTGAATAAAAATAGAAATTAACTTTATCTATAATATTAAAGAAATAATATATGGAAGACAAGAAAGTAATTATAAACCAATGTGACAAAAATATATGGTCACTGAAGTTTATATAAGAATTTCAAAGGCCAAGTGTGGAGTTCACATCACTGATAGCAGCATTTGATATGCTGAGATAGGAAAAATATCAATTCAGGACTAGCTTGGGCTACATAGTGAGACTTCTCAGAAAAAGAAAATAAAGTCTTGTAGAAACCTGGGAACAGTATAGAGTAATGATTTAGAACACAACTACTGAAATAAAATGAACCTGGTCAAGAACCTAGAGACAGAATACACTCAATCGGTGGTGAAAGGAGACACCACCTATGTGGAGGCCCAAAAATGTGAGTCTATTTCCACCTTGACCAAGGTCAGAGAGCTGGAACTTACCTCTATTCTTTCAAGGTTATTGTGTTTCTACCTCAAACAAAGGTCCCACCTAGATTTATATCAGAGAGTTTTGCTCTCTCAAAGTTATTATCAACAGTTGTGGCTAAAAGCTAGACAATGTGTTTCAGGAATAGAGAAGTAGATATGTTTCTATCTCAACTAAAAGTCTTAGGATCCAACTAAGGTTCCATTTCCTTTAAGGAGATACCACCGGATTCCACCCAGGGAGTGGTTTGCCTGAAGAATGTTTTGGTCTAGGGTGTGAACATGACTTGTTTTGTCCTATCAAAAAAATGTTTAACTATGGATATAGTCCACAATCTTCAACTTGTCTATTCATTTCATTGTATCATGTTAATGCAGTTTTTATCTTACTCCTACCTCTTAGGGTTGGGGTATTTTAAGCAATTTGAAATTAAACACAGAAGATTTCAGTGTTCACTGGAACTCCCTCCCAATACTATTATGTTTTTCTGTTTTATTATTTTTACATCTTCGTACTCTTTACTAATATTTCTAAATTGCCATGTCTCTACCGTGACAAATGGTATTTTTGTCAAGGCTGGTCCATGACACACTCACCTATAGCTGTTTCTCAGGGTACAGGGCTAGTTGACCAACAGCAGACGAGTCTAGACATTTTCAGTCATGAATGATGTTACCCTGCCTCTGCTGGCATGCTAGGCTGATGTGGAGTAATGCTTTTGTAAATTGTGAAGAGATTTGTCACTTGTATTTGTTTAACAAAATGTTGAATGACCAATAACCAGGCAGAAAATATAGAGGGAAAAAACTAGGCTAGGAGTATTCTGGGAAGAGGAAAGGAAGAGACATAGTTGCCAGAGAGAAACAGAGGAAGAAAAATGAGAATGCTTCACTGAGAAAAGGTACCAAGTCACAAAGCTAAACATAGATAAGAATTGTGGGATTGGCCTAATAAGTTTAGCTTAGACTTATTATTAAGTAGCTCTTGAAATTTACATTAATCCATAATTTTTATCTATGTTTAGCCATGTTGGTTGGTACCTTTTCTAAGTGTAGCATCTTGCTTCCTCTGCATCTAACTGGTGACTGACTCTCTGCCTTTCCTCTTCCCAGAATTCTCCTAGTATAGTTGTCCTACCTATACTTCCTGCCTGCCTACTGGCCAATCAGTTTTTTATTAAACCAATATATGTGATAAATCTTTGCAGTTAAAATTAATATGTATATTAATTATATATTCTTCTGTGTGCTTATTTGGGACTGAATGACTATGGGACTCCATGGGACAGAAACTTCAACCTACAAATGGCACCCAAACATTTGGTAAAAAATTTCTACATTAAGCTGAGAAAGCTTTAAAAAATGATTCTAGGGGGTAGAAGGGAGAAAGGAAGAACCGGGGAGAGCCTGGGGTTGTGGGAGGGTGGAGATGGAGGAAGGGT
>JAQHUG010000036.1:5057424-5068967 GCA_028555095.1 Dicrostonyx torquatus
GCAGCTGGGGGCTTGGGAGCCAGGCGCTGGGAACACAACACACACCTCTCCCCCAATTGCAACAGTACTCCAAGTTTCCACATTCCTTGTTGGATGTGTCTTATCTGTGATGCTTTGGACTGGAAAAGCATTTGTATTTTCAAATATTTTCATAGATTTTGCCAGTTGAATTTTTTCACATGGAAGCCTGAAATTTAAAAGAAAAAAAAAAGCTCCAAAATTGGAAACTTTTGCGTGGAGCTGACTATAGATTTTCTGATTGGTTTCCTCAATCTGTACATGTGCTATGATGCCTGCTACATTGTGTTCTTGTTTGTTGTCTTCTGAGTGTGAGATTTGACATCCTTAAGCACAGAGTTGATCCATCTGCATGGATTCATAAAATCCATCTCAAAATCAACACCTGATATGCTCTCCTCACACCTGTTCCTCCTGTAGGTGGAGTGTATATACGTATGCAGGTACATAGTCATGTGGGGTTTGTGTACTCTGTGCCTGTAGGGGTCAAAAGTCAATGTTGGGTGTCTTCCCTGTCACTCTCCACCTTGTTTTTAGAGTCAGGGTCTCTCATGAAACCTGAAACTCTGTGATTTGACCTCAGATAATCATGATTGAGTGGCAATTTCATCCACTGAACCATCTACCAGTCGCCTGTCCCCCCTCCTCTTGTCTATCCTCACCACTGAGAACACTAAGCTGTGAGAAGCATTTGTGTGGCCTGTTGCTGTCACTCACATCGCTTAGCCAATCCATCACCAAATATGTAGGAAATATCCCTGAAGTCTCCCTCCCACTTTTCTTCTCTCCTGCCTTTGAGTTTGTTCAAGGAACTGGGACTTACCAGTCTACTCCTGTCTTTTCAGGTTTAGTGTCTCTTCTCCAGACAAAAACCAAAGGGAGTGCTAGAAAATCAGAAAAGGATCGGGTGCCCTCTGCTTACAGGGTGCACATGGCTATTCATTGCACCCACAGAAAAATCTGACTCTAACATAGTCTGCCCTCCATTTCATTCTGTGTGCCTTTAGTTCATTTCTTTTGAGAGATCGTTTTCTAGTTCATCAAATAGAATTGACCCTCTTCTATCCTTGGGTTCTATATCTCAGATTCAACCAATTTGGATCAAAAGTATTGAAGGGAAAATGTGTCAGCACTTAACATGAACATATATTTTTATCTTGTCACCATTATAAATATTATATATTATTTATGTATATAACAATTATGTATATATAANCATTGCCAAATATTGTTAATCTTTAATTTTTTTTAGATTTTTATTGTTTGAAAATTGTGTGTGTGTGTATATGTATTAGTGTAGGTGCCCAAGGAGTATACAAATGTCATATCTCCTGAAGACAGAGTTATAGGTGGTTGTGAGCTGCCCAACATGGGTATTTGTAACTAAATTCAAGTCCTCTTCAAGAGCAGTACACACTCTTAAAACTGAGCTATCTCTCTAGCCCCTTAGTTTTCCTCTAAATTGTTAGTATTTGTTTACTGGATGCATCTCTATGTTCTAGTTTGTGTTGTGAAATCTATAAACTTTTTTTTCATTTTCTCTTGGGATAAGGAACTTTCTCCCTCATCTTTAGCTTATATCCTTCCCTATATAAATCAATAATTAGAAAGTACACTGGGATGTTATATAATTCAAATCTTTATTTTATAGGTAGAAAAAGTGGGATTCTTGAGCAACTTTATTAATTTCCTATGATCACATCACTCATTTCTATGATTTATAGGCTTTGGCATTCCCTCAGATCTTAGAAATTTAAACATATAAAAATCTCCTTTTCTTCTGAAAAAAAAAAAGAAGTATGAATGAAAGATTTTGGCTAGAGAACTGGGGGACCCTCCCGAACTGACTTCTCATAGGGGCCACCTGAATTCTGCCCACACTTTCTAGTCCTGTGCATAATGCCTGATTCAAAGACCCTCAAACATGCTATTCAACAGCATTTGATTAAATATGGGATCTTTTAGTGGTCAACTGTTGTCCCAGTTGCCTGGATATGTGGGTGTGAGTTATAAGGGGTAACCCACCGCAGACCCTGTTGGGGTGAGGGTAGCCTTGCTAATAGAGATAAAGTAACAGAGATTTACTTTAATGCTTAATGATAACATAGATAGCAAGAAATTGGTCATGGAGTTAAAGAAGTTCATTACAGAAGATCAGTGTTTTAAAGAGACTGGCAGAAATTTGGTATCTTCTTCATTGGTCAACACATTCTCATTTGAGTCTGGCAAGCTGCTTCTCCCAGACTCCAAACCACTGAACTTCCTTAAGTTTGTCCACTGAGGAAATATTTCCAAGTCTCAGCTTTCCGTGAGGCTGTCATACTGAAGCTGGAGCTCCGTCCTTGAGCTTCAGAGATTGGCAGCGGCCAACCTTTCTCTGCCACCTTGTCATCCAGCTACCCAAAGAACACTATCCAAGGACCATACAACGCTTTCAAGACAAGGAGTACATTTAAAACCCAAATCAGTCCTAGTTTTTCAGCCCTGTTGTAGAGCAATGATGACGGATGTTTCCTTTATCTGTGTTAGGGCAACTCCTTTGGTGAACACTGGAGGAGCCTGAGGATAAAGCATCTTCAAGTTTTGCTTCCTGGAATCATCTACCTCGGAACCTCACAGCCATTTCAATACTCTGCTGAGAAGGCTGACAGAGTCAGAGCAGACATATCCCTGCTCATCAGGATTAGCCACCACTGCCCAAGACCTTCACTTTGAAGTGTCTGATTATTCAGCCAGAAGAGAGAAATTCTCCAACAGGTTCTACAGAGGAAAAATGTTTTCACTATGACCTGGCTAAAAACTAAGGTTGAATACAAGAAGTTCAGAAAAGACTGACAGTATAATGAGCTGCTAAAAAGAAACAAGGGGCCCGGTACCAAATAGCTATTTAAATAAAACAGGATGAATTGGAAGCTTATTTTGCTCACCGCATTTACTGTGCATATTTATTTTTAAACGGACAGATCTCTGAACCAAACTAAATTATTTTCTTGCCTCCAAAACTTACGTTAAAAAAGCACCCTTCTTAGACGCATCCCCGAACATCTAATTATAGCACCCACTGCTCGGTGATGGGCTTGCAACCGTTTTAAGGAGACTGAGATGCTCTTTGTGCAGTAGGGGAGGGGACAAAAAGGTCTATTTTCTTCCAGGAAAATATAGATTGTCAAATGAATGTGACTTGAAATACAATCTGCTTTAACTCGGCTGGAAGTGGACCCCTTGACCTCTGGCTTCCAGCCTCCACCGCCACACCCACCAGCCTCCATTTCATGTTTCACCCTGGCGGGTCCCCAGGATGCCAAGCTACAGAATTCCCTCCCATTAGCTGCAGGAATCCAGAATATCCATGGCAACCGGTCTCTAACCCCAGGGAGAAGGCAGTAGAATTGAAAGGCTCCATTCTGCTTCTACATCCACAGCTCAGTGAATTGACAGCTTGGTGGTTTCCTTAGTTCCATTAGATTAGGATGCACTTTTCCCTCTTCCTTTGTATCATCTTTTCATCCATGGAGGTAGATCCTAGCCATGGTTAAAGTTTTTTTTTTTTTTTTTTTTTTTTTTTTTACAAAGGAGCATTATCCCTCCTGGTCACCATTTCTATACCACCAGGAAGCACAGTCTCTAAACAGCCCTAGCACTGCATGATTTACCCAAAGAAAATAAACCATAGTCCTGCTATGGGTCTTTCTGCCTTCCTATGCAAACATCCTGTGTTTAGTGTACATGTTTTACAAATTACTGACGGATATCTGATTTGGAGCCATGCAAGTCATGTGTGTGACATGATTTTATAGAAACTGGCAGAGAGATAACAAGAGACATACAATTTTGTCATGAGACTAAGTTGTAGCATCAAATAACTATAATCATGTTTAAGTCATTGTTTGTGCCACAGATATTTAGACAGGATAACAGATTGCACAGTGTGCTTGCTGTTTGCCAGTGGAGCCTGAATAACTAATTTGCACTCCATGCCCTGTGGAATGGCAGCTGAGTCCCCAATGAATATGGGGAGAATGAGACAGAAGCAGACCATTTGGTCTGCAGAATCAAAATGAGGCAGAAGTGTTATGTACCGTACACAGTCTACAGTCATATGCTGAGCCCAGAGTTGCCTGACTATTAGGGCTGCTAAAGGAGGTCAAGCTGCCTGTCAGCACTTCTTAACCCTTTGGGGGTATGGAAAACATTTTTGAAAGATAATAAGAGCTATGGAATCTCCTCTTGGGAGAATGTAGCAACATGGGAATTAGGGAAGCAGACGTGGTACATGGTTGTAACTTCTGCATCCAGTAAACTGAGGCAGAGACAGAGACAGAGACAGAGAGAGAGAGAGAGAGAGAGAGAGAGAGAGAGAGAGAGAGAGAGAACTATCTAGCCACAAGGTAAATTGGGAAGGAACACCCACTTTAGTGGTGGCACACACCTTTAATCCCAGAACTTGATAGGCAGAGGAAGAGGCAGGCAGATCTCTGTGAGTTCGAGACCAGCCTAGTTTACAAAGTGAGTTCCAGGACAGCCAGTGTTGCCTGAATAATCCCTGTCTTGAAAAAAATCAAGACAAAAAGAACTACAATCTCAGTATCTTTCGACAGGAGGACTTCCGTGAGGAAGAATGGACTGAGAGGGTTTTAGGAAATAACTTTGACATTCTCAGTGTCCTTAGATTCTTCTATGTAAAGTTCTGCTTCTTCTATTTCAGAAGCTAACCTCCTTTGTCCTTCAAGAAGAGCAAGTATCTCACCCATCCCTCATTCATCCCTGCATTTTGTTTGGTTGTGAGCAAACCCGTGCTTCCAGATAAAGAGACGAGAAATCTCTACCTGCTAGGCTGCTGCTCATCAAGGCACAAGGTTTAACTCTTCCTGTTTCGTGTGAGGAGGACAGAAAGGCCCAGCTAAAGGGATAGCACAACAGTACGGCCCGGAATACAGGGGAAATGGGGCGGGGGGGAAGGTAAAATATCTTCCAGAACATTGCTTTAGAGCTCGTTGTTAAAGAACATAACTTTTAATTATACTTCTTTTTTTTTGAAGTTTAATAAGTTTTTTAATTTACCTGACCAAAAGTTTTAATCACAAGCACTTTCTAAAAAGGGGGCAGATAAGAAGGTGGGCACTGAAACTTATTTATGTTTCCCAAAGCACATATGCATCACCTATGTCCGAGCCTGGCATTGGCCCAGCTCTAGATTTATATATTTAATCTTATCTTCAAGATCAAGTAATAAGAAAGGAAGGGTCATACTTCCAAGTGAGTACAGGATTAATTCTTGGCCATGCCGACCAACTGGCAAACATTGCCAAACTTCCCACACTATGTTAATCTCACCTGGGTCTCCGACCACTTTTTTGCTGAGAAGTGAAACTGTGCTTTTTTTTTTTTTTTTGATTTTTATTGAGCTCTACATTTTTCTCTGATCCCCTCTCTGCCTCTGCCTCTCCCCTCCACTTCAACCCTTCCCCAAGGTCCCCATGCTCCCAATTTACTCAGGAGATCTTGTCAAGAGACAAATCTTCACAGGGTACGAGACTATTGTCCCACAACACACTTTATCTAAGTGAAAGGACTCACAGAGCAGTCTCACACGAAGACTGAGTTCAACTCAGTGTGCAGTGCGTGCAAATAAGAGTTTATAGCCTTGAGTCAGAATGGATGTTGGTGGATGAAAAGTCACCCCGAAGGTATATCACATTGGTGATAAGAAAGACACTGGCTATGCCAAGCTAAGAGAAGTCTCTATAGAAAGCAAGTCAGAGAAATGGAGGAGGAAGCTGGTCAGACATCTGCAGCTGGTGGTTCCTATCACACTGAGAAAGCAGGGGCTCTTTGTCACAGCTAGATTTCACAAGGTGAAACACAGATGGGCCCAAGAGATGCTTAGCCTGTCAAGTCTGACTAAACAAAGAATCTTTGTGCTTATTAAAGAAATAGATTTGATTTTTGCCCCCCAAAATGTGGATCATTCTTAATATTTAATTATTCTCTATTCTTATTATCCCACAGTGATGATTTCTTAGTTACAACACTTGTGTTATCTGGGTTTGCCTGAAGGAGAAGCACTGGAGATCTCACTAAAAATAATGCCGGTGAGTTTGTGGTCCTCTGTCAGCCCGTGCATATGCATGACCCAATGCTTTCTTTCATTTCTGCCATCGACTGCCTCAAAACTGGAAGAAGTGGAAAGACAAAGAAGGGGGGTAAGAATGGAGTAAAAAAGAAAGAGAGCAAGGGAGGAGGAAGGAAGTGAAACCACAAGAGGAAAAAGATGAGGAAAAACCTCTTTTCTCCCTTTAAAAAGTTGTATTTCTGTGGCTGTAAAGAAGCCTCAGCAGTTCAGAGCACTTGCTGCTCTTCCAGAGGACATTAGTTTGGTATCCAACACCCATGTCTAGTGGCTAACAACTAGTTCCTGACATTCTAAACCTTTTGACACCCATGTCATCACACCACACACACACACACACACACACACACACACACACACACACGTGAAACACACCAGACATAAACAGAAATAGAAATACATCTTTACAAAGTATATTTATGATCTTAGGAATCCAAAATATACTTTCCTGTGGGAGAGCCTTGAAGGAATGATACTCAGAACCAGGAGGCAGTGTTCCCAAATCATGAGGTATGGCCCAGACGATGATGGGCCCCATATGACTGTTAGAGAAAGCAAGCTTGAAGTCCGAAGGTGTATCTTATATTTCCCAGCGTGAAGCCGTTTCTAAAAATGCACAGAAGAATTCAAGGAGAGAAAGAACCAACTTTTGATACTGTGTCTTATAGTCTGAGTAACAACACAAGAACAAAAGTTAAGTAATTTTTATTTATTTATTTTTGTAAAACCCTTTTCCTGCTGGGTGATGGTGGTACATGCCTTTGATCTCAACACTCTAGAGGTCGAGGCAAGTGGATCACTGAGTTTGAGGCCAGCCTGGTCTACTGAATTCCAAGACAGCCAGGGCTACACAGAGAAACGTTGTCTCCAGTGGGGGAAAAAAATTTTCCTTTGTAGGGGAGGGGGAATGAATGATAGTCATTAATAGCAGCTAGTAAACAATGGAAAGCCAGAGAAGCTACTCTTCCCTCCCAGGAAATTCTAAGTAGGTGTCACTGGGGATACATGGGAGCAAAAGGGATTGGGGTTAGTTATATATAATCAGTAATCTGTACTATTGGTTACAGCAGGTAACAAAATCTGAGTCCTGTCAAAACTTCCTTCCAGTGGGCAGAGGGTAACTAGAATGAGTATGTCAGTTTGAGAGGAAGTTTCAGTGCTTACCCTACTGACCCAGTACGTTCAATAATAGTAAAGCTTTGTTTTCATGTTTCCATCAGCTAAAAAAGACTTTCACATACTCTATATCCAGACTCCGTCTGGACAGAGCAAATATGGGGAGGGTAGCTTTTACAGGAAAGAAGCAAGCATATATAAATAAAATTGTGTTAGCTTAATAATTACCTTAAATTAGAAAAGTTTAAGTGATAGTGTTAACTTGACAGGAGTTGGAACCACTTGGGAGATGGGCCTCTGGGAATGTCTGCGAGGGGGAGTGTTATAAGACCTACTTACTAAGGGTGGCACCATCCCCTAGGCAGGAGGAATCCTGGACTATATGAGAGTAGGGAAAGCCATCTAAGCACTGCCACTCATGCAGTTCCTGATTGCTTTTGCCTGTCCCTAGTGTGATCAGGTGCTTCAACCTCCTGATGCCTTGACTTTTCTGCCTTGAGGTCTATAGCCTAGATCTGTGAGCTAACACAAACCTCTTCTCCTTAAGTCACTTTTGTCAAAGTGCTTTATCATGGCAGCAGGAATAGAAACTAAGACAGAAGAAAAGAAAATGAGTTAGCTTACAGATTATTTCCATTTTTTCCTCATTGATAGCAAAACTAGATGAAGGTTTTTTTCTTTAAAAAAAAAGAAAGAGCAGTCTTTTCCATATTGAAGTGGTTTTTAGAATGGAAAGCATGAGTGTTGATGGTTGAGTTGAGAGGAAAAAGTCATTAAGCAGCACACTGAAAAGAGGATGGGCCTATGGCCCTAGCACCCTGGATGCACTCAATCTCATCTGGAAAGAGAATGGGCACAGCATAAAACAGCATGCACATTTAAGAAGCTGCACAAGGAAAGAGCACGCAGGGACTGAGGTAATAAACAGCAAGATAAGGAAATACAAGAAGAAAGTGATAGAGGACTAAAAAATAGTCACTATAGTGATGGCCCACATTTTTTTTTCCTTATTTTAACCATCACTTCATTTCCTTTCAGTGGAAAAATACAACCATAAAAAGTATCCATCAATGGGGTAACACTATGATTTGATACAGGTATATATGATATTAAGTGTGAATCAAATTGAATATCTCAAATATATATTACCATTTTATGATATAATCTTTAAAATCCCTTCTGATTTGTCTGGTGTATACAGCACATTATTATTGTCATCATTATCATCATCTTTATTGTCATTTATAGGCTTCCTGTTATAATAAATTAATAGAGCTTCTTGCTTCTTTCCAATTGTCTCTTAGCACCACCCCTCAATCTTTTCCTCTAATTCCCCCCACTCTCTCTTTGTGCGTGTGTGCATGTTTGTGTTTGTGTGTGTGTGTTGTGTGTGTATGTATGTCTGTGTGTGTTTCTCTCCTCCCAGGCTCCAACAACCATCATTCCACTCTCAACTATAAGACCAACATTTCTATTATAGCAAAGCAAGTAAAATACGATTTTAAAATGTCCTGTGGGTAAAGTGATGAGAAAACTGTTAGTGGCTGACAGATTGATTAGAGTGATAGAATCGGACACCAACTGGAAAAGTATTGATTTTTTTTAAAAAAATAAGATAAATAAATAAATAGATAGATAAATAAATGAAGAAGGTACACATCCCAGAGTTCAATTCTCTTCTCTCTCTGGAGTTCAGCGTCTGCCAGTTCACTGGCGTCATCCCTCACTGGCAGGATGCCGGTACCTTCCTATCTTCTTGTTGCTGGACTTTGTCTTGTGACTGACTTTTGACAACCGAATGCTGCAAACTTTCCTTTGGGCCAACAACCAGCTCCCCAATCATGGCACAGAGACACATATTACTTGCAAAGGCTCAGCCTTAGTTTAGGCATGTCACACAGCTTTTGTAACTTAGTTTAGCCTGTTTCTCTTCATCTACATTTTGCTTGGGGAGCTTTTTACCTTTCATTCTATATGTCCTACTCCATGGCTTGTTGGCTGACGGCTGCCTGACTGGCTGGTTATGGGCATCTCCCTCTCTTTCTTGCTCATTTTCTTCTCTCTCTCTCTCTCTCTCTCTCCTCTCTGGAGCATAGACTCCTCCTCCTATTTATTCTCTGATGGCTGCCTGACTGGCTGGCTATGGGTATCTCCCTCTCTTTCTCTCTCATTTTCCTCTCTCTCTCTCTCTCTCTCTCTCTCTCTCTCTCTCTTTTTCCTCTCTCTCTCTCTCCCCCCCCCCCGCCTCTGGAGCATAGATTCCTCCTCCTATTTACTCTCTCTTCCCACCAGACCCACCTAGCCCTCTAGTGCCTAGCTATTGGCTGTTCAGCTTTTTATTAAACCAATCAGGTTCCTAAGGCAGGCAAAGCAACACATCTTTACATCATTAAACAAAAGCAGCACAGACAAATTTAACACATCTTTGCCTAGCTAAAGTGATATTCCACAACAACTGAGTGTGTGTAAAACAGAAGGCAGTAACTCTGGGAGTTTAACCATCTTGTTTATAATGGAAGGCAAGTTTAAGAGCTCAGAAGAAAGAACCAGTGAGAATGGAAAGTTTAAAGATACTGAAGAGATGCCATAATCAATACAGCAAGAAGCTGAAGTAAGCAGATGAAGTCTGACTCCCAGTGCAGTGAGGGGGACCTGTTAGATGAAGGCCACCCCTCCAGCTAACAAGAGGAAAACAGGAAGAGCAGGAAGGGAAAAGAAAGTGATATGTTGGAATATGGAAAACATTGTTTTAAAATTGATCCAAAGAACAGAAAAGAAAGTAAAAACAAACTAGATAGCAGTAATTGAGGTCAAACGGAGGTTGCCAGTTATTTTTTAAAGGTTGTAGTAGTATATTCATGCTTGTGTCCATTTTCCCCAGTTAGGCTCAGGATGCAGATGTCCGAGTGAGGAAAGTTGGGCCTGGGGTCCTCCAGACCCATGAGATAGACGCTAACTGGAGAGACCCTGGTGACACTGGGCAGCAGTGCTGACGGTAGTTCTGACTCCTATGAGCTAGTTACAGTTATTCTTTAGATTTTGAACTTGGGAGGCAAAGGGAAGAGACTGAGTGTGAGGCCAGCCTGGGTTACAAATGAGCCTGTGTCTCAAGACAAACAATGAGAACAGAAGGACCCATTCAGCCAACCTTTTTTCCTGCATGTTATTTTTAAGACTCTGGGAAAAAAAAAAAACACTGAGCTTAATCTTAAAATGGTCCGTTGTCTGGACTAGCAAGTCTAATTGCTGGTGAAACTTGAAGTTTTCAGAGACGGTGCTAATTTCTACCCTAAGCTGAGGAAGACTATGTAGATTCTTTTTATTTTAGTTTTTATTTCTTATTTATTTTAATTTTTGGTTTATTGAGACAGGTTTTCTCTTTGTAGGCCCAGCTGGTCGCTGAAATGACAGAGATCTGCCTGCCTCTGTCTCCTGAGGGGTGGAATTAAAGGCCAGTGTTGCCACACCCAGCAGTCTTGTAAATTCTTCCAGATAAACTTAGTTTCATGGCCTCACCTTTCTCCCTCCTCTTCATCCCTCTTTCACACTTGAATGAGTAACTTTATTCTGCCCCCACCGCCACCACAAAAGAATAAGAATACAAGTAACAGAACTCTGAGGTCATGATACACCCCTGCTCCACTAAGATTCATGAGGAAATCAGGTTGCAGTGCCAGGAAGCTCCTGGTGAAAGCAGCATGGGCTGCTGCTTTGTGCCAGGATCTAAGGGCTTCTCCCATTGATTCTTCAAGAAGGGTGCCCCCTGGAAGCATGCAGCAAAACAGAATGACCCCTCCCCTCCCCCAACCCTAGTCTCTCATGGCAGAAACTTGTGTCCATTACTGAGGTGCCACTATAGACACAGTAGATAAAAGACTTCCCAGATTGGCTGATTTACACATAACCTCCTGATCGCTTATGCCTTTTTTAAAATTTTATTTTCTACTCTATGAAATTTTCTGTTACAAAACCTACCCAGTTTAAAGGACCTTGGTCTATGTCTTGCTTTAACATCTGTGTAGTTTTAGACATATTCCCCTTAGGTCTATTAATCCAAGATGGGACCATGACAGCTGGCTGTTCCAGTTTTAGTCCTTCCTTCTTTTTTTAATAACAGGGTTAGAGCTCTTCTCTCTTAGTAACAAAATGATTGTTTTAGCTTAGCTAATTACCTCCCAGAAAAGAGTATTACATTCTCCACTTCTTTGAAATAACAATACACTCATATGATTATATTGATTATATTGTGACCAGTGTGATAAAACTAGATGTATCAGAA
>JAQHUG010000036.1:5071794-5099280 GCA_028555095.1 Dicrostonyx torquatus
CCGATGACTCAGGTGTATTTCTAGCTCACTAACTCCAGATTGATAGCAAGGGGAACCTGCATAGGACCAAACTGGACCCTCTAAATGTTGATGACAGTTGTGGGGCTTGGACAGTCTGTGGGGCCACTGGTAGTGGGACCAGGATTTATCCCTTGTGCTTGAACTGGGTTTTTAGAGCCCATTCTTTTTGTAAGGATGCCTTGCTCAGCCTAAATATAGGGGGCAGGGCATTGGTCCTGCCTCAAAGTGATGTTTAAGACTTTTTTGACTCCCCCATGGAAAAGCCTACCCTCTTTGAGGAGTACATGGGGGTGAGGTGGAGGAAGGTGTGGGAAGCAGGAGAAAGGGAGGGAGTGGAAACTGGGATAGGTATGCAAAATGAGAAAAGATCACTTTTTAAGTTAATTAAATAAATTAGAAAAAAAGAACACTAGTCACATGCATGGATAGGTTCCTATTGACCCTTCTTCCTGGGAACTGGAGATTGTGTTGACATTATCTGAGAGTATCTTACATACCTACTTAAACTCAAGAGTAGAAATCCAGCTTCGGCTATAATAGACCAAAAGAAGCTTGGGTCTTCCAGTTACCTCGCCTTTTTCCATTGACAACATTCTAATGCTCAGATTGATGTCTTTATGCTCTCTGTACTATCTTACTCCTAAAACATTATGTTCACTCTTCATGTGTAAGCATCAAATACTTCCTGAAAATGTGCAAACAAAGGCTCTTCTTACATTGGTACCTCCTCCACACCTCCTCCTATTCGCCAGCTGATCATATTAATCTCTTCACTTGCACATTATTTCTGCCTTTGTAACACAAATGCTTATCTTCCCTTTCTGGATAACTCGCCGTGTTTCTGTTTAGCTACCTGTTTGGAGAATTTATCTGTACTTGGAAGCATTTTACAGGCAAAAGAAAGGGTTTGCTTTGTTTTGGTCATAATGTACTATGGTCTTATGGGGAAAGCCTGAACTTCCCCAGCCTATGGGAGTACAGGTGCTCCCTCTGTTGCTTATTTACCTGGTTCCAATCTAGACTACAACTTTTCTATACCTAAGTTATAATCTCCAGTCTATTTGAAGTGAGTGGGAATGGTGTCTGTTTATGATTGAATTCCTACTAACTGACAGAATGTTTGACGTGTTTGGTGAATGAATAAATGTTTAATGTCTGCCTAGGAAGTTGCAGAAGTAGACTTCAACCTAAATCTTTGACATTGTTTCCTGGAGTCTGTTTCTTTATCTATAAAACAGCAAACAGTTTTCATACATCAAGTAGAACTTTTGCATTCAACCTACTTGCTCCCTGAGATTTCTTCATAACACATAAAGTATCTATGTCCTCCAGATAAATGATGGCAATGCAGGCTAAAATACTGAGGTTATAAAACATTTATTATAGCCCCTGGTGTACTCTAGGCAGTAAATAATGTTTAGGGGAGGAATGAAAGAGAGGAGGGAGCAACAGTCACCAGGAAGACAAGATACATAAAGGAAGAAAGATGGACAGATACTAATGGTTGGGCTCAGTACAGATTCTTTCCTTATTAGTTTGCCATAGACTTTTTAGTCACACAGACTGTGTGACCATGCAAGGCAAAGGATGACTTTCCAATGTCCTCTAATCTATGTACTGTGCAACTGTACATAGTTTTTATGTACAGTTGTAGCTTCCATGAAAAGACTAATTCGTGAGGTGGCTTCTTGGACTCTTCCCTTAGGAAACATCTGGATCACATCTTTAGCTACTCCTTCATTCTTGCCTTCTTATTGCCACGTGGAATGGATGTCACCTCCTTGAACTACATCCTTGGGCTTACTGAGAAAAGATGGGACCTCCCTGGTGAGAGGTCTCTGTGAAGCAGATAGGTGTCTTATCATCCTTGTATTGCTCACCACCATCTTGCCATATGCAAATCAAATAAACTTCCAACTTGGTTTCTAGTCTCAAGCAACCCATTTCCTAAATAATAGAGAACACACAATTAAAGAAATCTGGACCACCAAAGCAGCGGAAAGCACCACACACTTTGTTCATAAGACACAGGAAAATCAAGATAGACCCAAAGTTGAAAATCTGTCCCTGCATATGTGTGTTCATAGCACTAGAAGGACCCGTTTTGTGGAAAAAAATTCATCAGTGGTTGCACTCAACTATAGATTACACATGTTACAACACCAACCCACCAGGCGAGGTATGTCTGCTGCTGTTTGGGAGATAACTAATTGCAGGGTGATTGAGTTTTAGGCCTGTTCCATTGGAGGGAAGACATAATATATAATAAATTTAGTCAAATGTTTGTGGGTGAAGAGAGCTTGGACCCAAATGGGAATACATTATCATTGCTTCTCTAATTAAATATATTGTCAGATTACCTCCTAAATATTTATGTTTATACCCGTAGATTAGTGTGGCTCTCAGTCTGGAGCAGAGAATCCCTTTCAGAGGTTGGTGGTTATCATATCTGGTCAAGTACTGAGGAAAAAAGTGATTCATAAGATCTCAGACTTGCTTTTTTTCCCTTCTGCTCTTCTATAAAGGCAGACTGCTCCTTGCCTCTTCTTCTTCCTCTCTGAATATTTCTCTTTCTGTCTTCCCTCCCCTTCACCCTTCTCTTAAGAAACTCCTCACTTCAAAGAAAAAGATTCCAGTCTTAAATAGCAGTCTCCTTTCTCTATGTTTCTCTCTCTCTCAAGAAACCCAGAGAAGGAGATAGAATATAAGGACCAGCAGGTGAAAAGGGGTGTCATGAAATGCTGCCACCTAGATAAAACATTGTGACCACGAACACAGAACAGCTATGATTACTGGCATAAGACTGGACACTCCAACTTGGCCAGAGGAAGTACCCATGAGGACACATGTCTTCATAAGAAGCTAATGATTATTAATGGCTGTTGGAGAAGGGATATGGTTTTTTCTCTAATGATGTAGACTCTAGGGCACTAGGGAGGAGGAAGGGTTTTAGAGGAAAAGGGTTATCGGAAAGTAATGGGAAATAAACATGGTCAAACTCATCATTCTCAGCTCCAGAACCACTTCTGCCTGTACATTGCCATGCTCCCCTTCATGAACGTAATGGATTGAACCTCTGAAACTGTGAACAAGCCACCCTCAATTCAATGTTTCCTTTATAAGAGTTGCTGTGGTTACGGTATCTCTTCACAGCAATAGTAAACCCTGACTAAGACAGGGAGGCAGAGGTAGGTGGATCTCTGTGAGTTTGAAGGCAGCCTGGTCTATATGATAAGTTCCAGAGCAGCCTGCGTAGAAAACTCTGTCTAAAAAACAATCAGTAATAATAACAATTTATTAAAATACCAACTGATACCAACAAAAAAGATAAATATAGATAGAAACATGCAGCATGTGAAGGAGAATTGAAAACAAGATAAGCACAATCCCCAACTTCCGGGAGCCGGAAGTCTGCAGACATAGAGACTCCAGAAACCAGAAGGGCTTGCTTCATGGGGACATTTAATGTACAATCAGAAAAGATGGGGGCTCACTTCCTTTCCCAAATGAGTCATGGAGAAACTCTAACAGAAGAAAAGGAGGAATTGCCACGTTTCGAAGCACTAGGGAAACTAGAACGGACTGGGAAGGATAACCGGAGGCCAGGCCAGAGAGAAGCTCTTCACTTCTGATGTCTCTCTCCTCAGCCTTGCCTAAGAACAAGCTCTGCCTGGCACTTCAGGGCAGAAAGTGGTCTCAGCACTAGCCTCTAGGTTATATGATCTTAGCGGAAACGAGCTCCATGGCCAGACTGCTAATGACCTTGAGCCTTTCCTTCTTAATCTCCCAGCTCCAGGAATCCCCATCACCTCTCACCAAGACGGCTTCTCTCCGGATGCATAAAAGTTTGAGCCCAAGACAAGTGACGTAGCGGGTAAAGCTGTGTGGAATCTAAGGAACTGTCCACTGTGGTTTGAATGCATCCCCCAAAGTTCACTTAATCCCCCATTGCAACAGAGACAAGCAGGTCACAAAGGTCCTGCCATTGAGGATGGATGAAAGTCCATCTGCAGGTGGGTACATCATCTCAGCGCACAGCTTTTCTAAAGGCAAGGCCATACCCGGACTGCTCTCTTGGTCCTGAGCTCACACACACCCGCACCCCACCCCCCACCCCCGCCTTTCTGCTTTCTATCATGGGACAACACAGATGAAAGGCCTTGCCAATGTCAGGGCCACGCTCCTTAGTTTTTCAGTCTCTAGACTGTAAGCCAAAGGAATTTCTCTGTATAAATACCCACACTATAGTGTTCTAATATTGTAGCACAAAACCCACTAAGACTGTCTTTCTTCTACTTAAGCTCACTAGAATGGATACAGATTAGTAAACATCCCGTAATCCTTTCTCAAAGCATAGAACATAGAAGCTAGGACTGCTAAAGGATGTGAGATCACAAGACAGAATAGCAAGACATCTGAACAGTGTGACGTCTGTGAAGACAGCAGCAGGGACCGCTTCAGAAGCGGATGTCTCAGAACCAACAGAAAATCTCCTGTCATTAACCATCTTTCAGAAGCTAAGATACGATGTCAATGACAGGGAAACCAGACAGCCAAAGAAAAAGAGCCTACTAAAACATTAGATGTAAAACTGTAGTAGCTGAGATTTTAAGATCGTTGTTGAATAAACAAGATGGGAAATGTTGGTCTAGAGTATTAAACTGAGAAGGTAATGAAAAAAGATAAGGAGATAATAAATTACTTAATTTCAAAGGTAAGATATATAGATGCACACGTTTCATCGTCAAGAAAAATAAGAATTTCCCAAGGATGCGCAGGAGGAAAACAAGGATATAAGGATGTATTTTTAAGAAACAATGAGGTTGAATATTCCAGAATTAAAGAAAGACAGACAAACTCAAATTGACAGTGTTTACAGAATGCCAGGTATAAAGGTAAGTGAAAGCTGTGTCCAGATGAAGCTTAATAAACACGAGGACACGAAGACAATTCTAACTGCTCCTGGGAAGAACCCAGCCTGGGTGACACAGAGCTGTAGCAAGCTGTTCCGTGTACAAGGCAAGTGCAAGTTTAAGGTCAGCATGAACCAATAAGTCAATCCCTGTCTCAAAATTCTAAAAGGAGATGCTCTGTGCAAATTCCTTTGAACACACTATGTTGTTCCTAGAGGTTTTCACGGGAATTGTAACAAGAGTCTGAGACATACAAGTGCACAGAGTCTGAAACTGAGATCCCCACCACAAAGGGTCATGAAGAAAGAACTCTAACATAAAAAAAAATTATTCAAGGAACTTGTAAAACTTGAGCAATCAAAACAGGGTGGTAAAGGATAATTGTTACTTTAAATTTTTGGATGAAAGCAGAGCTAATAATAAATAAAAATATAAGTCACATTAAAAATTACTGAGGACTAAATTCTGGACGATGCTAACCTTATAAATGTAGAGCGGCATTAAAACCAAAGAGCTATTAGGGAATATAGATTCATTTTATTATCAAGGACAAAACATCGATTTTGGTGTTTAAAATGTTAGTTGGAATAAGTAATCATAAGAATGAGTTTTAAGGCAGGGCAACTATCAAAGTAAACTGGTAGCTGGGGAAATTAGGGGATGGAGAGATGGCTCAAGGATAATAGCACTGACTACTCTTTCAGAGGAGTCAGGTTCGATTCCCAGCATCCACATAGCAGCTCACAACTGTCTGTAATTCCATTTCCGGGGGACCCCACCCCCGAGACAAAACACCAACGCACATAAAATAAAAATAAATTAATTAAAATAGAATTTAGACCTTCATAATTAGACAATTAAAATTCCTGTCTAGAGAAAAGCAAGGACAGAAAGGATGAGAAAGAGAAAGGTGACAATAAAAATATAAAGTAATAAAACAACAGTAAATCCAAAACCACTAAAATTTAGGTCTAGTGACATGGCTCAAGCAGGCAAAGCCTGCCCCTAAGCCTGGTGATCTGAGCTCCATCCCCAGCAGCCACATGGTGGAAAAGAAAGAACTGACTCCTGCAAACTGTCCTCTGACCGCCACACACATGCCTGTTGTAATGCATGTGCACTCACTCACACATGAGTACAAAAACTTCAAAAACTTAAAAATGCAAAGAGAAAAATCAACATTGAAGAACACAAATTGAAAGGTTAAAATAAATAAATTTAACCTTGTAAATGTGTGTTAAAAAATGTGGTAAATGCTCATGAGATGCCTTCGCCAACCTCAAAACAGAAAGTCACATCTAGAATTGAAAAAGAATCTTTAAAAAATTTTAGAAGAAAAGAAATCTGTCACCAACCGGGCTGGGGATATATAGCTCAGGTAGTAGTCTGGTTTGTTTGCAAATAGCCCCGTGTTTAATCCTCAGCATCACAGAACGGGTGACACATGCCACCCCAGCACTCCAGCGCTGACAGCATGGGAGCCTGAAGTTTGGGACCATCCTGAGCTAAATGACAGTGTCTGACAAAGCAGAGTTAGGGAAGCTGAAAGTATAGCCCCATCGTAGAGTACCCACGTCTCTAACATGCATACAGTCCCAAATTCAATCCTCCGGGGCGGTGTGGGCAGAGTCCCTTTTACCAGTCATCATGGTGGTGAGAGGTTGTAATCCCAGTACTCAGGAGGCAGAGCAGAAGGAAACCAAAAGTTTAAGGCCAGCCTGGTACACACAGTGAGCTTCAGGTCAGTCAGGAAAACATAATGAGACCCTGTTTCAAATACCCCTTAAACAAAAGTAGTAAAACTACTGACATCTCCGAGATTTAAACCAAAACACAACATAAACACTGAAAACACAAGACACAAATGGACATCACAAGGAAATGAGAGCAAAAGAAGCAGCTGGGTTCACCATCCGAACATCTCACAACATGTCTGTCTTCCGTTCGAACGTATGGCCCAAAGCTAGAACCACATCAGATCCATTCTATGACTCTCTGTCTCCACTATAGGATCCCGGCAACACAACTTTCACAAGCCGACCAAGAGACGGTAGCTCTCCCATGTACAGCATATCAAACACCAACAGTCTGGCAATAGATGAAGATAGTAGTCAGATGTTGGGATATTTCTACTGTAACATGAGAGCTGGCTCGTTGGGGTTACTGTCCTGTCCAGTACCCCACAGCCGGCAAGCCCCAAAGAAAATCACACCGAGAGTCTACATTAAGTTATACGCTGATTGGCCCATTAGCTCAGTCTTCCTACCAGCTCCCATAACTTATATTAACCCATTGTCAGCCACATGCCCAGTACCTTTTCTCAGCTGGGCAGCTTACACGTTGCCTCCTTGGAGATCTGCACAGGAATGCCAGGGCAGCTTCCTGCTTCCCAAATTCTCCTGTTCTCCTTGCACCACCTCTACTTCCTGTCTGGTTTTCCCACCTGTACTTCCTGCCTGGCCAATCAGCGTTTATTTAAAACATGATTGACAGAATACAGACAATTCTCCCACACCATTCTACAAAAACAAACCTTTCCATAATTGCTACACATTGTCCAATACCTCTTTCTGACAGTTTTTCAGAAACGGCCGTGAGGCAGTGGACTCTTAGCTGTATGTCTGAGGCGCATAGAGAAGACAGAGTGAGATTTCCCTTTCCTGCATTGCTCGTGCACACAAAGAAACACACACTTACAGGGACAGACTGTATGCTTCAATATACAGAGAGCTCCCCAGGGACAGACGAAAGGTTGGACTCGTAAAATGTGCTCAGTACCGCTAAATATTGACCACTTAACTGCTGAGCTACAGGACACAAAAGAGGCTGTTATGTCACAATAAACTGTCGGGTTTGAAATACACATCTCAACAGAAAAGAAAAATTCAAAAGCTAAACAGAAATGTATCCTGAAAAACAGAAGAATGTTACAGAAACACTGTAGGGTTCTCTTTATAGTGCAGTGAGAAACTCATGTGTCCTGTCACTAGCACCGAGATGGCAGTGGATTCAAGACGGAACGGTGCACTGCGACATGATTGACAGGAGGAGTCAACAGGAATATTTCTCACCGCACCAAAATTAATTTGAAAGGAAATCAGAAGTGTACTGCTAAGTCCACAAATTCCACATAGACTGTAATTTTGAAACCTCATAAGTCTAAGAAATACACCTTTGGCCACTTGTACGACACTATTGGCCAAACAGCAAGGGAGGAAAAAAACCCACTTGATGTTTCCAGTGTCCATGCGTGTTTCGATGCACAGTTACCATTTTTCAAAAACAACCAAAGGTTGTACACTGCCTTTCAAAAAGTGCCTGCTTCCGGCCATGCTGGGTAGAGATGTTTGCAGGATTGCTTCGCAGATATTTTTTTCCTACATCAGCAAAATAGCCTGAAGTTTTCTTTGTCATCAAAGCAAATTGCAATCCTTCAACATAGAACCCACTTTCCCCTTCCCCTCCCTCCTGGAGTGAGGTCATCACCGTACTGTTTTATGATGCTACAGTCGGTTGCCATGAAAGTGATCCTAACACCATGAATTCAGAATTTCAACTTTACGACAGGATCGAGGTGGGAAAGATGGCAAAGCTGTTCACTTGATGATCAGGGAGCATGGACTGGGAGAATAAACGCGGAGCTCTGAGGCCAAGCCCCAAACCTGCCTCCCACCACACCCATGAAGGTTTCAACACATGGCCACTTCTTCTAATAAGTATTGTGTGCTCAGGGGAAGAGCAAAGGACATCCGTGCCCTTCATGTGCCCAAGTTTCTGTTCTTTGAGATCAGTACCTGAACTCTGCACCAGAGTTGGAGCTGAGGCAACACTCAGTACTCAAAGTGCTACTGTTGAGGGTTTCCTGCTATCTAATGGGAGTGTTTTTAATCTTGCATTTATAACTCACTTTAAGGAGATCAGTGAAAGTCAATTCATTAATTTACAGATAAAAATTCCATGTTCAGAAGGAAAGCACTTGGATCCTGAAAAGCAAGCACTCTGCACTTAGCTGCCCTCCTGGCTTGATGCCGTCAGTTTATATTATCTCTGTGTATTATAGAGAGCCTGAGCCACCTGCAGATAAATGCCCCATACGCTATTCACTCCAGTGATTCAAATATACCTTAAATTCAACTCTTCCGTACCCTTGTCATAAAACTGGCCTCCTCCCACAAACAGCCTTTTTCTGGAAGTAGCTTGCAGTAGACGCCACTTCTGCACCAATCAGAAGCCTTACCCATCATGCCCCCACCATTATGATTCCGTTACCTTAATCACACCACATGACACTCTTCTGACATCACCAGGAAGAGGAAAAATACTGACCTTTACAGCCAGCTATCACCCCTGTACTCTTTTCTTCTCTGTGTAGCAGAAACCAGTTCTGCAGTTCTGTGTAGCAGATCAGTTCTACAGTCTTCCTGGTTAAACTCCCTCGTTTCTTTCCAGGTTCTCTTAAGCTAAACTCCCATCAGTACTAGAGCCCGATGGTCCTACAAGACCTAACTGGTGCCCATTCCTCTTCAGTTCCAGGACCTGGACTTTCTCATCCTCAAACACACCTCCGTATTCTTGCTTCTTACTTACCATGTGATCTTTTCTCCTCTTTCTGAAATGCTGTCCCCCATCATCTATCGCCGCCCAGCCTTCAGTTCATTTATCCCACTCATCCTTTATCACCAGTGGCCTGTCAAGCCTTCCCTGACTCTAGGCTTGGAAATCCACTGGCTTTACTATTTTTTAATATATAAAGTCACATCCCTTTTCTTCAGAACACATATGTCAATGGATAATTACATAATTATTGAAAGAGTTGCTTAATTAACATCTCACACCTACCCATATTATAAGCTACATGAAAACAGACAAGGCATCTAATTTTTTTTTTTTAGTTTCCACTCTAGGTCTTTCATGGCATAGTAATTAATAATACTATATGTTTTAGAAAATTTTGAATTTTTGTCTGCTATCTAATACATTGAGATTATATCATGGGCTACATTTTTAAAATTCAAAACAGAAGAGTAAGCATAAAACTACATCTGCCCCACTGCCCAGTATTCTATTTCTTCATTATTTTTATGGTAGTTTTATTAACAATAGAAAATAAAATGGAAATCTTAGAAACAACTGAGTGTGCAACAAATAGATAAAGAAAATGTAAACCGTCCATATGATAAATTAAGAATCAGTAACTTCGTATCTGAAAGACTTATGCCCTATCTGAAAGATATTTTCAAAAGAATGAACAGTGATATAAGCTGTAAGAATACAGCAATTCCCAGAATCTTTATTCTGAATGGAAGCATACAGCTACAGCAAAGACGCCCTTCCGATGTCACTTGTGTAGGTTGGAATGACAGGAAACATGTTGACAATTGGCCGGGAACTGAAGCAGTCTAACCAGGAAGGTCATACAACTGGGTCTAAACATTTTAAAATGGGCTCCACTACAAAGAAAAGAATATAGGGGATGAAAGATAGATGTACGGGGCCAACATTTTGCCTATTGTTGTAGGTTGTAATGGCGGAAAACATGTCGATAATTAGGCAAGAATGGGGAGAGATGCCAAAGGAGTGTGAGGACACTTGGGAGTGATAGAAATCATTATCATTCTGAGTGTGATGACCATTTCACACATGTGTGCCTATGCCAAAATCAGTACATCTTGAAACAGATTTATTGATTGTCAGTTCTACCCTGACCTAAAAAAAAAACCATAAAAATATATAAATTCAATAGAAATCATTGAGAACTGGATACAGCTGCTGCAGACCTAATGGTCTGTATAGAAACATCAAAGGCAGGTATAAAAAGAGGGAAGAAGTTTATTTATTTCACAACTTGGTCTTTCAAAATATGTCCTATTTTTTCCTCCACAAATCAGGACTGTAAACTAACTTTAAAATCATAGAACCTTTAACTAAAAAGCACCTATAAGAAAACAATATTCTCTCAGCCAGGCAGTGGTGGCGCACGCCTTTAATCCCAGCACTCGGGAGGCAGAGGCAGGCAAATCTTTGTGAGTTCGAGACCAGCCTGGTCTACAAGAGCTAGTTCCAGCGCAGGCTCCAAAGCCACAGAGAAACCCTGTCTCACAAAACCATTAAAAAAAAAAAAACAATATTCTCTCTCAAAAAGTTACAGGTAAATTGCTAACAAGCAAAATATTCCCATTTCTGCTCTGACTTGCTGACAACTGCTGAAGAATATGATGGTTTAAGGCCAATAATCCTCAAGGATGTAGTATAGGCAGTATCTGTAGAAATAGAAAGATCAGAATTTTAAAAAAGAATCAATAGAACCCTAATTTTTATTCGATATTTCTAAAAATAACCGGAGAACACAACTCTTCTCCATTTACCTTCTCTCTGCTTTATTTTTTCACTGGAATCTGACATCTGGGTTTAGGTAAATGCTCTGAGCACTTTTTGCTACAGATAAAATTTTATATTCTCTTGGTTCTGTGAAACGGATGCATCAGCTATTTCAAATTTTTGCAGACAAACTAGAATATTAATGGCCCTAATGATTTTTAAATACTGTTCGCAGGGTTGTTTAAAATGTCTTAGCGACAATCAATAAGATAATGAACGTGAAAATACTGTGTACGTGGCAAAACGCTACCCAAGCATAAGTGAGGAGATCATAATATTTTTTGAAATTACTTTCTATGGAAATCAGTGGAAGGAATAGGATAGATGGTAAATAACCACAACTTCTTCAAGTAAAGGGGTGTAGAACAATTAATAAAAACACAGAGACAGACATTGGGGTTCAACCTAAAGATCAGAAAAGCAAAACTGTCGGTCACTGGCTCTTACCCCTACGTCAGTCCAAAAGAGCCACCCACCCTACCTCCAGGAATCTCAGAAAGAGACTGCATGTGAGAGCTGTCTCCTCCTGTCTTATATTCCTCTCTAGGGCAGGGATTAAAGGCGTGCACTACTACCACCCGGGTTCTATAACAAACTAGTGTGGCTACTGGGATCAAACGTGTGTCACAGCTGCCTGGTTATAAGGATGACCAGTGTGGCTGCTTTACTGTCTGAACTTCAGGCAAGCTTTATTTATTAAAATATAAATGAAATATCACTACAGAGGAGCATTAAAAATAAATCCAGACTGCCACAGATCCCTCGACAAATTGTAAACTCACAGGGTTTCTTGTTTTGAAACAAGAAGACATAACTCTCCATAAACAGGAAAATAAACCAATCAAGGTGTCCAGGGCAAAACGTGTTTTCTTTGTTTTTTGTTCTTAAATCCTTAAATCCAGAATTAAAATATTTTCATACAAGTTTTGTAAGTGAGCAAAGAGCTTCAGAGCTTCGGGGTGCGGGGGTTTTTGTCATTGTGAAACAAACATGGGTTGGAGAGACAGCAGTGCCAAAGGATACTGAATGTTGAGGACGCCCATGTCGTCCTTTCGAAAGAGGGCCTGATCTGCTTCTCGAGCTTTCTGAAAAGCCCAGAGTGTAGTGTGGTCAGTGGTCAAACCGGTTTAGAAGAGTGTGAGCTCAAGTAATTTCAAGATTCCAGAACCCAAGTGAAGACCAGACTATGTGGGACTTGGGGCAGTGGGGAAGGGGGCGGAAGGACAGGCACGACCTTGTTTAATCAGTGAGAGCTGATGAAAAGGTGATCACTGATTGTTGATGTAGCCCGTGAAATTAAAAGAAATTTGATTACAGAAAAATCTAGGAAAGGTCTATTCTAAATAAAAGAGCAAATTGTGGAAAAAATAAAACCAGCTAATTGCACTGGTCAAAAAGCCTGGCTTGTGTGCAAAGTGAAATCTCTAATGAAAGCAAATTCTAAAACACAGAGTAGGGTGAGAATGGAGATCTCAGGAAAGATACAGGTGAATGCTTCTTAAACGCTTCCTCATGACTTGCATTAGTCCTCTATGCACGCCCTCAGAGAAATCGAACCTGACTGATCCCTGCATAGCTGTTAAAGATGGCTTTACTGTGCACCAGTCTGTTCCCCACCCCCACCCCAGTTCCCCAGCTGACGGAGGAGGTCCTGATTTCAGAGCATCACAGTAGAAGACAGAAGCTCTGCAAACTTATTCTCAGGCTCAGGGCTTTTGTGTTTGACTGAACTTCAAAAAAGACCTGGCCAAGAGAACAAATGGGTCTTAAAAAGCCAACTGCATGACACTCAGCACGTGTGCCCTCAGGTTTGGGAGCTTCAGCTGAGAGAGAAGGAGAGAGACAGAGACAGAAAGACAGAGACAGACACAGAGAGTGGAGAGAGAGACAGAGACAGAAATAAAAACACAGAGACAGAAAGAGACAGAGACAGACACTTGGTGTTTGCAAAGCCAGTACCAACCAGACTCCTCCACAAAGGGAATGGTTTTTCTCTTAAGTTTTGCACCCAGAGAGAGCATCTTCCCCTAACTATCACAGTAGCGTTCTATTGCATTCTGTTGTCCAGCAGTTGAGCCCGAGTTCCTCCAGCCCTTTTCAGAGAGTGGCTCTTGACTCCGGTGACCTGGAAAGACACAAGCAGTTCAAATACCACTTGCAACCCCGAGGGTGAGAAAGCAGCTCATCCCTTTTCTTCTGGATAAAAATTTGAGAGGACCTCAGGAAAAGAAAAAGGATAGTGGAACTACGTGAAGGAAAACTTCAAAAATCAAACCATTGTTGCTGATGTAAGGCAGGCTCTGGGTGGGGCAATGCTAGCCCCAGTATCATCACCTTCATGTCTGCCACATAAGTCATTTGAGGGCTGGCTGGCTGCTGGCAGTGGGGAGAGAGAAAAGTCTTTGAGAAAAAGTGAAGAAAGCTAGGCTGTGAGATGCCAGCTACTGTTTTCCTCCAGGCTTGAGGACAGTATTTTTACAGGAGTTAAATGGCTCTGGTCCTTTAACTTGCCACATTGTATTTCATAATCACGACTTCTTGAACTATATAAATTTCATATACACTTTCTGCAAGTTTAAAGTCCTTTTTAGGTGTGAAATAGAGAATTTTATGAGCACTTTACTGAAGGTCTGAATCCTGAGATTTACGAGGGAGAATGACTTGGTCATTTGTCGTGGCTTACGCCTGTTTGCTCTTCCTGAGAGCAGGTACACCCTTAAAACATTTTCTCATTGTTATTCTCTTTAGCTCCCCATAGGAACCTCTCCATGGGAAATAAGCAAGCTCTTTCACCACAAAGAGGAGGGCTTTGTGAAGGGGTGCCTCCCTCCAGCTCCTCCACAAATTCATCCCCATTTCTGACTTCTGAATGAACCCAAATACTATCTGGCATTCCCCCCAACACTCAGAATAATTTTATTTTTAGGAAGAGGAAAGCAAACAAAAGATTCAATTAGATATGACAAAGAAATCAGCTTTCTCCAGCCCAGGAAATTAAAGCACTGTCATTCCGTGTGCCCAGTCTATGACAGAGCCCAGGAAGGAGCTAAGCGAGTGTGTCCAGAGCTCTTGAAGCACCCCGTGAAGACAGTGAGATCCTGGTAGGGAACAAAGGAGCACAGAGAAAGAAAGAAAAGACCGGAAGGAAATGTGGAAAGGAGTGAGGGAGGAGGTGAAGGAGAAAGGGAGGGAGGCAAAGAGGGAGAGAGCAAAGAATCTAACTTGCCCACAAGAACCCAATCTTCCCAGGCCAGCATAGAATTTCCCCAGTCTAAAACTGTGGTTTGGAAATAGACATAAAAGCAAAGTGAGACATCAAAAGGATGACCACAAGCTTCTGAGAGCACAAATGACACCAGGAAGACAGCCAGGCAGGGTCCTCTGGATCCTAGTTCCTGGGCCTTCAGAGAAGTGTGAGGATTATTTTTTTCCCCCCTTAGAATCAGCTGAACACCATTTCTGGTGATCTCTCTGTGTGCCAGGACCCTGAGCCTTCGAGGATGTTTGGATGTGCGAGGACGCTTCTCCATCCGAGAAACAAAGCTCACGCCAGGCCCTTGTAGAAGCACCCTTGCTAGATGTCTCCCCAGCAGCAGAGTCTGGGCCACTTGCAGCTCAATCCTTCCTATGTGTGAAAGAACCCTTCCTCCCAGCAGAGCGGGGCCCATTTGATGAATGGTGGCAGAGGGCTAAGGTGAGAGCGGGTTTTGATTGCTTTGATTGCAAGAATCCAGGCCTTTAAAATGAACGAGACAGCTTTAACTCTTCATCTCTCTGTGCTGTAGCAAATGATAAAAGCGAAAGAAAATTTGGTGGGGTCACAACATAAAGCAGAAGATGAAGCCGGTGTTTCATCCAGTGTGTCCGAAGTGGAGAGATGAGACGTGGATTCTTCAACATCTGTCTTATTACATGAATAATGCATTCATATACTTCAGCAAAAAAAAAAAAAGATTCAAACACTACAGAAAACAAAGTGAAACGGGTTCATGTTTTTAGCTTTTACATATGCCTATTGTTCTCCCCAAAGGTAACCAAACCTAGGGTAATGGGAGTTCACTCGTTTTTCTCTTTATCAAATGAACAGCAGATTATTTTTATAAATATGATTTTCTACCTATTGCTTTTCTTTTTCTGCTTAAGCTCACACCTCTGAGGTACCCGCCCCATGCTGGGACACAGTATTCCGTTTGGCTCTTTCATAGCTCTAGCATCCCTGTGGTTGGTGTAAAAGAACATTGTAATTGTGCTGTCATGGGATAACAGGAGTTTGAAAGTTTGTGCAATACCGGGCTGGTTTGGTTGCACTTTTCCAAGCATGAAGTGTTGGCTTGCAAGTGCATGCTTAAGTTGTTAGTCACTGAAAAGCCACTCAGCAAAACAAATCACACTGCTCACTGTTCATGAGCAGCCTGGAGTGCAGTGCATTGGGCCTCAGAATCTAGCTAGTGGTCAGCAAAGTTCTTGGTTCTCTCTCCCTCTGGCATAGCTACTTGAAACTGGTCACGGTCAGATAGTCTCCAAATCTGACTATGTTTTATATGCAAACTGTGTAACCCTGTGACTCTGCACACTTTTTAACACAGCAGAGGGATGTTGGGAAGGGGACAGAAATAGGAAAGAGATCAGCTGAATTGCTTCGCGGAGGTCTCTGTGCTTCCCGTTTGCCTCAAACCTGATTGGCTGGACAATGTCTCTGTGTTGGTCCTTGGATGACTCACCTCACTGCTACGTGGTCTCTACTCCCCACTGTGAATGGCTACTGTCTGACTTTTAGCCAGTGGAAGACTCTTTAACCTTTTTGATTACCAGTGCTTGGCTATTGTGCCAATAAACAGGCATCATCAATCTCTCAATCTCTTTCCGTTTAAGAAAATGAAATCACAGAGATCCGCCTGCCTCTGCCTCCCAAATGCTGGGATTAAAGGCTTGTGCCACCACTGCCTGGCAGTTCGGGCCAGCCTGGTCTACAAGAGCTAGTTCCAGGAAGGGGCCAAAAGCTACAGAGAAACCCTGTCTCGTAAAACCAAAAAGAAAAAAGAAAAAAGAAAATGAAATCAGCTAAAGGTTTAGAGACAGGGGAGAATATTAACAGTATGCTGTTCTCAAAAGCTTAAACTTTTAAGAGAAAGTATGTTTTAGCTACTCCCCAGGAACTAAAAACATGAGCATTTCATGTCAGCTTGAAATGAATTAGCACAGCTCTTTGATCAATGCCATCAAAGGCTATCAGCAGCACCAATATTACAGATGTTAGAAATCTTTGCATTGATTAAATGCCTGAAATCAATCAACCTTTTACCATTCTCTCCCCCTCCCTCACTCCCTCAGAACTGATGTGATTCTGATGAATTCAAATCCGAATCCACACAGCATCCCGTGAAGGAGAAAGGGGAGAGACAGGATCAGCTTGATAATCTACTCCTCAGCTACTGCATCTGAAGGCACCAAAACCTAAAATAGTAATCTCAAGCACGGTCCTTCCTTATGGACACACCAAAACCCAAGTGTGTAAAATGAGGGCTGGCTTGTTGGGGTTTCTGTCCCGCCCTGTACCCCACAGCCGGCAAGCCCCAAAGAAAATCACACAGAGAGTCTACATTAGGTTATACGCTGATTGGCCCATTAGCTCAGTCTTCCTACCAGCTCCCATAACTTATATTAACCCATTGTCAGCCACAGGCCAGTACCTTCTCTCAGCTGGGCTGCTACATGTTGCTTTGTTGGAGATCTACGCAGGAATGCCAGGGTAGCTTCCTTCTTTCCAAATTTCCTGTTCTCACGTCTACTTCCTGTCTGGTTTTCCCGCCTATACTTCCTGCCTGGCCAATCAGCATTTATTTAAAACATGATTGACAGGATTCAGAATTGTCCTGCACCACAAGTGGCCCTCATGTCTGAAATGCCCGTGTTTATAGAACTTCCTAGATGTGCTTCTTGCGGTCCACTGTGGTTCCTCTATGTCATTGCAGCCAATAGTCAAAGTCTGAATACAGCCCAGGCTGGTGTCCTTGTTCCGTTTGCTCATGTAACTTTTCCAGGACTCTGCAGTCGGGCCAATTATCTCAGAAACAAGCAATTATAACCACATTCACAGCTCCTAGAAAGATGAGTGCATTCTAGCAACAATTTCTCATGAAAGAAAAACAGTAATTGAAGGATTGGCAAGGATATTACAACAGACTAAGACCTCTCTCTCTCTCTCTCTTTCTCTCTCTCTCTCTCTTATACACACACACACACACACACACACACACACACACACACACAAAGAGAGAGAGAGAGAGAAATCTCCACTATGTACTTGCTTTCCCAGTGGAGAAATTGGTCCTTTCCGTCCAAACACACTAAATACAACCTACAGGCAAAGAGTATATAGCCACAGTGAAAATGAGGAGTTCGACATTCCGGATTCTGACCACGCTGAAGTCTTCGATATCTGTGTGTTCATCTCTTGTTTACACATTGTTGAAGGTAAGCACCTTGCAAAGCATATGCAGTGTGTTCCCCCCGAGGTAATACATGTGGAGGTGCTTGAGAAAGGCCGATTAGCCTGCCGACCTAAGGTACATCTAGTCCTTTGGGGAATTAATTCACATCTTTATCAGTACAGCATAGTGCAGCTCAAATCAAGCATAGCAAGTCTTTGAGGCAACCAAGCTACCCTATGTTCATTGATAGACAGCATGCTTTGAATGTCTAGAGAAGACGTCAGCCACACATGAATATAACATACCAGCACACAGCTGCAGCTGGATACAGACTTTCAAATGCATGCCCACACTGCTTAAGCTGTGTCTGCCCACGGTTATTTCCTAGGACTGCGTGGTGAGGTCTTTGACATTAAGGACTTATCTTTGCGTCCCCCACAACACAGAATAAAAGGCTTTCTCCATCATCCTAGTCAGTACCTAGTTGTTACATTGATTAACCATCATTCTTGATAGTTTTTCAGATATCGGCCCTCTGGAATGGCAAATAAACACACGCTTGAGGCAGACGATTGAAAGTCTTGTCAAACATTTTACCCAAAGGAAAGAAAATTTTGCTTACTGATATTTATTTATACCTTTCCTTTGGATAAAAGTAAATGTAGACTAGATATGACATGACTCTCATCAGTTTGTACACACGTATGCCTGCATATGTAACGGGGCAGTGAGACCACTTATTCCATTTGGTTCTGGAAACAAGCAAAGCAAACCGTTGTGGAGGAGAGAGCAAATGTCTAGCCGTGCTTTGTTTTCCATGCATCCTACCAGAGTATTAGAACAGAAGGGAGACAAAAGGTAATTGAGCTGGGATCCTGGGGAAGCATTTTGTAAGTGAATAAAAGGCCATGGTGATGAGTTCAGTGGCAGAGGGAGTTCCCAAGCACATCTCCAGAGACTCCGGAGTGAACCTAAAAAGAAAGGCTTTCTTTCTCAAAAATGCATGGAATGCTAGGTTTAATATTTGCCTCTTGCCTGCGCTGGTGACATCCCTTTGGACCTCAGAACCCCTCCAATGCTACACAGGCCTTGACGCATGGCTGAACGGAGACGGAGCGCCATCTACTGGCGACAAGAACAAGGGGTGTCCTTAAGTCTCCAGTGCGGCTTCTGGAAGCAACCCTGCATCTTTCATAGCCCTACTCCTCCAAAAAGGACAAACCGCATAAGCTTCTTACCCTCCCCTAGCAAGTCTCTCCCAGTTAGCCTTAAGAAGAAAGCACAAAGGAAAGACACTATAAACATTCTTAGAAAATAATTGAGTAGCAGGGATTTTGTTCCTTTGAGGAGTATGGCCTGTTTTTACCTATTTGGGAGGGCTCATGCTGGGGACTTCTCAATGCCCTCAGATCCTCTGACTAAGGTTGCTGAATACCTGGGAGCTCAGAGGGTGACTGTATTAAGGGGTGGTTTTCCACTCTGGCTCCCCCTGCCCAGCAGCATATTTCTGAGGAGGGTGACAGTGATCCCTGAGACATCGCCACAGGATTCAAAGAGCCCTGGGATTACTTGTTTCAAAAGATTAGCATAACTAAGGCAGAATTCACTCCAGGATCTTAAGTAGGAAGGGTTTACTCACTATCAAATTGGAATAACAATACAACACGGCACTTTCTGCGAGGCTGCTGATGTGAACTCTGAGGAATTAAGAAGCCATTTACAGATAGCACTGGCTGGAGAGTGTGACATGGACACAGTGCTTCCCATGGTGTCTCCAATGCACCCTTCCCAAGTACTCCTCCCTGGGGAGGCCTGCCTCCTCTACTCTGTTTCTCAGTAAAGTCCCAGAGGACATGTCTCCAAGGCTGAGTTTTTCATGACCACCACAGACTTGGACAGACATTTTAAAAGGATAAAACCTTTAGATGATGATGGAAGGTGGTGGTGATGATACGGTGATGGCAGTAATGTGATGATGAAGGTGATGGTGATGATGAAGGTGATGGTGATGATGAAGGTGATGGTGAGGATGAAGGTGATGGTGATGATGAAGGTGATGGTGAGGATGATAATGGTGATGGTGATGGTAATGATGATGGTGGGTAGTGAGGGTGACTGTGATAATGGTGATGATGATGGTGGTGATGATGATACAGTGATGGCGATAATGGTGATGATGAAGGTGATGGTGATGATGATTATGGTGATGGTGATGATGATGAAGGTGAAGGTGAGGATGATAATGGTGACAGTGATGGTAATGATGATGGTGATGATGGTAGGTAGTGAGGGTGACGGTGATGATGGTGATGATGGTGATGATGATGGTGATAGTGATCATGGTGATCACTGTGATGGAGATCATGATGATGGTGATGGTGATAATGGTGAAACAGAATATAGAAAAAATTTTCAAAGTATTTGATGACATTTAAAAAAAAAAACTCAGACAAAGACTGCATTTTCTAGGTTATCTTGTAGGATCCAAATCTTACCTCAGAACTTCATAGAACATAAGTTCTCAGTGGTGCTTTGCTCTTCATGCTGTAGTCTACCTCGATTTCCAAGCTAATCCACACTTCATATGGAAATATGGAACATATTTATCTTCAACAAGGCCTTTGGTGGCCATCTCCAATATAGAAGCATTAACTTGAGCAAGGCCAGAGCAACCACCTGCTCTAGTTCTCATAAAAATATTATCCCCAAATGACAGACATCTTGACCTATGGACACATTGTCCTTTCTTCCACCATGTCTTCCAGATGGCCCTGGCGATATATGGGTTTCAGCTATATTTCCAGAGCAAGACTGGTAATTCCAGATTATATCTGCATTCTTTATGTGTGGGGAACAAGTGTACCCTTGTAATGAATGAGCATTCGTAACAAGAGCATTGCCAGGTCAAGGACACCAATACCTCAGAACCACGGAAATAGAAAGATCTTGTCCAGATCAGGCTCAGGCGAATCGAATGGCAAGGCCTTCCCTGTGTCCCAGTCCAGATGCTGACAGTGTGTGCAGTGTCAACCACAGCTTGTTCCTCCGGGATGAAGACAGCCTGAGATTGCTCCTCCCCACTCAAATGTACACAGGAAGCAATTTGAGTTTTCAGACTACTGTGCCTCTCCACCAGAGTGCAGAGCCCATCAGACCTTAGCTTTCCTGTACATGTATCTACTGATTCTTCATTTCCTGTCACTCAAGTCAGGTCTATTCCAAAGCCCATGAAGGTCTGGGCACTCATAGGCACAGTCTTATTTTTACTCATTGTGGATCCCTGAGCTCAGTTCCTGAATGATGATGGACACCTGCCTGCCTGGACCGCTGTACACTGATTTTCCCTCTCTTTGGTTTGGGCTCCTTGGACTTTACTTAAATCTCATTTTGAGCTCTTGGGTATAAATGACTTTTCTGCTTTGAGATTTCTGCCTCACTTCCTTATTAATTAACCATCAAGACAATCAGTTCCCCAGAGATATGTCCATAGTCTAATCTAATGTAGGCAATCCTTCTGAGATGACTGTGAGCTATGTCAAGTTGACAGTGAAAGCAAACCAAGATGCTAACCAAGAGAGAAGGCAAAAGATACTTCAGTAAAGGCTCAAACTTACAGCAAATATGGAAGTCCAAATGCAATGCCACCTAGTTCACTCGCCTATTCTGTGCCCCATCAGAGGCACTTCATTTGGATCTGGGAAGAGATAATGGAGATTCTTCAGCTGAAGGGGAAGACTGAGGTAGTGGAGACCCAAAGCAAAGACAGACTAGTGAGTAGCTTAAGAACTGAAAGAAAGTGAAGAATACAGCAGGTGCTCCTGAGGTTGGGCAGGGGAGAAAGAAAGAGGCTGGAGAGATGGCCCAGACGGTGGAGCACCTGCTATACAAGCATTGAGACGGGAGTTGGGACCCCTGTGTGGCGAGACTTGAATCCCCATGTGGGGAGAACTGAAAGGGAAGGCACTCAGGAATGGCTGCTGAACTCATGCTGTTTGATTGGGTGAACGATAACACCTTTAGCAAAGTTTGGGAAAATAAACTCAGGAGCAAGCTTAAGTCAGAGGAAAATGGAAGTGATAGCTTACTTCTTCCTCCTTGGCTGAAAACACAAAATTATTAGCTATGCCATGCCCCTTGAGTATACACACACACACACACACACACACACACACACACACACACACGTTAATGGTAGAGCCTTTACAGAATTGAAAAATGACCTGAAAATAGTTCAGACCTTCAGAAATTTCCCTTCACCTAAAATTTGGTTATATTCTCCTCACAGGATCATCCAAATATATCACTGAATGCACAGCATTATTGTCACTTAAATGATTTCCCATTCTGTCTCACACATGGACACAATTAGCCTTCCAATAACTGAGGCTGTCCTTCCAGCCCGCAGAGTCCATGAGACAGGGGCCCATCTGTACTCCAGATTCCTGTTTGTCTCCCCAGAGGCTTCCAGGAGACCAGGCTGTGACAAGAAATTCCTGCCAGGCAAGTCCCAGGTGTGGGAAACATGCACAAATATGGTTTGTACCTTATGTGGGAGGGAGAGGGCCAGCTGGGCCTTGTTCAGAGGGATTTAGGATTGAGACCACAAGCATGATTTAAAGCAGGCCACTTCTGTGGTAAAAGAATCGCAGGCTGTAACGTTGGAATCATGAGTGGAATGATTCCCTAATGGTGGAAACACGCATGGGATGCCTCCTACAACCTCAGCTGGCGGCCCGTGGGAACAGCATCAGATGTGACCTGAGAGGGAGAATTCAGAGACGCTCTAGATGGGATGGGAAATATGAGACCAGTCACAATAAACTTCAGACCCACCTCCATGGACAGAGTAGCCTGAACTCGTGGATGAACGGCTTAGAAACACACTCAATTGTCAACAGGTCTTTCTTTCTTTCCCTGTTCCAGCCCACATAAGAGCCACACCCGTGGAAACACTCTTCCTGCTACATGTACCCATAGCCATTGAATACAGTGGGCATCCTAGTTCAGTGCCACTTAAATGCAGTTAGCAAGTTAGTTTTGCTAGCAAAGAAAGAACGACCCTTCCAGTAAAATCTGAATTTGACATGAACGGTGATTTTTCAATAGATCTATTAAATGCATAGACATGAACTTATTGTACAAATTTTCTTTTATAAACATAAACTTCAAATAGAGCTAGCCATTAAGTGTTTTAGTTTACAATCCTTTAAATTCAGTGTTTTTTTTTCTATTTTGACATATTTGATACTTACAAAAATCCACTACACGATTTAGGTTCTCACATGAGTCGCAAAAAACTAAACAACTTGATGCTAAACACAATTTATGAAGTGCTCAGAATTCCTCTACCGAAATGCTGCCAGAAGCTTCTCTTCCTATCTCCTAATCTTAGCAGTCACTAATACATCAATTCTCTCTAATAGCTATCATAAGGAATATTCTGAACTCTACTCTCAGCCCCTACACTCACTGGTCCACAGATCCATCTCTTCACTATAAGGGACTCAGTGGGCTGCCATATTCTTCAGTGGAGAGTTATTATACGTGTATCTCTTCGCAGCTCAGCATCAAGTGATACAATGTTGGTAGCTCAAAAGTAGCTAAGGTAGGGGCATTTACTATGCAGCAATCAGCAAAAACTAAAAATCTCAGCATCGTTTCCTTTGTGTGTCCTTTGTGGGTATGGACTTGTGTATGCACACATGGGGGCCATTAACACTGGAATCTTTTCCTCTAACCGTGTCCACTTTACCTTCTGAGGCAGCATCTCTCACTGAGCCAGAAAGTCTCAACTGTCCAGCAAATAATCCTTTTCCTGTTTAACTTGTGAGTTTTGAGGTAAAGAATACTAGACCACCACTGCTTCTTTAGCTTCCAAACATGCAGCAAGAAAGGAAAGGAAGGAAGCAGGGAGGGAGGGATAAAAGGAGGGAGGGAGATAGGAAAGGAGGAAGAGAGCGAGGAAGGGACAGAGGGAAGGGAAGGAAAGGGAAGGGAAGGGAAGAGAAGGGAAGGGAGACAGACAATGATGAGTCAGCCCCTCCTTCACATTCTCAGAAGGTGGTTCCAGGTCAGCAGAAGCTTAGGACTTTGGTTTTTTTTTTTTCATTTTTATACTAAGAATGTTTTAATACATTCTTTTCTCATTTTACATAGATATCCCCGTTCCTACTCCCTCCCCTCCTCCCACCCCAGCATTCCTCCCACCCTACCATCCACTCCTCAGAAAGGGTAAAGCTTCCCATAGGGAGTCAACAAAGTCTGACAATTCACTTCAAGGCAAAACCAAAGCCTTCCCCCCTATATCTAGGCTGAGCAAGGTATCCCTCCAAAGAGAATGTGCTCCTAGGCACCAGCTCAAACAGTAGGGATAAATCCTGGTCCAACTGCCCGCGGCCCACAGACTGCGCAAGCCTCACAACTGTCCCCAACATTCAGTGGACTTAGTTTGGTCCTATGCAGGTTTCCCTGTTATCAGTCCAGAGTCAGTGAGCTCTAGCTTAGGACTTTCATATAACACAAGATATTAGGATCTATCCCTAGACCTACTGAGTTATAAGTTCAGGAGTTGTACCAGTCTGATATAAAACCAGAAATCCAGTGGATCTGTGCTCACCAAAGTTCGAGAGCTATTGACTTCAACCCCAATCTCCAACTGTAGCCTTTTATATTAGCTAGGGATCTCACTGAAACACAGGTCTAGTTTAGCAGTTCTGGAGCAGAGTGTGAGCGTCAGTGTTTCTAACAAGCTCCCTGCTGGTGCCAACACTGCTGATTCCCCAACCACATTTTGGAGTAGCAAAGATTTCAACCACAAAGAAACGCATAATTTGTTTTAAAAGTAGATCAGAAACAAACGGTTTAGAACTTGTTTGTGGCTCAGTGACTTCCTCATACACTCACTCCTATGCTTCTTTTCCTTCCCAGAGTCCTTGGCAGAGTTCTCCAAAACTGAGAACTCACAAGCCTCACAGGACTCCCAGCATAGTTCCCCTCTGTCTCTTTCTTTGGCCCCTTGTGTCTTTAATGAAGGCCAATTTCTCAAGAAATCAAAGCAGTGTAATTTTCCTATGAAAAAGAAAGTAAGCAAGCGATTGGTTCCACAAACTAATGTGAACTCTGTCATACAGTTGTGGGCATGGAAGACTATGGACAGCACACGATGGTCAGATTGTAAAAGGTCTTAAAGACCATTCCAAGAAATTTAGAGTTTGTACCACTGATCAATAGTTCCCAAACTAACAATCCATAGAACTAAGACCACAAGAATGACTATATGGAATAAAAACAGAGGTTGTAAAGGGGGTTTCTGAAGGTCAATAAGAATGGATGCCATAGTACCCAGCAGATAACGCTGGATACTCCCAGAAGCCCGGAGTAGAAATAAGCACATCTACAACTCATTTATTTCACTTGTTCTTTTTCTATGTTTTACTTAAAATATAATTATATCACTTACTATTTTTCTTTCCACCCTCCAACCCTTCCCATACCCCCTTCAGTACCTCTCAAATTGATCGCCTCTTTTTCCTTGATTTCATATATAAGTGTGTGTGTATAAATATATATACATATATTTACACATATAATGTATCTTTTGATTATATATGTATATTTTGAATATATATATATGTATGTATCTGTGTGTGTGTGTGTGTGTGTGCATGTAACCTGCTGAGTCTGTCTAGTTTGGCCTGTATATACATGCCTTCCAGGACTGACCACTTTGTAGTGGATAACCAGTTAGAGGGTTCATCATTAGGACAGATGAATTCTCCCTCCCTATGCAGCCATTAGTTGCAGGGGCTAGTAGTCTAATCTAGTAGTAGGGACATGTGAGATTTCCTCTTCCCTTGTTAGTGTGTCTATTGATATTATTGTTCAGGTCTTGTTAAGGCAATCAAATTGTTAACATATCATGGGTTTCTCTGTGCTGTCATCCCACGAGATAAAAATCTTCCAGCAGCTTTCCTGGTCCCCTGGTTCTTTCCACAATGCTCTTCTAGGTGTTTTCTGAGCCGTAGGTGCTGAAGTTGTGTTGTGATTGAATACATTGGTGCTAGATTCCTCATAATCTGATGGCTACATTATGCCTACTTCTCTGCTATTTGCAAATAGAAGTTTCTTTGGTTGTTTTACTTTTTAATCCAGTATCATCGAATCTTTTAAAACATTATGTTGTCACACAAAATTATCATATTTTCTAGTGTTTTAACGGTATATTTTGGGAAATGCATTTAAGAATGTTAGTTAACATTTGATGAATAAAGTTGCCTAAAAAAGAAAATTGTGTTACCAAACTAATACATTTAGGAAAGTAAATTGAAGTTCAGAATGCATTGAAGAGAAGGGCAAGAGAGACCACCAATAAGAGAATTTTAGAATGTTCTAAATAGATAATGTGTGCAGATCAGGCAAGGAAGAAGAGAGAACAGAAAAGAAGTTTGAAAATTGATAGTTACTGTTGATAGAGGTTTCTGTCCCACCTGGTGCCACAGCCATTCAGTCCCAAAGAAACACACATTAATTATAAACTGGTTGGCTTATTAGCTGAGGCTTTCTTATTTACTAGTTCATATATCATACATTAACCCATTATTCTTGTCTGTGTTAACCACGTGACTTGGTATCTCTTATCAGTAAGGCATTCTTATCTCGCTTCCTCATAGTCTAGATGACAACTGTAGACTGAGCCTTTCCTCTTCAAAGAATTCTCCTGTTCTGGTTGCCATGCCTATACTTCCTTCCTGGCTACTGGCCAATCAGTACTTTATTAAACCAGTACAGCTGACACAACTTTACAGGGTATTAGACTATTGTCTCACAGCATTACAAAGGTGTGGGGGAGTGCTGTCAGATAATGGCATTGTACCCTGTAAAGATTTGCCAGTTGTACTGGTTTAATAAAATGCTGATTGGCCAGTAGCCAGGCAGGAAGGATAGGCATGCCAACCAGAACAGGGGAATTCTGGGAAGAGGAAAGGCTGAGTCTGCAGTCATCACAGAGGAAGCAAGATGAGAATGCCTCACTGATAAAAGGTACCAAGCCATGTGGCTAACACAGACAAGAATTATGGGATAATGTAAGTTAGAAGAGTTAATATGAAGCCAACCCATTTATAATTAATGTAAATCTCTGTGTATTTCTTTGGGACTGAACGGCTGTGGGACCATGTGGGACAGAAACCTCTGACAACAAATGGTGCCTAATGTGGACAACTATAACCTGAGAGAGCTTGGGAAGTAATTCTACACACAGAAGAACAGAGTAAAGCATGGCTTCTTGGTAGCAGCATTTTGTTAGGTGGGCTCTGTTTCCTAGAGGAAAGTGTGTCTCATTTAAGAGAAGCTTCCTGACTCAGCTTCAGCTCTAAACCTTGCGGCTCTTTTAAGAGGCCCTGCCACAGAACATTTAACGGTGTTTATGAATAGCCAACAGCATGCTTCTTGGTGGTGACACCAATTTTGAAACTTCATAGAGTTGTGGCAATAAGCATGGCTCCCGCCCATACCTCTGCCATAAAACTAGACTCTCAGAAAGCTAAGGAATGGGGAGGATCCAACCGTCAAAGTCATGACTCTAATTCTAGCCTTACATCTTAGCAAACTAAAGACTCATGTGGTCAGGAAAAGAGAGATATACAGTAAAGATAGATTCCGATGAAATAAATCTCTAAACAGTTTACAGTGTATTTAAAAATATATCTAGGCTTGGGAGAGAAAAGAAAAAGGATAAAATCCTT
>JAQHUG010000036.1:5100227-5124934 GCA_028555095.1 Dicrostonyx torquatus
ACACAGACAAGAATTATGGGTTAATGTATGTTATAAGAGTTAATAAGAAGCCTGAGGTAATGGGCCAACAAGTTTATAATTAATATAAGCCTCTGTGTGTTTCTTTGGGACTGAACAGCTGCACAACCAAGTGGGACAGAAACCTCTGGCAACAAGTTACAGTGTATTCCCATAGGAAGAAATAACTTACTGACTGAAAGGCAAAAAAAAGGGAGACTTTCTAAAATGAGTAGTAAGTTTCTGATTAAAAGAATCATGTCTGGGCTGCGATAAATTATTAGAGAGTGAGGGTAGATTTGATTTCAGATGTGGGCATTCTACATTCATGGCCTCAGGTAACTTGTCTCTTGCTTCTCTGTGTGTTTCCTGTATTATGCCCATGGTGGAATTTCAGTGAGTCTTTTAAAAATGAAAAGGGCTCTAACATTAAACTTCAGTAAAACATGCAAGAAAGACATGGGGATTCATTTAATCAGAATAGTGTTGACTTTGTGCGAAAGCTTCAGAAAAGCTAAAATTGAATCATCTTGGTTTTTGCACACCATCTCATTCTAAATTTACACACAGAATGGGAAATTAAAGGTCTGGTAGCCAGAGAAAGAGATGATGGAGAAGTAAGCATCCCTCTTCAAACCCTGGGTTGCATTCTAGACAAGATAAATGGGAAAGTCAAATAACCAAAAGAGATAAAAATAGTCATCAGTAGTGCATGGGGCGGAACAGAAAAAGCTAACACAGTGATTGAAATTATGTCAAGAGGAAAAAAATAGAGAAAACAAATGTCAAAATGCTAAATGTGGACAGGAATTTTAAATATATTTACATGTGCAATATTTGGGAAGCTTATCATTTTTTTTCTATTTGAGAAAAAAAATCTCCTCAAGAAAGAGGAGGAGGGAGAGAGCACTTTTAAAATTGTTTTAGGCTTGTGGAAATCTATTGTCTGCCAGCATCAGACATGGTTTTTATTTGAGTACATATTCAGCCATGTATGATATTTCAGCACTGCCACCTAGTAATTTAGAACGACAAGGAAAATAATATAATGGATGCATGCCTGATTTCTCCTTCTCCCACCCCGCAATAAGGGTGAGGTGCCAGAAGACTCTTGATTATTTTTCTCAGAAAAAGACTTCTGTATGAAGAAAGAGGATTTGAGTTCCATTTGGATGTTTCCTTGCAGGATCTGGAATGCATGTATTCACTCTGCTAAAAGAGAAGGCAGTTCTGAAGCTATACCTCCAGAAGGATGGACTCGTGGTGGCATGGCCTGAATAGTTGGGTTGACAAGTAGGGAGTTTGACAGCTGACTAGGTTCTGAGTGAGATAAGAAAGCTATTCTTATAAAAGAGTCTAGGGAAAATTGTTCCTTCCACCTTGTGAAGAAACAAAGGGAAGTCACTGTTTATAAACTAGGATTGGCCCTCACCAGACATTTAACACTGGCACCCTGATCTTAGACCCTGTGGCCTCAAGTACAGTGAGGAATATTCCAGTCACTCATAATCCAGCAAGAACAGACTCAGACCAATCTATCTTATGCTTCTGGTTTCCCCACAGGGAATTACTCAGAGTACTAGGCTCAAATCTACCCTAGTCACTGATGAAACGCTTTTAGAGAAACTATATGAGAGACCCTGTTGGAGCCCAAGTCTTCATCGCCCCCAAGCTCATGTTCTATTGTTCTTGCCTGGAGTTTACTACCTAAGCAATGGATACATTTTTTCATGGAAAGAAATCCTAAGACTCGGGCTCATTCTGACTCCATGCCTGGGGATTCTTCCCACTACCTAGGATTCTCCATTCTGCCCAATTCTGACTTCTTTGGAAGACATCTACCATTCACCACCACCCAAAGTAAACCCATTCCACCATAAATGTGAGACACGCAAAGTGTTCCACCATATGCATGAGATGTGCAGCCATCATAGCCATGAGATGCACAAAGTAGTCTACCATAGCCATTAGCCATGCAAAGGAGAGAAAAGAACTAAAAGGAAATGAAGTTGATAACATCTAAGCAAATCACAGCTCTGCCTTAAAAGAAAAATGTTTGTACATAAATGCATGCATATACACATACACATAAATGCATATACACACAAAGATATATGAGTCCAGACGATGATAATGACTGCTAATATCAAGAAGAAACATCCTTTCAGGCTGCATTAATAACCACCACCTACGAAATATTCTCACCAAAACACATTGATCCCAAATATACTCAAGCCTCACCTTCTGAAACCTGTCCATAAAAACACTGATCACAATAGCACAAGCATATCCTCAACAAAATCCAGATTTTGGAAAACTGTACTAGACAAATAATGACACTTTGTCAATGATGTAATTATCAGGAAAATAGAAAGGATGCTGAGGGCAGTTTTTATTAAGAGACTTGATATAACCATAAATTACAATGCATAGACCTTTAAATCTTAATTCTAGAAAACTACTTGAAAATAAAATGGAACATTAGGAACCTGTCTTGTTTAGGAATTATTCAAGAGCTCTGAGGACCTCATTTGAAATCCCAATTCCTTAAATTCATTCTGGTTCTAGCAGTGAGATCCAAATCTTAGGGACATCAGTACATAACTCTTGAAGACATTAACATATTATTACCCTCTATGTGTCAATAGTACTATCCCATGAAAGACAACAAATATTAAATAGGATATGAGAGCAGTTTAAGGATAATTGTCAAATTATTAAAAGTGTTACTATTTACCCTATCTAAAAGTAATACATATCAAAGCTTATATCCAACTCATTTATTGATGAAGAAAATGGATATGTGTGTGAGTGTGTGTGTGTGTGTGTGTGTGCACGTGCACACACGCATGCACATTTTGAGGTATTGTTTCATACGTGCAAAGTTGGCTCTCATCTAATAGGGAAACAAATATTGCATTACATGCAGGTGGTCTATAACAAGAACTCAAGAGTATCTCTACTTGCCAAAATTCATATGCATTACTCTGGTCAGGAATAATTTTCATACATCTTTAACAAGTCCATATTTTTCCTTCCCATGTTCTAAAACAGTCCAGGCAATAGGAATGTAATCTCCAACTACCAAGGCATGAGAAATTAAAAATAACAGGTAGAACAATAATGCAAGTTGGAGAAAACTCCAAGAGTTTTATCATACCTATATGGGGCCTCATTTTTACAACAAAGACTGGACTGGTGACACTAGCATTAGCATGCCTGTCTGTAAATACCTGGTTATTTTAAAGCATGACTTTTTTCATGTATTTTCCTTCCAGAAACAAATGAGTCATATTCAAAAGATAAAGATAAGCTTTATCTTCAGCTTAAATAAGCTGACTATTTAAGATTTTAATCAAAAGAAACCTTCCACTGCTGATGGATATGTTCTAGGGAGATATTAACAGAAGCTCCTCTCTCATGCAATTAAATACATGGTATGATAAACCTTATGAAAAAAAGTGGAGCTAGGTTAAGAGATATAGAGAGTAGTCTGTGTTAGACTGAGTATTCAGAGGACAAAGTGGCTTTCTTGCTAAAGTTACTTTTTTTGCTTTAGTAAGACACCATTGCCAAAGCAACTTGGAAAAGGAAGAGTTTATTTGGGGCTTACGGTTCCAAAGGGTTGGAGTTCATGACTGTCATGATAGGGAGCATGGCAGCCAGCATGGTGATGAAGCAGAAGCAGAGAATTCACATCTTAAGATACAACCACAAGGTGGGGATGAGAAGAGGAGAGAGAAAAAGAGAAGACTAGGAATGGTTTGAATTTTTGAAACCTCAAGCCTAGACCCTAAGTAACACACCTCTTCCAATAAGACCATACCTCTTAATCCTTCCCAAACAGTTCTACTGACTTTGGAGGAAGCGATCAGATACATGAGCTTACGGGGGCCATCTTCATTCAAACAATCCCAGTAACAAATGAAGAAAAAGAACAGGCCACTGACTACCAAAAAGAGTTTAACAAACAAAAGGAATAATTACCTCAAAACTTTCATTACAAGCTTTTTTTTTGCTTTGTTTTGTTTTTAAAGAAAAAAACAGCAAAGAGAGCAAAGGTAGAGAATGTTGGAAAGGCCTGATAGAGCTAGGAACAAGATTAGGGAGTACTTGTGGCTGTGGAAAGGTCTAATATAGATGAGATGGGAACCCCTTGCAGATATGGCAGACAGAAGAACAGGATGGTGTGGCTTACCACGTGTTTAAATCAGAGGTTTAATATGTTTAATGGAAAGATTATTTAGTATTTTTTACCAGCCCTGTAGATGTGAGTGGACCAGGACACAATGGAGTTGGTGAGAAGATTTCACAGCACAACACAGTCAAGACGTTTGTTGATAAGCTAAGTATACATGAGGGAAAGAGCCAAAGACAACTAGACGTTCAGCCTGGAATTATCACTTGTTGAGAACTAGGTTTGTAAAAAACGCATCTTTTCAAGAAAATTAGGAGTTTTAAACTGTTAAGTATATGTTGGGAAAGAAGGTCTGCCTAAGAGTAAATAAATGGAAGTCATCATCTTGTGGATGATATTTAAAGCCATCTCCTTTATTAGTCTGAGGTTCCTAAGAGTAACTTTTTCCTTGAAGGCCTTCCACAAATAATGTCAGTGTATTCCCTGAAAAAAAAATTATATAAACTTTTAGCATGAAGATTTTTAAATCTCTCACAACTGCTTTAAGTATTTCAGTGCGATAAGAAAAATAAACTTTTTCTATCCTGACAGATAGTGTTCCAGATAAATGATGTAAAAACTCTGGAATTATTGAAAATTTAAAAACCAGAGATTGACATCTATCTCCCTTCTTACAGATCTCCCTTCTCCACTACATGATATGTCTTTTTAAAAGTCTGTGCTCTGCTTTCAGAAGCAGCTTAGAAGTATCAAAGACACAGCCGCCAAAATCATCCAGTAGGTACGCATAAAGTATTAGTCATTGCCAGCTCACAGAGTTGTTAAAGCAAATACAAGGTAACAGATGAGAAAATGCATGCCCATGCCCATGCTGTTTGTGTCATGTCAGCACTTCAGAGTCTGAATTTACTTTTGACACTTGAAAAAAACAATTCACTTGGGGCAATTGATTAGACTGAGGCAGGTCCGGTGCTTGGCGTTCCAATATCTGCAACATAATGCCATTCAGCGTAAACAGTCATACTCAGGATAAAATAGAACTTAACATCAGAAGCTGCTAAGCAGTCTGTCACTAGGTACTCTCTGCTGTGATGATCCAAATAAGGGACTCAATCCACTGTAGCCAATCAAGTACTTTCTGTGCTCCGATCCCTGTACAACAATCCCAAAGCATATGACCCTAAGGGAGCCACTTTTATTCAAACCATCACACTAACAACTTAAAAAAAGAGCAGGCTATCAAAAAAGGAGTTTTACAATCATAAGGAATTATTAGCTCAAGACTTAGTGTTACAAGTGTTTAACCAGTTTGGACCTACTGGTTTGATCCATTTCTTGAATAGACTCTTAAGTATTTTATTATGACTCCATTTGTCTTTCAGCATTCTTGCTCAAGGTTTTCTTGTATAAAAACAATTTACTAACCATTCACTATCCAAACACAAAATGGGTTGTGTGATTTATAATTTCTCACAGATAGCACACTGCAAATGAGTGAGATCATCTTGAATGATCAAGAAAAAAGGAAACTGTATTTGTGTCTAACCTAGTCAATTATAAAAATTTGTATTAAAATTAATTTTTATAATTCATATAATAATGCTTTCATGCATTTTTCTGAAATGAATCAATATACAAATTAAAACCTTAATTGACAGTGTTATATAACCTATTGAAGTTTTTGAAAAATGCTTTATTGATATTATTAAATTCAAAGTTAGTTTTCCATTTATACAATAAGGCTTCAAATTTGATGTTAAAAATACAGCATTGACACAAGTCAGAGAATTTATTTTTCTGGGACATGATTCTGATGTACATATTTGGCTCTGAAGTCCAATTAATACTTCTAAAAACTATAAAACATTTCAATCAGTATCAATATGAATATAAGAAATAATTTTGATACTCAATTTTGTTTTTAAAGTTTGGAAAAACTTATGCCTGTGAAGTTTCAAGCAGAAATTTCACAAAACACTAATACAAAGAGTGTGTTGCCAATGAAAGTTCTACATTTAGAATATAAATTAGCATGAGCTGTAAATACAAAGGATAGAAGATCTCAAAGACTCAGGAGAAAATGGACTAATGTTTTTGCTGATTGAATGTTAAATGATAACATATTGATAATACATATTGTTAAAATTGATTTTGCATGTTTATTTTTGCCCTTTTAGTTTGGCCACTAGAAAACTGAAAACAATGTATGCGAGTTGAGAATGTGGCTCAGTGGGAGAGTGGGTAGAAAGCACTGGGGTTGATTCCCAGCACAAGGCTGGGAGTGGGGGGACTTCAGCGTGAGTGCCTAAGGTCTACACTGCTACAGTGAAACACTATGACCAAAAAGCAAGTTAGGGATGAAAGAGTTTGTTTTGACTTATACTTTCAAATCACTGTCCAACACTGAAAGAAGTCAGAACAGGAACTCAAACAGGGCAGGAATCTAGAGGCAGGAACTGATGCAGAGGCCATGGAAGGGTACGGCTTACTGGCTTGCTCCCCATTGCTGACTCAATCTGCTTTCTTAGAGAACTCAAGCCCACCATCCCAGGCATGGCACCATCCCCAGTGGGCTGGGTCCTCCTACATCAATCACTAAGAAAATGGCCTAAAGCTCAACCTTATGGGGACATCTTCTCAACTGAGATTCCCTCCTTACAGATAACATAAAACCAGACAGCACAGGAAGCACCAATGAGCGCATTTGTCATTGTACAGCAAAGGGCAACTAGACGGTGGTTAAATGCAGCCTGCATTAGATGACATGTTTAGATGGGAGCCATGCTGAACAGTTGCTTCTTTTCTTTATCCATAAAGCATTCACTTCCCACTGAGTCCTTAAGTAAGAAATGGTTTTCCTCACACGAAATGATCACATTCATTCCTCAACATTAAACTTGACAGTTTGGCAGAAAGAATGGAAAGCTAAAGTACATGGATATTATTAAGCTCTTAGAGGAAAGAGACTCAAAGAGCATATCCCTTATGCTGTGCAGTGATCCAGGGGCTCTGCCTTTTACAGGAATTCATGAAGACGTCAACATATGTGAACAAGACTTCATTCGCAGCTATTATATCTTGAACAAGTACCACGGCAAATATCAACTTCCCCCAGTTTCCTGTGAGCAACCGGCCCAGGGTAGGATACAAGAAGCTACAGAAGGAACCAAACAAAGACAGAAGGAGCAACGAGGCTGGCCCAGAGCAGAAGCTGAGAACTCAGTCAGGCACACTAACTAAATATGCCTGCACTGATTCGGGAAAGCTGGGGTGAATATTAGAACTCATCATAAACCATGCATACTGATACATATTTCATGTAGTTATTACTTATACAGCACAACAAACAGAGAGACATTGCTACATAATATGATTCCCTATATTCGTGGCTTAAATTTTTAACATTTTCATGAAAATCTGAACAGGACAATTACGGATAGATACAGGGACTGAGTGGTCCCTCCGTGTTGACGATTTGTACTGCTGCCTTAGGAGGGAAAACGACAGGAATGCCACTAAACAGCTCCCTTGTCTTTAAAACTTGGCTGATACCTGCTTCTGACTGAGTATGCTACAGCTTGACCCAACACCTTCCCAAAGCAGCGAAGAGCCACACATGGTTACTTCAGCACTTGGGTTGTATCTGTCTGTTCCAAAGAACAGAAAAAGATTGCTGGAGAGGCAAATTTACACTTAAGGTCCTCAAAAGATTTACAAGAGAAACGCCCTGAGAAATAGGGATTTGAAGTTGGTGGGAATCTGTGTGTGTGTGTCTCTCTCTGTGTGTCTCTATATCTCCATCTCTCTCTGTGTCCTCTCCTTGTGTTTCTGTCTCCTTGTGTGTGTTTCTCTCTCTGTTTCTGTTTCTCTGTCTCTCTTTGTCTTTCTCTGTGTCTGTCTCTATGTCTGTCTTTATGTATGTCTCTTCGTGTCTCTCTGCCTCTCCCTGCATCTCTTTCTATGTCTCTGTCTCTCTCTCATTCATTCATAATTCTCAGTAAGAATGGCATTAAATAGTTTCCTATCCTATGTAGTTTCTATTAATAGACATTCTTACCTGGTGGCAGGCGGTGTCATCTGCCATGATTCCAGGAGGCTGTGTGTCATCTGAAAAAGGAAGCTTGTTATACCACTTTTGAAAAAATTGCCAAAGAGAGTTCCACAGGTTTTTCTCCTTGTCCATCCCTTCCTCCACCTCAGTTCCTTGCTAATTTAAAACCCCTGGACTAGATAATTCAACACGGTGCATTCCAACCAAAACAGTCCGAATTCTGACTCATTGAATCATTAAATAATATAATGGATATGGCGCAATATAAAGGGTCCCCTGTCCACTGGACTCACTGACATTTGACCCCAAACAGCTTAGAGAGGGTAATGAAGTTGCCATGACTGCGCACTCCCATTTCTATTCCCTTCAAAAAAATAATCTTAACTCATAATTATTTCCCTTTAACTTTGGCAAATTAAATTCACCCACAAACCAGAACCAAATTATAACACTAAACCTTACACACACATAAAAAATTTCCTATGCAGAATAAGCACATGGAATGTACAAAAATCAGTTTTTATTACGAAATTTGTAAGAGCCCCTCGCTTCCAATTTGAAACCGACTTCCTCATGAATCATTTTCTGCATTCTCCCATCTGTGCGCGAGGGTGAGCACCCAACCTCCCCGCCATAACTCCAGTAGCAAGGAAGTGAGAGGAGCAAGCATCCTGCCCTCATCATACTGGACTCACTGAACTGACTTCACGTTTCCCTTCACCAAGACTGCACTCTGTCTTTCTCAAGTGCCTGGAGGGCCGTTTGCTGGTATAACATGGTGGTCAACGAAAGACAATTTAGCCAAGGAGTGTCTTATTTTTCCTCTGGCCTCCTTTGGAGTCAGGTGTTGCTTTTTTAAGTGCTACATTATTTTGTCTTTGTGATCTGTTTTGAGACTAAAACAACGCTAAAAGTTGCACTTTTAAAAATAATGTCCTAGATAAAGGAGATTATCTGCAATGTCTTGCCAAGCTTTGTGAAAATATGCTGTGACGGTCAACACAATTTTTGTTTTGATTCATAATTTCTTGCCTTTTAACCTTCTCCCCAAGAAATGCAACGGGACTAGAATTCTTTTTCTGTGAGGCAGATCTTAAGAATTTCAATCGCTCTCTGCCTTGGAGGTTGACTCTAAAGAAATAGTCTGACCTATCCTGTCTGATGGCAGATGTTAAGACTCTGTTTGAGAGAGTGTCTTGGACTGTGTGGAGGAACAAATGCTAGGCATGCAGGCAATATGAGTCAAAATAAAAGGCCTTGCCAGGTCTCCCCACCCATCCTAATCCCATTGTATAGACAATGAACTCTCCATAAAGCATGAGTTTTGAGACAGCTGAGCGTGTGGACACTTCTGAAGACAGGTGGAAGACAGCATGGAAGGGCTGTGCCCCTTCACACTCCCAGCCCTGCACATTTCCTCATCTGGAGCTGTCATAAAACCTCCCCAACAAAGCATTTCCAACAAATCAGTGCACGGGGTTACACGGAGTATTATGAGCACCTCATGAAAATTTAGTGTGGAAACCTCCTCCCAGACAAAAGCACAAGTACGACATCTAGGCCTTATATCAGAAGTGGAGGATGCAGTCTTGGCCACTGTACCCACAACCCTAGATTGTCTCCAGGTAACACGACAGCTGAATTGGTGGGCACCCAGCTAGTGTCCACTGAAAAACTGCATGCTTGCTTGCTTACGGTTGGGGAGAAACCACCGCACCTTCTGTAGTCACAGAAGAGACTGGCACAGTGAGCATATACTATAGTGGTTGTCTATCTCAGGTGCGTTTCATCTTTGTTGCCCCCTCAGATGCCAATAGATGAGGAGACCAATTGGTAAGTTTTAGACTGACAACAAAATACAGCCCATAAACACAAATGAAAATAACATTCCCACCCTCTTTGCAACAACGGTTTTTAAATTACTACATCATTCATATTCTTTATAGATAATAACAAAAAATTCGAAAGTAGAAGGTGAATATAATGTAAACCTGTGTTTATCCAAAGTACTACAGCAAAAGGAACAGAGAAAATATCTCTGTGTGCATGATTTCACTAGTATCTGCTTTTTAGACTATAAGCAAATTATGTCCACGACCATTACAGAAATTACTATAAACGTTCTTAAGAGTGGAGAAAGAAATAGAAGATTAAAACCTATAGACAATACCATGCTCTATTGGCAAAGATAAATTCTAGGAGTGTGTGTGTGTGTGTGTGTGTGTTTTAAATCTTCTACTCAAGCATCGTTTGTTTTTTTTTTTTGCTAACATTTAATATTTTATCACCCAAATAGTGTGTACTTGCTGAGAAAAGCAAGAAAGTGAAGCACTTTCTACATTATTATCCAGAAAGAATTCCCGTTTCCACTTTCTGTGGACTTGTGAAAGGCAGGGTTAACAAACGGGGACCAGCATTAAACTGATCATATTCTGAACGATCCTTTCAATAATGGATATTACACCTCTGGGTTCTTGAACAAATGTGGTAACAAAAGACTGGAGAAAGTCAGTAAAACTGCCCTAAAGCACAGCACTGGGATCCCAGAAGATTGGAGGAAAAGGATGAGATTATGTTTGCAGGCTGATAAGGAAAAAGCACACAGGAACCTATATGCTTTAAACCTAAAAATCTATATGAAATATAAATTCTTATAAATGGTTGGTTTTTTGCTTAGGTTCTTATATGTTGATTAAAATATTGATCCACTTATTAAGTAAACATTTATCAAACATCTATAATGTACCTGCACTGCAGATATTAGGTGGAGTAATAGCTGCCTAGCTCTCAAGGGTTTCATAAAATAATAGATGATAATAACATATGACACAACATGGTAAGCACCATGTTGAGAAATGAGCAAAGCATTATGGGAGCCAGATATCATAGATAAAACTTCTACTTCCCATTTCTCTAACCATAGCTCTATACCTCCTTCGTGTCTCTTTTCTGCATTGACCATGGGTCAGGAAGGCGCTAAAGGAGAACAGGATGGAAGACCCTCACCAAAGTCAAATGATCAAGTCAGTGAACACTACTGATGTCATTCCATTCGGACTTAAAGGTCACTGGTGAATTACTTAAAATATTATTTTAAACTAGGCAGTGGTGGTGCACGCCTTTAATCCCAGCACTCTGAAGGCAGAGGCAGGTGGATCTACAAGGCCAGCGCGGTGGTCTACAAGAACTATTCTGGGACAGACTCCAAAGCTTCAGAGAAACCCTGTCTTGAACCCCCCAACACACACACACACACAAAATATATTGTTTCTAACATTTCAGCAAATAGGGACTCAACATGAAGGTGCCTTCTGGTGCAGTTTACTGAAGAAAATTTGCCAATCTTTTACAGTAGTCTACACTGATATTTATTATTCCAACTCTAACTTTGCTCTCAGAACCCCATTGTTCATGCAAAGAGGTGGCTAGGTGAAATGTGCACCCTAGGTCCCTTCACTGGCTTATAGATTTTGCTTAGGGTAAATAAGTCTGTTTATGTGGGCATCATGCCACATACCAGGAATCTCAACCCTCGGGGGGTTGAGACAGAAAGATCATAAGTTTAGGAAAGGTCTGAACTACAAATGAGATCCTATCCTGAAGCAAGAACAAAAGACCCCGTGTCATTTACAGCAGCAAAGGTCTGGACCTACCTTCGAAAAGACAAAGACAGGCAATTGCTTCTTTAATTCATTCTGTGACTTTCTGTGTCTGTATCACCTGGCTCCTTTCTGGGGTTAATAAGGCAGGGAGGATGAAGATGAAGAAACTGGTTTTCAGCTCTCCCATTTCTGTCCCCGGGACGAAAGAATCCTTCAGCCCCTCCCCATTGTCTTCCACCTGTTCTCCAGGGAAACACATAAATTTAAGGCGGGAAACAGGATTCATGGGTCTGGTCCTTGACAAGCACAACAAAGTCACTTGATGGATTCATCCACTCACTAGATTTAACCTTTGTATAATGGCAGCTGCCACCCAATTTCCCCTTTACAAAATTCTCAAATGTGTGGGGCAATCAGTGTAAGGCCACCAGCAGCTGATCTGTTTTTACAAAGTGCAGGAGTCGCTATCTAAATCCTATAACCTGTCACAGTATGTCATCCTGGCAGAGATGCAGTCATTATTTAAATTAGACTGTGAATGATTTTTTTTTCCTCTGCAATGGCCTTTTCAGTGGTGATATGTCATTCTAGGCCACCGTAAGCTGGTGGTGAGCATTCTCAACATGTTAGTTCTGCTCCTAATTTGCTGATTTCAGAAAACCATGCTGGTGACAGAAAAAAGATTTTGTCTATGTTTATGCGTGGCACAATAAAAAGAAAGAAAAAGAAGAAGAGGAAGAATCCAAAGAAATATATTGTACAGCATTAACTAAATATGAGCTGGGCACTATGAGATGGGGGAAAATGTAAAGTAGTTTCTCTTGCTGCTGGCAAGAATTGATCCTTGATGAGATGCCTCTTTTGAATGGAGGAAGAAAATAATCCCACACATTTGATTAGTACTCAAGAGTTCGTAATGCCTTAAAGAGACATGATCTCATTTAATTTCTGCAGCACAGCTTTGCACTGGTCAAGGATATTGTCTTTTCCTTATTTTCCTTTTACACACAAGGAAATAGGCTCAGAACACTTTTGGAGGCTCACTCAAGGAGTGAGTTACAAAGAGTTCATAAATGATGAACCGAAACAATCCCAAAACTATCCCTTCAGAGTCACTTCTAAGAAAAGCCTGCTGCTTCCTGGGCTGGTGATCCCACCTGTAATCCCCACACTCCAGAGGCTCATGACTTTCTGACCAGCCTGAACTACATAGTGACCTCCAGGCCATCAAAGGCTGCACAACAAGACTCTGTCCCAAAACAACAAATGGGACTGAGTATACTGGCAAACACCTATAATCCCAGCCCTTGTGGAGACAGGAGAATCAACATTATCCTCAGTTACATAATAAGCTTAAGGTCGACCTGGCTACATAAGACCCTTAAAAAAAAAAAAAAGGCAAGAGCAACAAAAACAAAAACAAAAATGCTTTTGAGTTGCCCTTGCTTCAAACGATTTTCTATAATGGTTTCATTTTCAAACGTTTGAAGACAAGACCAGTCAAAGTGAAGAGATAATACATGCTTGTGAGGTGGCTTAGCTAGTGAAGAAGCGATGGTCCTACAAGCCTAAGGACCCTAGTTCAAACCCTAGAACCCACATAAATGTGGAAAGGAAGAACTGACATAGTCATGGAAGCAGATGCAGAGATCCACAGCCAGGCACCAGGCTGAACTCCAGGAGTCCAGCTGAAGAGAGGGAGGAAGGGCTAGAGGAGTAAGGATTGTCAAGATCATGACAGAGAAACCCACAAAGACAGCTGAGCAAAGCTCGTGGAAACTCATGACCTCTAAACTGACAGCTATGGAGCCTGCGTGGACTGGAATCAGGCCTTCTGCATGTGGATGACAGTGGTGTAGCTTGGTCATTTTGAGGAGATGCTGGCAGTTGGACCAAAATCTATCCCTGGTGCGTGAGCTGGCTTTTTGGAGCCCATTCCCTGTGGTAGGATGCCTTGCTCAACCTTGATACAGAAGGGAGGGGCTTGGTTCTACCTCAACTTAATGTGTCAGGTTTTGTTGACTCCCCATGGGAAGCCTTACTCTTTTGGAGGAGTGAATAGATGAATAAAGGGGAGGCTGGCAGAAGGGGAGGGGAAGGAGCAGGAGGAGAGGTGGGAAGGGGAACTGTGGTTGGTATGTAAAATGGATAAAAAAAAATTTAAAAAGAACTGACATCAAAGTTGTCCTCTGACCTCCACATGCATATACACATATATACATACGTACAAAAAAAAGAGACAATATCTAAGTTCGGCATGGGCCTCACAGTTTTCAAGCTATGTACTAAACTTACAGAAGAGCGTATATGCCCTGGTTTCCAAGATCCCTTAGCTCAAGCGAGTCGGAAGACCTAGCATAGGAGCAGAAGCCAGCATCTTTGTAATTTCCCAGGGAACAGTGAAAGTGTAGCCAAAGAGACTCATCCTCAAAACTGCTGTGCACTAAAATCTGCTGAGAAGCACGTCAGGTAATAGCCCTTTCTGCTCTCCAATTTTGATGAATTCGATAGGGGTGGATCTCAGACACCTGAATGATAACAGGTTCTCCTCTTGACTCTGATGTGTACAAAGTCTGAGCACCTACCTCCAGAGGAAGAACAACCTTCAAGTTAAAGAAGGTTTGACAGTCATTTCCCACTCACATGACTCTAAACATTCAACCTCTCCAAGCTGCCGCAATGCTTTGGGATCCTCATCTTTAAAGATAACAGCACTGCTGTTCCTTCACAAGTGTCCTGACACTGAGGCAACTCTACTTACTAACGTTCTCCAACCATCTTCCCTGGACCAGCATATCATCATTACCAAGTACAGCCTCAGATACACAAAAACGAGCAAGTACACCATGACACTTCCTGAATAAGACCCTCAGAGAATGAGCCGAGCAGCGTTTAAAAGGAGCCCTTTAAGGCAAGTGTTGAGTTTACTAAGCTCTGATCAGTGATCCTGTGCTTAGACGGCCAATGCCCTGTAGATAACAAGTATGTACCCGGCTCATGTCACAAAGTGTGCTGCGATGACCCCGTTGCTGTCGTCATCCTTACCACTGTGAACTCTAGTTTCTCATTTCTGTTGCTGTTCTAAAATACCATAATAAAAAATAATTGGAGGGAGAAAGGTTTTATTTGGCTTACAATTCCAGTTTACAATCCATTACTGAGGAAGCCAAGGCAGGAACTGAAAGCCCCAAGTCCACAGTCAAGAAAGGACAGAGATGAATGCTCCCCATCTGTTCACCCAACCCCCTGTCCCCCTGCCCCCTGCCTCCCTGCCCCCCTGCTCCCTACCCCCTGTCCCCCTGCCCTCCTGCCCTCCTCCCCTGCCTTCCCGTCTGCCCTCCTGCTTGCCCACCTGCCTGCCTTCCCGTCTGCCCTCCTGCTCGCATGCCCGCTTGCCTGCCCGCTTGCCTGCTGTCAGCTAGCTTCCTTCTCCTTCCTACTGTTAAGTACCCCTGCCCTGGAAACAGTTCTGCCCACAGTGGGCAGTTAACAATCAAGACAGGCACGCATATAGATGCCCTCAAGCCAGTCTCCTTTAGCTAACTCCTCACTGAGCTTCTTCCCGAGGATTCTATGTTGTGTAAAGTCAACACATAAAATTAACCAGCACAGTAATAAAGACTTCTAAAGCCTGGTTAATAATAACCTCAAAATTCACAGCTGGAGATCAAATCACCAAGGAAGAGAAGATCCAGTCAGTGTCAGGGTTACTACAATAACTATCAACATGAACAGCTTTTGCCTGCATGCTCCATTCAGCATTCTTGGTGAATTTTAAGCATCTGATTGTATCATTTCCCTCTTGGAAATCTGTCCACGGTGTTGACGACTCTTGGTACACAGTCTTACAACCCCATCTCTGCTTTCTACACCAGATACTTATGTATAACTGGCCTATCTTAAGAAGAAAAAAAAAACCAAATCTCCACATGAGTAATGTCTGTCTAGCTCCTGATCCTTGAGTGTTTGTCTATGAAGAACAATTGCCTCTTCGGGAAATGCAAAGTAAATTGAGTAAATCTGAAATAAAACTTCCGAGATCCTACTTTGTGCTAGAGATTTGTAAATGATAAAATGAACCTCAACCATGGCTTAATTTATTCTAAATCAACGGGGAGACCAGATATTAAAAATACTCATAAATGGTTAAGTAGCTAAAAGTGCACAAAATTCTGCAAAGTAAGAGACAAGTTCCTTTGCAGATGGTCATGGGACTTGTGACCTGGTTGGCACAACAGCAATCCATGGGCCCCTTAGGAAGTGTCTCCTGGGAAAGCTATGCAGATACTGGGACTGGGTGTATAGAAACTATACAGGATGATGACATGCAGGGCACAGAGATTATGATGATCCCGGTTGGAATAACAAGTGCAGGGGGCAGCAGTTGAAAAGCACATGGTGCATTCAGAGCCTCGCATGGGACAAGTCAGAGCTGATGAACACCTGTGCACTGAAACTCCATTATCAACCTCAAGATGAGGCGTGATGATTTGTGTCAACATGAGCTTCAGTCTCAGAAATTCAGAACCTGGGGAGCCCTTGTAGGTCTCACTGCTGAAATTTTATGATAAAATCAAAGGAACCAGACATGAATACATTATGTATTTAACGCTCAGTATTTTGGAACCCAGAGTTCTAGATCTACCTGAAAATAATTAAAAAGTAAACAGAGCACCTGGAAAAGAACTACAATGAAGAGATTAAAGACAGTATTTTGGTTTTGCCTTTATAAAAGAAGGAGGAGGCACTGGGGGAGGTGCCTATAATTTCCAGAGGGGAGGGATAGGTTCTGAATGTAATGTGAGAACTGGCAAGGAAAGAGGAGGAAGAGCATGAAAAGGGTGGAAAAAAAATCAAGGATTAAAGGAGTGGGGGGGAGGAAGGCAAAAACTGAAAGGGGAAGAAAGGAGGAGGAGGGAGAGGGAAAGGAGGAAGGGAAGGAAAAGAGCTAAAAGGGAGGGGGAGGAGAGGAGGAGCAAGGAGGGAGAGGGAAGGAGATGAGGAGGGCAGAGAAAGTGAGTGATGCGGAAGAATGAGGAGAGGGATCGGGAAGAAGACAAGAACCATCTCGGCTCCAGTTTGATGTCTCTATTTTGCAGCCAAGGTGCATGGTGTCTCCAGCAACAACTCACCCTCTAGTTCCAGTGAGCAGTCACAAGGAAGGTAGCATCCTGTGCTGTTCGGGAGCAGTTGAGGTCTCTCTGACCCACAGTTCATAAGGAGGCATCCCACACCTGGCACTGGCAGAGTTGATTGATATACAATGGTCTCTACGAGAAGCGCTATCCAGACGTGCAGGCTGTCGCCGCCCTTCTAGCTTTTGTTCGTGCAACTTATGTTTTAATTGACTTTCAGAGTGATAGACTTCCGCGTGGCTTTCTCTACACCTTTCCTTTTGATGATCCACCTCCTCATCTCCTTGTCCCTAGATTGCCATCACCCTCACTACCACTTGAACCTTTCCAGCCCCAATTCTCTCTCTCTCTCTCTCTCTCTCTCTCTCTCTCTCTCTCTCTCTCTCTCTCTCTCTCTCTCTCCTTTCATACCATTTATATTCTACTAAATACTATCTCTATCTTTAAAGAACCAATTGCAATGCTCTCTTTCGAGGCACCCAGCTTCTACATGTACTCTAAACACTCAAATCTAAAGTGTTAAAGACAGAGCATCTGAATTTGTCTTTCTGGGTCTGAGTTGCCTCACCAATTACAATTGTTTTCCCAGTTCTGTCCATTTATCTGCAAATTTCAAGATTTCATTTTGCTTTACAGAAGAATTTCATTGTGTCTGTCCCACATTTTCATTATACATTCACACGTCGATGGTTAGTTGTGCTAGTTAGGTTTTCTACTGCTATGAAGAGACACTGTGGCCACAGCAACTCTTATAATGGAAAACACATAATTGGAGGTAGCTTAAAGTTTCAGTTTTAGTTCATAACATCATGGCAGGACATGGAGGCATGCAGGCAGACATGGTGCTGGAGAAGGGGCTGCATCTTGATCTATAAGCAACAAGAAATGAGTGACCTGTGCTCCACACTGAGCATAGCTTGAGCATAAGATACCTCAAAGTCCACCCTCACAGTGACACACTTCCTCCAACTAGGCCACACTTACTCCAACAAAGCCACAAACCTCCTAATAGTGCCACTCCCTATGGGGCCATTTTCTTTCAAGCCACCACAGGCATCTAAACTGTTTCCTTGTCCTATCTACATTAAATAGAGCAGTGATGGGCACGAATGTGCTTGTATCTCTGTAATAGGATATAGAGCCCTTTGGGTATATGACCAGGAGTGGTATAGCTGAGTTATACATTCTGTTATACATTCTGTTTCCAGCTTTTTCCACATTGGCTGTTTCCAGCTGATTTCCACATGGGCTGCACTAGTCTATACTCACACCAAATTAACAACGGGGCTTTCCTTTCTTCATAACCTTGCCAGCACGTGCTATTATTCATTTTATATATATATTTTGACTGGGATAAGATGGAATCTTGTAGTCATCTTAATTTGCCTTTCCCTGATCTGGCTAATGATCTTGAACAGTTTTGAAGTTTTAGCATTTAACATTGTTTTGAGAACACGCTTAGGTTCCCAAGCCCATTTTTTCAATTGGATTATTTAGTCTATTGATGCATAAGTTTTTCGGTTCTTTGTATATTCTGGATAGCAATCCTCTGTCGGATGTATGGCTGGCAGAGTTGCTCTCCCATTCTGTTGGCTGCCTTTCCATTCAGCTGGTGGTTTCCCTCACTACGTCTGTGACGTCCTACTGTTTGTCAGATGTTGAGCTGATTTCCTGAATTTCCAGAGTCCTATTTAGGAAATCCCACGCCTGTATCTTTATAGTATTCCATACTTTCCCTCTCGTGGTTTCAGAGCTTAAACTTTCTCCTGTATAGTTAGCTTTTCTTAATGGCAGAAATTACTATAGAGACTGCTGGTGCAAAAAAAAGGCATCATGGGCTAACACAGCTGTGGACCCTAGGAACTATAATCCCAATCTGCTAGTCAAGATATGCCAACTGCTGCATGGCTCTTATGTGGTGACTAATTGTCCTCAGTTTGAATTTTAGGCCCCATACAGAGAAGGAAAATATCGAATACTGTAAACCCCATTAAAAATCTATAGCTCTGGAGAGTATACGTCTTTGGGTCAAATTTACTAGGTTTTTTGTTTTTGTTTTTGTTTTTGTTTTTTTTCTCAATTGGCAAGGCACCAAATGACCTAAGTGTCTGTGCTTATTCTCATGAACAAATGCTACTCTTGGCATTTGTCCTTAGCCTCAATCAGAGAAGCTTTTCTTTGGTGTGAATGATAGAGACTGCAGCAGTGCATAGCTGCCCACGGTGTGGAGAATCAGTGATGGTTGAATGCTGAGCCCTAAACAGGATGCTTATCTGACTACCTCTAAAGTCAGAGAACATCATGGAAGAAGGACAGATAGAATGAATGAATTGGAAGATGGGGAAAACGACTGGGAAAAAAAATCTGTGTTCAGTTCATGACACAGCCACTGAGAACACGATCTCAGAGCAACTACAGCTGCTCGCCCTAGTTCTGCACACCACTGGGCCTGTCGACATTGAATCATGGATTGAACGTATATCATGGGTCCCTGTGCCTCCTGCTGAGCTATTGGCCACTGATGGATTCTGAGACAGGAACAGTCATTGTCTTCAGTTGACAGTTCCAAACCCATTATCACCCAGACTACTCCAGGTAAAATTAGTATGTTTATGGGGGTGGGTGAAGCCATGTGTATTGGAAAGAAACTTGGAGGATAGCATTGGAAGGCTATAAGAGAGAGAGGGGTAAGAATACATATGCAAACACATTTCTGTTGGTCTTGGGTTTTGGAAAAGCTTTTATGTATAAGAAGATAGTCTGTTCAGCTTCAGCTCCTCTGAGAACAGAGGAAATAGTTAAGATTTTAAACAGCAGTGGAAACAGTTCAGTGTGAAATATTTTCTGAAAACAGAATCATTTTAGAGTTGTTACAAAGGTAGACTTGGGTGGCTCCTGAAGGTGTTGCTAAATTGATACATTTTCTGATTTTGGAGCTATTTTCTCTGAAAGAATGGTCAACTCTGTAATTTCTTCATAATGCAGTGCTGCCCTAGGAGGGTCATGGCAAGGAAAATAATGAAATCAAAACAACACTGTCATCTAGTGGAAATCACTAGAATAGCATTCAATATGCCAATCTAGGATTGAGCAAATAAAACTCTATATACTTAAAAATCCAATTAACTTTTACAAAGAGATGCAGCTTGTTTCAAAATTTTTCTTCACATTCATGCCTTCACGACACACACTGATGCTAAAGATAAGGCCAAAACCATCAGGCTGCTAGGTGGCTAAATCTTTGGGAATAATGAAAGTTTATACCATAATCTGGAAGTGTAAGGGCTAAACCTAACAGAATTACAATGTTTGCATTAAAGTCCTAACACACACTTTCAATGTTTATCTTCTTTTTTTCATATCTAAAGCAATTAGAAATCTCTGGTGCTAAGACAAAAGGTGTTTGCTGATGATCAGAAAGTGAAAGCGGCAACATGTTGTAGACCGTCTTCCAGTCCTTTGTTGACTAGCTGACCTCAGGCAGTCTCATAGCCTTTCTCATAGTAGATTCAAATGCCTGCTGCAGCCAAACCATGAGGAATCCCTAAACTGATCAGTGTCTCGTCCTGACAGCTGTTACTTGAGACAGAAAGGAATCTGAGGAAAGTTGAATGTGGCAACGAACATGACCTAAATGTAGAAACTTCACATGCCAATTAGCCTTTCAGCTCTTGTTCTTTGCCATAACTAACCTGGATCTTATATTCCTCATTTTTAGCTTAGATGATGATGTAATCTAACTTTGCAGGAAGATGACTCAGGAAGGACCCAGCAGGAGGAAGGTGTGATTTTTGTTTCCATGGTACTCCTCTGGGTACCATGCATCTGCTGCCTCCTCCACTGCACCTAGCTGCCAGGAACCTGGCTCCTGGGGTGCTCGCTGGTTGGCACTGAGAGATACTACCCATATATGACTTACGTGCATTCCCAGTAGACATCTCTCTGTTAAGTGCCACTGGCCTGGCATCAACTCATATGCAGCTCCCAAGGGACCTTTGAGGAGGTTTCATGTTTCATAAGACTTCTCCGCTCTGTAAAGAGCAGCAGCCATTCCCTATCCAATTAAGCAGTGCTCTATGCTTTCTGGAGGAAAGGAAGGAAGGGATTGTCCTTCATTAGGGTTTCCCCCACTGAGTCCCCACACCAGCTATTTAGCAGTCTTTAAAATTCTTTTCATTTTTCACTCAAAAATTCTCATTACTTCCCATAATAGTTAAGAAATCACTGTATCAATTATTCCCTGTACAAATTACTCTACGTCTCCTGATTGGGTCATGGGAACATAACAAAGTAAATGGTATCTGGGGGCAGACTGAAGTTTTGTGGGTTCTGAATTTCACATCACTTGGTATCCACCTTCAAACAGAATGTAATGAAATATTGATAGAAACTCTTGAAAGGATTTCATGCAAATGAGGAACCCTGCAACAATGGCATCACAGAACATCCTCCCGCAACAGTGGTACTGCTTTTTAGTCATAAAGAGTGTGTGGGACTCATGGACCTTCCATGGGCTCATGGGATTTGAGAGATGAAGCTAGTCACCACAGATGAGTGTTCTGAAGAGCTGCTGAAACCGTGGTTCTCAACCTATGGGTTGGGAACTTTGGGGGGGTCATATATCAGATATCCTCATATAAGATAGTTACAATTCATAACCATAGCAAAATTATAATTATGCAGTAACACAGAAATAATTTTATGACTGGTAGTCACAATAACATCAGAAACTGTATTAAAGGGTCGCAGCATTAGGAAGGTCGAGAACCACTGTACTGAGGGGATGTTAAAGCTTAGTTAATGGGCTTTGTTCCACGCTTTTGTGTGTCTTCCCCTTCCACATCCCTTCTTACACTATGGCTCCCTAAGGAGCCCTTCATGGGCTCCTTTTCTGGCCCTTCATGGATCAGCTAAAGGACCCTGTAGGTCCTTTCCTTTCCTCATGCCTGCTAGCCACAGCCAGTCTGAACACTGCTATATTTTTCTGACTTATGTGCAAATGGACAAGCAGTATATCTCACTGTGCGATTCTGCAAACAGAAATGTAAGTATGCAGCGGTGTCTTTCTTTCTTAGTAAATGTACAAGTCATTCAGTAAAAGCTGAACTAAATAGAATTAAATGATACAAATTTCTGGAATTAAGCAGTGCCCTTCTGATGTGGGATTTTCCCTTTGTGTGCTGTGAATACCATTGGTTAATAAAGAAACTGGCTTGGCCTGATAGGGTAGAACAGAGCTAGGCAGGGCAAACTAAACTGAATGCTGCGAGAAGGAAGGCGGAGTCAGGGGAGAAGCCATGGAGCCACTGCCAGAGACAGACAATATAAAATAATGAAGATGGGTTAATTTGAGATGCAAGAGCTACCTAGCAATATGCTTAAGTAATTGGCCAAGCAGTGATTTAATTAATACAGTTTCTGTGTGGTTATTACGGGAGTCTGGACAGCCGGGAAATGAATAAGTGGCCTCCTACTACACCCTTCAAATCACACTTCATGAGTAATTATTCCTACTATTTAATCTGTGCTGATGAAATTATTAATATGAAGTATCTCCCAAATTGAGTTCTATAGATACCAATCTAGACTGAAAACTGCATGCTAATCTAACAAAGCTTCCTAAATCAGAAAAGATGATGCAGCTTTTCTTTAAGGCAAGACATCAGAAGAACCAAACATCCATAAAATGTTTTGAAGTGGATGTTATTTAAATTACCATAGCACTGAAGTCACGGCCACAGTGAGTGCTTTTCTATCTTTTAATCTTCCGAAAACCCATTTTACAAGAACTGTTTATTTAATTATTTAAACTGTATTATATCTATTCTAGATGGTTCTGTGAAAGGCAAAAAAGCCACAGTTTCCTAATATTAATTCTGCCTTAGTTTAATTTCCTGTGGCTGGGATTAAATATCTTGATAAGAGCAATATGAGGGAAAAGGTTTATTTAGCTCAGTAGAGGCTCAGTCATGGTGGTGAAGTCAAGGCCTTGGAAGCTTGAAGCAACTGGTCACATTTAATCCAAAGTTAAGAGTAAAGAGCACTGTGAGCTAGTGCTCAGCTAACTTTCTCTACTCTTATGCTGTTCAGGACCCCAAACCCAGGCAATGATGTCACCCACAGTGGATGACTTCCCCCACATCAATTAACATAATTTAAATAATGTCTCATAGACATTCTCAAAGGCCCTTGTCCTGGGTAATTCTAGATTGTATCAAGCTGACAACTAAAACCACCAGTTTCTTAGCTACTTAATAAGTGCTCCGGACCTTTGAGATTTCTTCCCTGCAAACACCATGTCATCCAATCAACCAGACAATAGAGAACAATGGTAATCGCAGTTCTAATCTCAGAAATCCCACTTTCTAATTTGTGAGTCCTTCCTCTCTGCACATTCTTGCTCAAAGTAAAGCAAATCGTTCTTTCTGTCACACATCTTACGTGTCCCTAGAAGCCACTCACTAATCTTGTGTCATTATGTAGGTTTCTTCCCATACGCACAAACATTGAAATCATGGCAGATAAACTCAATTTATGGTCCCTTTTGGATGGATAGATGGATGGATTTAGAACATGTTCATAATTCTATTTCTCTTTCAGTTCATTACACTTATATACTGTGTTTTTGCTTCCTTTCCTATAAGGATAATCTTCCTAGTCGGAACCATAGTATAAGACCAGAGAAGGAAATGAGACACTGAGCTAAAGGAAATAAGTCCATTTCATCTCCATTACTTTCCCAATGTTTACAGAGTAGAACACCATGTATACCTGGAAGTACAATGGCACTTGAAAGATTATATTGGGGAAACCATCCTTAGCATTTAATATAATTCTATTGAGACATAAATTGTCATTTCCCTAATTCATTGCTCTGACAGTGTAAGAAAACAATACATTATTCAATGCTATAAGTTTATTTAAGTATGAGCATCCAATTAGACAGCAGGAGGAGTCCACAGTCCTCTCTGGCTTTATTCAAAGTTTTCCTCATAGCTCTGAACAGCTCAAGTCATCAGAAGTATTATAATCATCATCCCCCATCTTTCTCATACCTAATCTTTAAATACCCTTCCCTCCAGCTCCTTAAATTGCTTATCAGTAAACCATAGTGAAAGTTTTCTTAACAGAACAAACACAAACACACACACACACACAGACACATTTTTTTAAAAACATGGAGATAAAGTGCTGTAGAATAATCTGGATCTCCCTTGCTTCTTATTATTTAGGTATAAAATGTCCCCAACAGGCTCCTGTGCTTGAACACTTGGTTCCCAGCTGGCAATGCTGTTTGCAGAGGTTATAAAAGCTTTAGTATATGGAGCCCAACTTAAAAAAATGTGGGTTACTGGGGGGTGGTATGCCTCTGCTTCTCCCATTGCTGCAGGAGCAAACAGCTGCCATTCACTGTGGAAGCCCAAAATGTGAGCCTATTTCCACCTTGACCAAAGGTCAGTCAGTTGGAACTTATCTCTATTTCTTCAAGGTTATCGTGTTTCTACCTCAAACTAAGATCACACCTAGATTTAGGTCAGAGAGTTCTGCTCTCTCAAGGTTATTGTCAACAGGTGTGGCTAATATCCAGACCTTGTATTTCAGGTCTAGCGTAGCAGATGTGTTTCTACTCCAAACAAAAGTCTAAGGATCTAACTAAGTTCCACTTCCCTTAAGGAAATAACATTGTATTCCACCCAGGGAGTGGTTTGCCTACAGAATGTTTTGGTCTAGGGTGTGGGCGTGACTTGTTTTGTTCTAGCAACAAAATGTTTAACTATGAATGT
>JAQHUG010000036.1:5144742-5191497 GCA_028555095.1 Dicrostonyx torquatus
CCACCCCTCGTCTGTCTCCTTTTCTCCCATTCTTTTGGTTAATTACTTTTGAATTCTTCAGCTCACTCCTGATATTTGAACTTTTCCTGCTCCTCACCTACCTCCTTTGCCCCTGCCCTCCTAGCCAGTTGGTTATTTTCAGATTCTTTAGACCTCTCCCAGTCTCTGACCTTTTCCTTACCTGCCATTGGAGGAGGCAGAGCAGCAGGATGAAAACATGCCTTAAGGGCCATAATAGTTGGATAGAATCCCAATGGTGGAGGCATAGCAAAGTATTTTTCCCTTTCTCTGGCTAGAGTCTCCACCCAGTTCCACCTGTCCTGTGAGGAAAGATTCCCAGTGGGTACCCAGGGGGCCAGGGTAATTATGTCCTCCCATGCCTAGATCACATTGTAGTCTGACAATCCCAGGCCTTGGGAGAGTAGCATATTGTGTGAAGTTGTGTTACCCATGGTGGGGTCCCACTCACCTTGATGACTGCTCTGCCCTGGGACCAGTCGTCCCACATTAAGACACCAGATGCTAAACCTCCTTAGTCTCCTTACTCCCCAGGAAAACGTGAGTGACCTATCCGCCCATTCTGCAGCCCCACAATGTAGGACAATCAGATGCAATAGGAAGTCAAGTCAAAGCAGGAACTCAGTTTATTACTGTGAGCATCAACTTATATAGGTTATATGGCTTATATAGGTTAAGGGACACTGAAGCTCATTGAAGAGAAAGTGGGAAATATACTTGAACACATTGGTACAGGAGACCACTTCCTAAATATAACCCCAGTAGCACAGACACTAAGAGAAACAATTAATAAGTGGGGCCTCCTGGAACTGAAAAGCTTCTGTAAAGCAAAGGACATGGTCAACAAGATAAAATGGCAGCCTACAGAATGAGAAAAGATCTTCACCAACCCCACATCAGACAGATGTCTGATCTCCAAAATATACAAATAACTCAAGAAATTGATCATCAAAAGAACAAATAACCTCGCAAAAAAAAAATGGGGTTCAGACCTAAACAGAAATATCTCAACAGAGGAACCTAAAATGGCTGAAAAACACTTAAGGAAATGTTCAACAGAGAACAGAGAAATGCAAATCAAAACAGCTCTGAGATTCCATCTTACACCTGTAAAAATGGCCAAAATCAAAAACACTGATGACAACTTACGCTGGAGAGGATGTGGGGTAAAGGGAACACTCACTCCTGCATTGATGGTGGGAGTGCAAATTGGTACAGCCCCTTTGGATATCAGTATAGCGATTTATCAGAAAATTAGGAAAAAAGCTTCCTCAAGACCCAGCAATACCCCTCTTGGGTATATACCCAAAGGATGCTCAATCGAACCACAAGGACATGTGCTCAACTATGTTCATAGCAGCACTGTTTGTCATAGCCTTAACCTGGAAACAACCTAGATGCCCCACGACTGAAGAATGGATAAGAGGATGTAGTACATTTACACAATGGAGTATTACACAGCAGAAAAAAATGACATCTTGAAATTTGCAGGCAAATGGATGAATCCAGAAAACATTATATTGAGTGAGGTAACCCAGACCCAGGAAGACAAATAATATATGTTCTTGCTCATAAGTGGCCTTTAGACATAAAGCAAAGAAAACCAGGGTATAATTTTCAATCCCAGAGAACCTAGATTACAATGAGGATCCTAAGAGAGACATACATCTATGAGTAAATTGGGAGCATGGGGACAATGGGAGAGGGTTGAAAGGGAGGAGAGAGCAGGAAGGGAGAGGAGCAGAGAAAAATGTATAGCTCAATAAAATCAATAAAAAAGTAAAAAAAGAAAACCTCTAGAAATATTATGTAAAAATATTAAGTATGCTTATATTGTATCCATCAGTAAGTGCTTTAATTTTTAATTATTTGGAAGTAAACCTAATAGAAAAATTCTGCAACTTTATATCCTCTTTCCACCTTACAAGAAGACCTAAACAATACAAAGGTTGGGTTAAAGACACAGTTCAATGATGAAGTAGTAGCATGCATGACGTCTTAGCTTCCATCCACAGCCATGGAAATAAAAAGAGGGAAAGAAGAGAGGGAAGGAGACAGGGAGGAAAGAGAGGAAAAGAAGGTCAAACCTGACAGCTCAGCCTCTCTCTCCTTTCTACAGCCACCAGTAAAGGCTTCGTTGTGAAAGCAGTTAGAAATTGGCAACTATATTCATTCTTGTCTTAAATTATATTTGTTGCCCTAGATTCCTTCCATGAGAATGTTCAGCATTTTCAGGTTTAGGTAGCATCAATCCAACCCAGGCCAGTTTTGACTTCAAGTCTCTAAGCAAGAGCTTGAGTCACCCCCATGTAATAATAATAATAATAATAATAATAATAATAATAATAATAATAATAGTAAAGTTCTGGAAATGGCAGCAACATATTTATTGGAAATGAACCAGACATTACATGAACCTGATGGAGATGTAAACTGATAAAGCAGAACAGGTGTAACATTTTTTTAAACCATAAATGAGAAAGAAAAATCATTTTCACAAGAAAACACTATACCCACATTGTCTTAATTGCTGACTTTGAACATCCAGAACATAGTTTACTTTTAACTGAGAAACAGAAAGAAAATATTTCCTTCTCCACCACCACCTTTACATCACACCGTAAGGCAATTTCTATCATCAGAAATTAAGACTGTGCTGTCCTTTGTCCTGCTAGGAGAATAGAAGATGATACACATGAAAATATTTTCAGAAGATTCAAGCAACTGATCAGCTAGTGGCCCTCAATAGAATGGAGACTCTAGAATGAGCACTTCATAGGATCTAGAAGCTATATCAACTCTCCTAAGTAATAAGACTTGGTTGTTTGGGAGGGAAACCTCCTGGATGCACTGACATTCTGATCCCAGGACTTGTGGCTTTCAAGTGGGGAACAGCCTAGAAGGGTGCTTACTTGTTATCTACTGATCAATGTCTTCTGAAATCTTTACATATTGACTTTTGAGCTCTAGAATAAAATTTCATCTTGCATATAATAAACTATCTCTGAGGAAAATTATGCCCAAATAACCTATCTGCAAAAGGACAAGGATTGCAAAGAGCAGTGACAATAAACTCTGTTTGGAAAGGCAAAAATGTTGCCTTCGTGTTCTGAGGCACTATTGCAAAGTCATCTCTGCTGAACGTGTACTGGGGAAATCACTTTCCATCCATGCACCCAGGATGCATGAACATTCTCTAATAAGCCATCGGTATGTGGCAGAAACCAAGAGTCCAAATACAGAACTGTACAGGTTTTAATTGGGTTGGGGACATTTCTCTTCCCTTCCAGTGTGCTTTACACAGTTCATTCCTAAACATTTCACAGTTCTAAATCTTCACATGAAAGGGGAAAATGATAATACGTTGTTCTGTTATTGAGTAAAATATAAAAAAGCAATTCAACATGGTATATTATCTTTGGAAAATCAATGATAATTTTATTTCCCTATTCTAAACTGAAGGTCACAAGAACTCTATGGAAGGCTCTCATAATTTTGTGAGAAAATAACCAATCCTGTCACTTGGTAAATATAGCACCAAGCAACTGTTTACCCCTGTTGAAGTCAACTAAATAAAATGGCAAAGAGCTACTATAGACAATTTAGGAGCTTAATTGTGTTTTTGAGGCCTGATATTTTCAGTTTGAATATCAATGCTGGTCTAATCTGCTAGAAAATTAGCAACATTCCTCTTCACCTTGAGATGGGTGGACTCAGCTACAAGGTCCTGCTTTGTCCCTCTGTGTGTCAAGCAAAGCCTAACCAGACTCAAGATAAGTGAAGATTCGACATGCTGGTTGTCACACAGGGGGCAGGCCAGGAGGGCCCCACCGTCCTTAGAGACTCACAGGGGCAAGACTGGCAGCTAGTCATGTCCTTCACATAGACAGACACATAAAGCTACAGAAATGTGTCTGCCTACCACACTAAGTGAAACATGCTAGTCTTTGGGGGGAAGATACATTCATTTTGTTCAAGTATATTTCAATATACAAAGATATTCTAGATTTGCTTCACTAGAAAAACAAAAAGATCCCACGTGTGTCCAAAGGGAAATCTCAATTGAACTTCCCTTTGGTGTGGAATTCATTTTGATTAAAGAACAAAAATTGTTCTGAATACACATCTACCGCTTGATTAGAAAGCACAAGTCTTTATGTCCACTTATATATATATATTTATGTACATAGTTGACAACAACCAGAAGATACAGTCTGGATGTCTGTGATGGCTTAGGAGTGGAGTGCTCTGAGGAGAGCTACTTCACCTACTGATGACCTCAGTACCAGTAGCAGGTGTCCCACCAGACTTCTGGTCGACCTCAGACCAGCAGAACACAGGTGCCTCCTTCCAGGTATTATAAGGAAGCTCTATGCTGAGGCCACTATGGAACTATGGCTTATTTCCTGTCTTGGCTTTGTCATTACTGGGATAATTTAGGTCTCTCAGCAGCAATTCACAGTTGGCCAGAGCATCAGCTGGCAGCAGCTTCCGGATTTGCTCCACTGTCTTTTGATAAGCCATCTTATCTTGTTCCAAGGTCCGGATTAAAGCCTTCATTTTGGTCTCTCTGGTCAAAAGAGTTTCTACGTTGGATTCCAAAGCCTGGATTTTAACATGGGCTACCTGTTTGTAAAGAAAAAAAAAACAACTCCATATTAAAAAGTTGATGAGTCTGGCTCTTTATTATAGCAACAGCCATACCTTATATTTGTTATTAGAAAATTATATCATATTAGTTAACAGAATATCATTTGAACAAACACTGAGAAAAATGCATTTTAAGTAGTATACAAAAATATTCTCTGAAATGGAGGGTTTCTTCTTTAGAGTGCTCAAAAATCTAAGTATTGGAAACAGAAGATATAACTCAGTGATAGAGTACTTCCCTACCATTCAAAATATCCTAGATTCAAACTTTAGCAACACATTAAATGTGTGTGTATGTATGTATACATATATATGTTTAACAGACATACATGTCCAGGCATACACACACACACACACACACACACACACACACACACACACACACTATACTCACATGATTTTTTTTCCTCTCACTAATGACAGCAGCAGTGCATTTCCATATCATCACCCCCATGATGCTGGGGTCATCACTCACACCCACTGGTGTCCCTGTCCCACCTGACTGGAGGCAGAACAAGGATATTCCTAACTAGTTTTTGCTATGTGACTCAGTTTAACTGATAGTTTTAGGAGATACCAGTCTAAGCAACATGGAGCTCACGCTGGCAAACACTTCCCCTATTCCCGCTGCTGCATCATGCATCATAGTTTGAGCACACTGGTGAAGAAAAGTTCAGGAAGTACTCTAAGTGGCTGGTGGCTCTAGGCAGTCCTCTTTGGTAACAACCCTTTGTTCCCAGAAGAACAAAGTTGGGTGGTATGAAAACTCCCATAATCCCTTCTAAGAGCAGCACCCTCCATAACCTAAGGACCTCCCAGGAGGGTTGGCTTCTCCAGACAGACTTGGAACTCTGTTCATTTCAACTGACTGAGAAACTTGATAATGACTCCCTGGAACTGTCCATAGAAAGTTTGTGGCAAGTCTGTGTTCTGGGTTCACTTTTAATTTACCCAGAAGCATCTCCACCTCCTTTCCTTCTGTTTTACTCTAGACAAATAGCAGACAAAAATCCCGAGCTGAATTTTTACAACTGTTTCACTTACTTCACCATAAAGTGTTATTGGTTTATATTGCTCTTTCAAATGCGAGCCTCAGATACTTTGGAGAGATTTCCTTCTGAAAAGGGGCACACAAATCTGTGTCCTTAGACAACAAAGAAAATCTGCTGTACTCCATCCTCTACCTGCCCCTCTCAACAGCATGGGGCCTGACCGAACACTAAGTTCACTCTGCTCTGCCAGACTTCTGAATGAAGCAACCTCCTCCCCCTGGGCAACACAAAGGCCTCCTCACTCACTGCTCAACCTCCAGAGCTCAGCCCAAGCGCCCATAACTACATACCTGATTTTTCAGGTTTTCTTCTTCCTCCCCTGAACTTATCTGACTTACATAACATCCAGTAAGGTGAATCCAAATTCTGCTTTGAATTGCCATCCGACTAGTGTGTGTGTGTGTGTTTGTGTGTGTGTGTGTGTGTGTGTGTGTGTGTGTTTGTCCTGCAAGTGATACTTAAGCTCCTGATTACATTTATAGACCTCCATATACACAAAGATAAGGAGACACCTAGGCCATTGGTCATCAGTGATTCAACATATCTCAGTCATTCTGAGCAGCTCCGTGCAACCAGGGCTGCATGCTCACAGTTGTTCCAATCTTTATTTCTGTACCTGGAGTTTTTCTAGAAGGTCCATGTTCTGTCTTTTCAATTGGTTGTTGGCTCTCTCCAGCTTCTCCAGGGATTCAGTATCCTCACAAGCATAAGAAGATTCCAGAAACTCATCCTGTAGCACATGATATTCTACCTCATAGGCATGTAACTGTTTAGAAATATCCATCTCAAAAACCTGTTGAAGCACCATGAGTTAGTTAGTCTGGCCTTCGGTATCAACACCAAGACACAAGTCGTGTTTAGTGGTAGACTTCATTTTATATTTATTTCCCAGAACTACTCGGAACATTAAAATACACCAAAAGGGGGAAACAGGCCTGGCTATCCACAAAGAACAGTTGAGATACAGATCTAACTTTCAGCACACTAACTTCTATGCAGTTGAAACACCCTAAAAGTAAGACCAAGTCACAAGAATAAACTAATGTCCAAGGGTAGCTGGCCACCAAGATGACTATAATTTAGTAACTGTCTCCCGAAATTTAGAGTACCAGGTCAACGTTGTTGTTGAGCAATGATTATTTGTGTCAGAGACAATCACTACTGATTAGTAAGCAAAGCTACCTAGGTCCATTTTGAATGTCTGTGTTAATGGAGCAGAAAGGTCTTAATAAATGGCTTTATCCATTGCTAGCCCTTGTGAGCTTCTCTCAAGATCAGCAATCTTGGTCAATTGACGCTAATCGGGAAGCAACCCATAAGTCAGGCAAGTCATGTTAATTTCATTATTTTGAGATTTTTTTTTATTTCAAATATGATTTTCATATATGATTTCAAATTTCCAAAATAATAATATTTAACTGCTTAATAATCATACAAGGCATTTCAGCCTGAAGAGCATGACAGCCCATACCCACAAGCCCAGCACTTGGGAGGCAGAAGTAGGAGAAAATCAAGTTCAAAGTCAACCTGCATTCCACAGTGTGACCATGATTCAAATCAAATCAGAAAAGATATTTCCAAGAACTGACAAATAATAAAATGTAAACAAAAGCCATATTAACGAACTTAAAGGTTTCAATAATTAGAAACTACTGATTACTATTCACATAATCTGCATATGAGTTATGTTTTATGGTGTTAAGGATCATATCTGGGGCTTTGGCCATGCTGGATGAACTAATACACAATCACTGAGCTATATCACTAGAATAGGCTTAAACTTGGAATCCCACACCATCCACCTCCCAAGAAGCTGGAGTCACAGGCCTGACCCTTCTTATAAATTCCGAAAGAAGGTGATACTGCAAAGCTAGTGAGCTTTGTTTTACTTTCTGGTCATCTTGACTCTTCAAGTTCTGACCAAGATCTCATCATTTGTTTAAATCAAAAAGCTATCACAATAGTGAATTTTCTACACACAGGCTGATGCTACAATGTTGAAATTGCATAATCTAAACAAAATGTGCCCAATCAAACAAAAGGGGACCTAAAAGAAAGTAATATTAGGCAAACTACATTTTTATGGGAAAGAATTTAGTACATATTGAACCATTTACATCATACCTGGGTAATAATTTTTTCCATTTCAGTGGTATTCATATCGGGTAATGTGCTTTTGAGAAATTCAACAATATTTTCAAAGTTTTCACACTCCATTATAAGTGCTTCCTGGCTGCTCAGTAAGCTGAGGGCAACCTTAAATATAACTTCAGTTCCCTGAAGAAAAATAATATCTAGAGAAAGAAAGAAAATTTTCACAATCAAAATTGTACATCTGTTGTTGCAAAAAAGCACATTCTTTGTTTTATTACGGCACCAGAACCAGAAAACATGTAAAAGAAAACTGGTCAAAATCAGTTTTTATTTTTAAAATCAAGTTAACATGACTGAAACAAATAGAATGTTGTTTATTCATCTTATTAAAGACCTTGGATATGGTTAAGGGAACAAAGGAAACATTATATATCTGTCTGTCTATATATTGTTTATAGTTTTTATGGGAGCTTAGTGGATTATAGATAAATTTCAAATAAATTTATTCAACTAATAGGCTTTTCATCACAACAGAATATAATAACCAATCAATGTACCCAACTAGTACTGTTCAACTATTCATAATCCGAATGCAAATGAGCCAGCTAATATATAGTTAAGTCAATATTCAAGGAGGAACTAAAGAGAAAACTTCAGCATACACATGACCTGTGCAGGCCAGCCAGCTGTCATCTTCAGTCACAATCGCTAACAGGGAACAGATTGCTACCGAAGGGACATAAAATCATGAACTCTCACATTAAGAGTCCAAAGCAAGTAACAGAACATCCTTTCCAGTGGACACAAACACATCTAAAAGGGTTTTTAAGAGACCCGTTATAAGAATCCAAAGTGCCAGAGAAAACTTCACTGGAAAAAAAGTGGTGTGTATCCAGCAAGCAAGAGACACCCAGGCATTGCAAGGTCATGAAATACGACTGGATGCTGCAGCTTTGTCAGAAGATTGCATTAGACCTCGCATTACCAAGGTGTGCAAAATCACAATGCAGAGTACGTATACAGAAAACACATACATGCTCAAAACTCAAGCTACTCCTAACATTTTTCGATTTGGTATAATCTGATATTTTTTGAGTTTTATACTAATTCTTTGAAAAAATATGTTAATGACTTAAAGTTAAATAACATTTAAAATTTGGCCAAACAGCACAAAGCTCCAATTTAGCACAGTGGTACATAAATACTGAGTTGTTTGCCCCTGCCTCTAGACGGATGTGTAGAACCCAGCAACCGTGGGAACCCCACTCTAGATTTCTGAGGTCCCAGCCAATGTCACTGAATAAATTTCTAGTGAACAGTAATTGCTGATGTCCTTTCTGTTTCTGCTTATAGAAGCCGTGCTGGCCTGTTTAGTGTCAACTTGACACAAGCTCGAGCTACTGGGGAAGAGGGAACCACACTGAGAAAATGCCTCCATAAGATTGCCTGTCTACATAAGATACGCAAATCTACAGTGCATTTTCCTCCGGTTGATGCTTTATGTGATAAGCCCAGGTCACAGTGGATGGTGCCACCCCTGGGCTGGTGGTGGTAGAAGAAAGCAGGGTAAGCAAGCCATGAGGGGCAAGCCAGTAATCAACACTTCTTCATGGCCTGTGAATCTACTCCTGCCTCAGGTTTCCTGCCTCGATCTCCCTCAGTGAGGGTAAGCTGAAATAAACCCTTTCCTTCCCAAGTTTTCTTAGCTCATGGTGTTTTATCATAGCAACAGAAACCATAACTAAGACCGAGAGAGATTTGTTACGTCACTAACACAGGCTCCAACTCACAATCCTCCTGCCTCAGCTTCTCCAAGTGCCGAGATTACAGGTGTGCAGAGCCACACTCAGCCTCATGCTTTGGTTATTAAATGGTACTTTGATGAGCCCATTTAAGACGTGTAAATAGATGTAAAGGCCCCCAGAGAGCACACAAACCTTGCCAGACTCTCTTTCTTCCAATGCCAACACTGTGGTTGGAGCAAGGTAGCTACTCAACAATGTGCCTGTCTATATTCAGAGATTTTCCTCTTAGCCATAGTCTCAGGGATTGCCTCGGCTCCTTCAGTGCCAGTAAATGTAGCCATGAAAGTCATGAGACAGGAACAAATGTTACGTGTTAACAACCGAAAGACTAGAACACGCCACTAGAAACAGCACCCATAAGAGCACTGCGGTTGTGTTCCTTTCTCTGTAGCTTGAATCCAATTTGAAGCAGGTGATGAAAAATGAAAGACCCAGAAGAATAAAAATTCAGAAAACTGTACGGTCTGTCCCTAATCCAGATCTGAAAACTGTGTTTTCTAGGTTATGCTCGCAAATATACACAAGCTCACGGGAGCCCAACTCTTTTCCACTGCATTTGAATACTACTTTGGACTCTCCTGGCCCTACGGGGACTTCATTGACAATGATCTCTGGAAGACAGATAATACTGTCCCTACTGAAAACAGACATCTCTTACCAAAAACTCTGGCTACAAATCCTAAGGGAAACTGAGAGGCGAAGAGTGTGAGGAACCAGGGCGCAGCATAAAGACTGGGGCTGATCTCGTTCTCCTCGAGATGATTGTAGAGTTCTCGGTGGTAGTCATGAAGGAGTCTGGACAGCTGGTACATCTGGATCTGCAGTTCATATAGAGAAGAAGAACAAAGCCTGCAGGAATCTGCATGTGTGTCCAACATACCAACTTTCAATAGCTCACACACACTTAGTAAAGTAACGCCTCTTTATTTTTATTGTTCACTTTAAAGACGATGCTCACATCCAAGTTCACTACATTTACAGCATAATTCATGTGAGTGTAAATTCAACTGAGTCTCATAAGCAAGGGTTTCCGCTATGTGTTTGGTATGGTGTCTCTACCAGGAAAGAGCAACATTCTTCCAATAGAGAGGAATTGCATTGACTCTCCTAACAGATTTCCAATATCTCCTCTTGAATTTTACGTAAGGTTTTTTCTTATAAAAAGCCATAAACTAATGAAAATGCTTGTTAACACCAATATTGTTGTAAATTCAAGAATGGTTCCCAGAGCATAAACTAAAAATCGAGACAACTTCTGGGGAAAAACGAAATCATAAAGTGCTGTACATAAACCCTGCAAATTCCGTCTGAACCTTATCTACAACACAAATCTTGGGAACTAAGTTTCCACACAAACTGTAAAAGGAAGGAATGGAGCCACAGGAAGTCATGGTTATAAAGTAAACAGCCTGGCAGAAGGCAAACACAAAAAGAGGTTTTATAATGAGATTACTATCTCAATAAGTCATGGCAAAAAGGAAATTTTACATTTCCCTTAGGCTGGCTCCGGCTTAGAATCCAGACAGGGTGGGTGTTCATCAGCAAAAGAAGGAGTATTTTGGTAAGCTCAAAAACAAACCTAAATACCAGTGTAAAAAGGAAGCATGCTGATAAAGACATTCTGTTTTAGTTCAGTTGTGCCCACAATGGAGAAAGAAAGGCTTGCCATTTCATTACTTTCTAGGATCTTAGAATCTTTGCCCTATGTTCTAAACTTGAGGTTGGGGATATTTCCTCTACTGAAATAGATCTGGACAGATATGAAAATTCAAGGTTCCTACAATAATAAAGTCCTGTTTGCTAAAAAAAAAAAAAAGATCCTTCTATTTCATAATACATTTAACATGGCCAAGCTCCAGTTGGAAGAGACAAAACAGGAGGAAGCGATATGAGAAAAGTGGGAAGTAGAAGAGGGGCAAAGGCCACACAAGACTTCAGAGAACAGACAGAAAGCTTGTACATCCAGCACAGACATCAACAGAGACAGAATGTGATGAGACAGATAATGACGCCAAGGAGACCAGCCCTTGGTCCCAGTTCAGGACACCGAAGTAGAGCCTAAGTACCCACACTCGACGATGGAGCAAGAGGTCAGACGGGCTCTCAAGAATGCCAGGCTCACTGGCAAAGGTGCCCATGGCGTCTCTGTAACCTTAGGGGGCAAACCTTACTGGCTTCCTGTTCTAGACAATGACAAGGTGTCACGTTTCATTTTCTGAAGCACAGAGTTCAGCGCACCTATAATGATGACAACTCTAGTGTCACAGGTGGGAGGAAGGCTGACAGGCAAGATGTTAAAACATCTGCATTTCCAAACTTAGAAAGAATATTCTTAATAATTACAATGATAGCTTTTATGGTTTTCTTTGAGAATTTCTGACATAGTACCCTGTTGACATCATTGCAATCCTCCCTTACTCCCACTTCTCCCTCCAACACGGATTCATGACTTCTCCTCTAAGTATTATTGTAACATACATATATCCAACATATATACACATATACAACCTACCGAGCCCATTGAATGTTGCTCATATGTACATGTGCTTAGGATTACCACTTGGGACTCTTCTATTTTGTTTCCTGAATCATAGTGATTATTAATATATGAATCCAACTTACCTATGCTTATACTGGGATACATTTTTATTAGGAAATCTCTAATGGAAAAAAAAACCAACATTGCATTTTAAATTTATAATTAAATCTTTCTGCCTGTGGACCAAAATCATATGCAGTTTCTTATTATCTGAAACTCTAATAACAAAGACATTGTTTTCTGAAAACCAGAGTTAATTTAATTCTTAACAATGATACCAGTATTTCCTCTCTGATAAGCAAACTGTTTGGAATAAAACACCATTCAACCTGGTAAGTCGATCTATGCACAGCTGCCAAGGGGAATTTGGATTGCTCTAGTTGTTCACCTTGGGGAGCACTTTCTGTATGCTTTCCTAAGTACACGGGTGTTGGCAAAATCTCAAATCCTCCCCAACAACAACGACAAACACATATCTAACTATTTGTTCAAGTTCTCCGAACTGGGATTCAGAAATGGCTGGCACTGAGATTTCTGACAAAAGCCTCCGGCACAGCTGACTCCTCAAGATGCACAGCCTCACCTGCAGTGACATCATATCCGGTCGGTACTGCTTGCGGAAGCCCAGGTCGTACATAAGGAACTTCAGCATTTCAAAGGCTTGCTCCTCGCTCATGTGCAGAAGCAGGACTCCGGCCACAAAGCTGATGCCCTGACAGTAGCCCACCTCTTTGTCCAGCAAGGAGTAGGCTTTCAGCAGGTTAAAGAGGGACAGCTGCCCCGCCCCAAGCTGTACTGAAAAGTAGGGGTGAGTGGGAAATGTCCTCCCTGTGAGGGAAAAAGAACCATGCTTAGAAATCAGAGGGGAAATCCAACGTGGTGACCTCTGGGATTAACCAGCATTCTGCTAACCCCGGATTGCTGGGAATGTACATCGAGGAGGCTCGCCCCTCCTTTGCCCTCCCTCCTCTCACTTCTCTTCCCTCTCCCCTTCCCCTCCCTATTAACCACCCTGTAAGTCCTGTTTTGCACACATGATACAGAGGCAACCATTTTATGCTTTCTACAAAAACAATACCGCATAACAGAAATCTGTCCTCAATGGTATATCCAAAAGGTACTATAGAGGAGAACTCAGATTTATTTTGAGTTTGAATCACGACAAAGTCTAAATTCATGTAAAGACCATTCTAGCCTAAAATCAAATTTTATGAGGTTTCATTGTTTAAGGCAAAATCTCGGTCATCTACAGCCAGATTTATTTTTTATTTCGTGTGTTTGTAATATGACACTGGAGGGATTTTTTGTTTTATTTTGCTTTATTTAGAGTCTATTAGTTATGAATTTTGCTTTTATAGATAAATTTTATGTTTCCAAAAACTATGTAAACTCTGTTTAAAAAAGCATATACAACATATGAATAAAATGTATGTATATATATTTACATAATATATACACACACATGTCGAAGGGGATAAAGACAGTAAAAGTTCTATATGATTTCAAGTAAATTTCTCCCTAAAATTTACCTCTAAATAGAAAATTACCATGGAGACACCAATAAGCAAACAAACCCAACCCTGCATTTCTCAAAAGCTGGAGCTTGGTACTGCCACAGACCCACCCACCCTCCTCGCCAAAGTCATTTGCACTAGTTTGGGACTTTTTGAGATACCAAAAAATGAAATGCCATGTGAGCTTCCTGGTCAAATGATTACTCGGGTCAATTAGAATTTGCAAGACTGTAAGATTTTCAAGTATTTTTTAGCACATAGGCTTAAAAGTGCTTTCTGTTTTCCTTTTCTGTTTTTTCCAGGAACTGATAAGATTATTTCTGCAGAGTAAGGAGGAGACACGAGAGGAAGCACACAAGAGGGAAGGAGGAACACAGACGGCCTCTAGCAGAGGCAAATAGGCAGGTTTTAAAATTAGCAATCTAATTTCTCCTTGAATCTTTTGCTAGGAAAAATTTATAAATACACTGTGTATCCTAGAACCTGATGCTCCACCATTGTCTGCCATTCCTTTCCTAAAATCTCACTCACCACTTATTGGGGACATCTAGACTGCAACACCCCAGTCCTGCATCTCATTGCCCATTTACCAACACAGTTCTACAGCCTGACAGGGACCACAGGCAAGGCCAAGCCTAGTTCTCAGTTAACAAAGGAGGAGACTTAGGAGCAAAGCAGTCTGTTGAAAACCATAGCCAGGACAATGACTCCAATGTCCAGCTTTCCTATAACATTTCCACTTTAATTCGATTGGAATCAAAATATATTAATTGAGTTGAGTCCTCCCCACCCCAAAAAAAGAAGTTGTTTGTCAATTAAAGGAACAGAGGTAAACACTAGTTTTTAGCCAGTGATTTTTTTTTTGTATATGCCTAAAATAAACTGACCCTCAAATATAAGGTATCCCTTACTTTACTGCCAGGGACTCAAATATCATATCTGACCACTTCTTATCTATCAGTTTCTAATAGTATAAGTTAAATAGTTAAATACTAATATGAAATATTTAAATATTTCAAAACAGTTATATATATATATATGACAATGTGCTTTAGAGAAAAAAATGGTTTTTAAAATCATACTATCTGGGGGCTGGGGATGTATCCAGTTAGCATAGTGCTGGCCCAGGCTGCAAAAAGAGGTGGTGATAAGGATCCCGAATCCCAGCATCAGAAAGATGGGAAGGATCAATTCAAGGGAATTCTTGACTACATAGTGAATTTGAGGCTGGCCAATACCTTCTCTCAATAAAGTAAAATAAAATCATACTAATTTTGCTTTTTTTATAGTAAATTCAGTATTTAAAAGACTGCTTTATGGTGCCGCCACTGGAAATTCCTCTAGAGATTGGAAGTATCCACCCATCTACACAGAATTAACACAGCTAACATGTTTCCCATCTGATAGGGATACTATTTCTACAGCTTAAGTGCTTACTGGATTCCTTCTCTTCTTTGGGATCCTAGAAAGGGGTCTCTCCCCTCCTCCTTTAGAGAGCACAATCACCCCACTTTTCCACCCATACAGTAGCTTGCTTTCTGATTTACCATTGTCTAGCAATCCCTGAGTCCCTACTTGGATGAGTACGGTATAACTTCTTAGAGGGATTGCTAAAAGTTGGTATTCAGGAATGTCTGAAAGTCTTCAAACCCCTGTTAAATATCTATTTACCCTTTTAACCTATTTCAAAATCAGCACTTATCATGACAGAGTTGCCTGGTGAGGGGATAGCTCAGGGAGGAGCCCTTGACTAGCATGCACAAGGCCTTGGGTTTTATCTCCAGCACTACACACACACACACACACACACACACACACACACACACACACACACACAGGTTGTTCAAAATTTAGTAACTGACAGCACTCTATAATATGACCTTCATAATGAGTCCCATTTCAGAGGGATAGTTGAGGGGGGTTGAATATTCCACTCATGGTTCTTTAATCAGAATATAAGACCAACTTCTCCAGACAAAGTGGTCACCAGTTCAGTAGATGCCAACAGACACTCTTTATCAATGTTAACCAACCAACCACCACTAAGATGCCTTTAGCTTTTGTCAGCGATGACCCACGTCAGAGACATACCCAGATCCACGAGGATGGCATGCTGCTGCGCAGTGAGCTGCTTCAGAAGTTCCTTATAGGAGGTGTCTGGAGGCTGGTGCTTGTTGGGCAATCTGTGTCTCAAGCGGTACTGTAGTGCTAGAAACTGCCAAATTTCCCCTCGCCGACTCTTGGGGACCCCTGTCATCCAGAGATGCAAAAGAGATCATGAGTTTGGGAATAAAGCCATTAAGACACAGTAGAATAGCCACATCCCAGTGAAAATCTCGGCTCTCCTTCCTGTACGCCACCCTCATGCTCTCCAGTGTGCTAACTGGAGCACATTCTGACAAGTTTTCTCCCATAGGCCCGTAATAAATATTGCTGATCAAACGACGGTGCTCTGTCAAGTTGCTGAGTCTGCGTGATTCCATGGCAACAATCAGAGATTTCTCCTAAGGCACGCATCTCTTCTTCAGTAAACAAGAACCCCAAGCATCAGAAAAGTTGCAGGAACGATGAAGGAGTAATATTAAAGTCAGCAACCTCTATGGGGGCAGCATTACTGATTTCTCATCAATCCTATTAGCAGGGTATAGGTGGAAAAAAAAAACCCAACCGCTCACACAGCACTCTACTTTCCTTCCTTTGTAAACAAGTTACAAGACAAAAATTATGCTTCTACTTCACACATCAAAAACATCCCCACAGCTGTCCATAAATGACAGGCTACGGACATGGCCAATACCTTCTTTGAGGGATGTGTGAATGTCTTCCATGTCGCATTTGATCTTAGTTCGACAATTTAACAACTTCTTGTCCCATGTTATTAAGACTTCCTTCTGACAGGTCCCAACTTCCTCATAGTCTAACTTCACTTTCCTGGACTGGAGTTCATCTCTTCTTGCTTGGAAAAAAAAGAGAAAGAAAGAAAAACAATAAATCAAAACCAGCCTGTTGTTAAAATACAGCATTGTAAATGTTGGGTGCATTACCCACCTATACCCAATGACTTTCCTCTGGGGAAGGGGAACTTAAAACTTTGAGGAAATGGGGCCAGAGAGATGGCTTAGTGGTTAAAAGGAGCCAAGTTCAATTCCTAGCACCCACATGCCAACTAACAAGCATCTGTAAGTTCAGTTGCAGAAGATCAATCTCCTATTATGGCCTACATGGACACTGCATGCAGGTGATGGTTGGACATATGAGAAGGAAAAAAACCCATAAACATAAAAATAAAGGAAAATATTTTAAATTTTTTGAGGAAGATATAGAAGATTTTCAAATGCTCAGTCATCCCTGTGAGAAAATACATGCAATAACTGAGGGCATTTTATTATCTTAATACTTTGCAATTTGGCTAAATATAATACCAACCGCAGTTGAAGAGCTGACTCTGTGTGTTCAAGATATTTGCTATCAAGCCTGAATTTGACCTGGGAACCATATAGAGGGTGGAGAGAATCAGCTTTCAAAAGCTGTCCGCTGACCTCCACAGTCATACTGTGACAGGTACGTGCGCACACATGCACACAAATAAATACATATTATCTATGCTATAAATTTTAACTCTGGGCCAATATGAAACCCTTAGAAGCAACAGCTTGTATCATCTTAAACACCATGAATGCAGGTGTTTAACAGAGAGGTGGTTAACAGCCCTAGCTGCTTTTTTAGGGAACTCTTTAAGGCCACTGGCATGCATACAGTATACAGAAACATGTACAGGCAAAACACTCATCTACATAAAAATAAACTTTAAAGCCCCATTAAAGCATTAACATTTGATACAGGATGCATATATAGGGAGATAAAACCTTGTGCATTACCCTTACTCTGAAAACTGTTTTACTGTTAGAGTTTCCTCCATGCTAAACCATTTGTTCATATTCCCCTTAACGCCAGGCTATATTTCCTATATCAGCTTTAATAAGCTTTTGCTTATTTGAGGTGCTGGGGATTGAGCACAAGGCCTTGTGCAGGCTAAAGCACATGCTCTACCGCTGAGCTATGCGTGCAGGCCTCTATTCCTGAGAACTTTAAAAAAGAAAATTTATTTTTATTAAAGTCAGCACTCATTCCACATTTTAATCATAGAGAATTCTCTCTTATTTGGTGATCTAAAACACAAGCCTAGATTCACTAAAGGAAATGCCCACAAAACACCCACTGTCTCGACCTGTCTATATCAAATAACTAGTTGCAGAGGAAAAGAGACACAGACACAGAAGTGCACATCCCATCCTTCCTTGTGGTCCCTTCATGGGAATCTGAAGTTTTGGGTTGCCATGCCCACAAGCTCCAGGTTCTCCCCGGCCAGCTTACCTTCTGCAACACAAAACTTTGTCAAGCATCCAAAGTCCTCGACAGCACAAAAACAGTAGCAGGATGAATGTTACTCTTTACTTAATACAGTTGAAACCATCCAAAAAGTAAGATCTTAAAATGGACTATTCTCCAAGCAGGGTGGTAAAGGTTCCTATTTAAAAGTCTGGACATACCCAAAAGACAGATAAACTACAAAGCTATTCCACCTGGCGTCCACTAGGTGGCTTTCTAGTACAGTTCAATCTTGCTTCTCAGTATTTGCTGGGCGTATGTCTGAGATAATTCTTTCAAAGTGGGTTTGCCAAAGTTAATAATAAACACAACTCTATATACACATCACTACTAACAATGCACCTCACAGGGGCCTAATCTATTTCTTTAGCTATCTTTCCTTACTCTTCCCAGTCAGTGCACATACCAAATACTCTTAAGAGCCTGCTATATGCTAGCCACAGGCCCCGAGGACAAAAGGAAAAGAACATTGATTTATATCTCCCCTCAAGATATAAGGAGAGATTGAGAAATGATACTATCGGACTAGAATTTTATCCTGTTTGCTAAGCTACAAAGTAAACACGGGGTTGATAAAGCCTTTTCAGAAGGATTCTTATCATCATCTCTGTCCTTAACCTGTAAAATTATATACTGTAGCCAACCTCGGTGTGGGCATGTCAACATTCACGTTAAAACAGCCCATCAGTTCATACTAAATCTCTCTGAATACTCAGAAACGCCTGGGAGGTACACTAGGCAGCCCTATGTCCTAGAATCTGTCCCACTTCCCACTCGTGTGTCATCATGTAAACTCCTTAGTGTCCCTGCACCAGCCACTTAAGGCTCTGCGGAAAGAAGACTGAACTAAGCAACCTACAAGTCCATTGTCCGTTCAAACAGCCTAAGATTCTAAAACTGTCCTTTGATATTTAATATAAGATTTTATTTGAATATATTCTCAACTAAAATACAACCCATCCTTTAACTGTTTAAAAGAATATTAATCATCTTTTTGCCAACTTCTTTTTATGTTCATTGTATTCCAATGGCTGAAATATATGGATTCTAGTCCTACCAAACTCTTTGGATGCTCCAGAAGGTAGATACTGGGTGTCAGACCACTTCTGAAAGCCACAGAAGCAACAGCTAATTGAGGTTTTAATTTTACAGAAAAGACTTATTTTCTAAGGACATTTAGTAACTTATGCACTTTTCATTCTGATAAGAAAATGATCATAAGAATAAAGTCTACAAACTAAATAAGTGGTATTTTTTTTTAAAAAAATTAAAAACCCTGGATTGCATTGAGGTACAGTAAAGAGGATCTTATGGCAGAAAATGAACTCAGAAATGTGAACACCTACATTTTCAAAGTATCCTTTGGAAGAGAAAGCAGCAGAAACAAGTGAGAGAACAAAGGTATTTGTACACCTGCCAGAAACCTGAGAAGTCAAGGGCCCACTTAAGCTAATCATTCATTTCACAGATGAAAAAAAACCCTTTAGGTGAAGTAATTTGCCCAAAATAATGGTATATGTGTATGTTTTGGATTTGGGTACTATCTGAGATCTTTTTGTGTGTGGATCTATGGGAACCCAGACAAATTGCATCATGTTTTCCAGGGGCTGAGAAACATAACTTAAAGCATTTAGTATATACAAACTTAGCAGTCAAGGGCCATAGTCAGTGTACCAGCTCTCACGAATACTGAATTAGAAGTTTACTGATTTGAAAGTTACTTTAAATAGAAAATTTATAAAACCTAAAAATGTTTATTTGGTTATATTTAACTGGGGAAACAACACAAACACACTTGCTTGAAATAGGCATATTTCTCTCAGGATGAGTGAATATACTGGGAGTTGACAAATCATATTCAAAAAGAGAAGATTTTCATTTTTCATGTCCCAAAGGTTTTCTTAAGAAATGCATAATAATACTAAATTTCTATTCTGGTAAATACAGGGATCCTGTGTATCTATACTCTTCATTACATGAAAAAGGCTATTGATCTTTCAACTCTATGAAATAAAAAGGTAAATAGGTTAAACCATTCTTTCTCAAGCCAAAATGCACAGAAAGAGAGTGAGAGGAGGAAGAGAGGGAGAGAAATAGCCAGCCAATATTCAAACACAGTATGTCTCCACCCACAGAAGAGTGTGCAGAGCCGTGAGCCCCATTTGAATGGCTAACCTTCCAGTTTCTGGTTTTCTTTCTCCATCCGAAGCAACAGGATTTGCTGATGTATAGCTTTTTTCCACAGACTCTTCAGTTCCTTTGATTTCTTTTTCTCTTCAACTTTTTCTGTGTCCTCATCACCAGACAGGAATATGACGAGAGGCTCTTCCTCCATGGTGGGAGTGAGAGGGGACAACGGGAGCAGCTCAGTCCTGTCCAGTCCATCTGCAGAGAAGAAGACAGTGAGAGGCATCCCTCAGCGGTCCCCGCACTGGGAGGCTTCCCGGCAGACGGCACGCTGCTCAGTTCTAGCTTCCACACCGAAAGGTGCTCACACACCGCGTTCCCAGTAGCTCTGGATTGCGTGGAACTAGTGACTTAAGTAATGTCAGCCTGAATTCCCCTTCCAGGTTTCCCTCTCACAGTGAAACAAGAACACACGTCAGGTCACCACTTCTTCTTTCTGCCCAGAAAGGCACATGAGCCAGTGGCTGCAAATCAAACTGGCCTTTCCCCGGGGGCTGACACTTCTGCAATTCCTCGGCGTGTGTTCTCAGCCTGTACAACACAGGGCTATGTGAACAGGTGTGGGATTCTGAGATCCCTGTCTACAATAGGAGTCCCGCAGGATCCCACAGCTGAGCAATGCTGGACCTTTCCCTGCTGAGCAAGGTACCAAGGCCACTGTCTCCCAGCACAGTCTCCTCTACTGGCTTGCCCAAGATATTTCTCTCCCACTACTCCAGCTCTTCTCTGCATTTCCCAATTATTTTTCTAATAACTGGATGATCCTATCTCTTAAAACATTTCAATAATTCCTGAGATCCCAAAATAATAATGGTAAGGTGTGGCTCCCCGGGAACAGCATGTAAAATCCGTCAGGGCCACCCCAAGTTGATTTTCCAACCTCAGATCCCAATCTCCCATCTAGGATGCCCTTCTTGTTCAGTCCCTCACAAGCCTCTGACCGGAACAGTCTCTTAATAAGAGTCTAGAACTTTCCTGGAATATGTGTTCCCCAAAGATAAGTGTAAATATTTGATTTTTTTTTCTGTGAAGCCCTTGGACCACCCTAGGCAGAGTCAATGTTATCTTTAGCAATGCCAGCTGCTTCTGCTTGTCAGTTCTCTGATCTCTACACTTAGGCCATTGCGACTCCTCTGTCTGTCTACTGGTGACTGTTTGCAGCTCCTTCGCAGATCAGGTTAATCTCTCGTTTCTTGTAATAGATAAACATAGCGTATCATCACCTCCCCTCTCCCCCTCTCTTTCTCTCCCACTGGCATCAGAAAATGAAGTACATATGATCACAGCTGTGTGATACTTTCCAACAAATTTATAAACTTTGGAGAAATGCATAATTAATGTGTGTTAGTGCTTCCTATTGTGCTCAAGATGGATTCGTTTTCTCTACAGTGGCAAATTACTTATCAGTGCTACAGGAAGCTTGCTCAATTGCATTATTCAAATATTACATGTAATTCACTTCCCTACACTGAATTTTCAGAAAGGAATATATTAAAATCTCTATTTTGCACTATTGGTTTATTTTCTTTTCTTTAAAATTCTCTAGCATATCCTTTCTTGGCTCTCAGGTATACACAAGAGAACACGCTGTTTTTACAGTTACACCTTGTGTTTACTGTCATTTTGTTTAGGCTTTGCTCTGATTTTTAATAGGTCTAATACATCATAGAAAGTTGCCCATGCTTCCTCCTAGCTACCATGTGTCCAGTGTGATCTATCCATTTATTTATTGATCGACTGTTTTGCCACTTTGTGTGTGACTCTGACACAAGCTCTCTTTGCTTTCCTTCCAATCTGTGATGGCTTTGTCATCATCATAGATCCCTAGTCTTGTAGAGTAGCATCCAAGACAGAAATCTCCCTCCCCACCCATCCACTCAAGCACGTACTCCAATGTGTCATCATGATCACTTAAAATAACTTATACAGGGCACACAGAAAGCTATGATGAGCCATATTCTCCTATGTTTCCACATGTTGAGCATCCTGTCATGTTCCCTATCTTAGCATTCTTAGGAGGAGGAAGAATTCATGCCTGACTGCATACAGACCTTTCTGTTGCATTGCTGATGGGGACTTGTTCACAGGAGATGCGACCCGGAGGAAAATACGTTGCCTCCAGGAGACTCTGCGTGGAGTGACAGGGGTTCCTCCAGCATTTAGGGACTCGTTGCTGCAGGTGGATGAGGTCCTTTTTCTCCCTTCTCCATCACTGTGGAATGCCAACGGAAATGTGACTGGTAAAGAAGACACAGCCTTCACAAAGAAACAGGGGCACAAGCCATTCCAAAGTTCTGCCACAGGCAAGCACAGGCACAGGCAACAGCAAGAGGGACAGCCACCACATCTTGGGGAAACTGCAATCCAGGCGACATCCCGGTCACAGAAAGTCTGCTGTTTCTACTCCTTCCTTAGAAGGCAACCAGTCCTGGTTCTAATCTGAGGACCATCAGGCCTTACACAGTGAAGGAACATGTATGCTTAACGTAATGCTTAAGTAATGAACTTGTGAACTACCTGGGAAACAAAACTGATTTGATATAAGCAGGCTGTGCAATGCTCAGAAAGTCCTTTGCTTACAGCTCATTCTAGGATTATACAAGATCATAAAACTTAATGTAGCTGGGCGGTGGTGGCGCACGCCTTTAATCCCAGCACTCGGGAGGCAGAGGCAGGCGGATCTTTGTGAGTTCGAGACCAGCCTGGTGTACAAGAGCTAGTTCCAGCGCAGGCTCCAAAGTCACAGACTTCGAAACCCTGTCTCGAAAAACCAAAAAACAACAACAAAAAAACCTTAAAGTGACTGTTAAAAATGATAGTTACCAAATATCCAGATCAGAAAACAACCCGAATATAGACAGAAGGGTCAGCCTGAGGGTTATTGTTAAGTTATATATAAATAATTTTAAACAGTTAAGCAGCCAGGTGTGGTGGTACCTGCACTAGGTGATACTAGCACTAGGGAGGCAGATGCAGGGGGATCTCTGTGAGTTCCAAGCCAGCTAGAGCTACACAGTGAGACTTTATCTCAAAGAAAGAAAAAGGTAACTAGATTTGTGTTCAATGTGACTTAAAGATGATTTAATATGCTGGTGTGCACTGAGATTCCCCATCAGGGAAATAGTGGACAGATATTATCCAACTTAGTTAAGCAAACTGACCTAAGATCCCCAACCTCTGGGTGGGAGGAACGTCCTGTCACTGCACCTTTGGTGCTCTGTAACACATTTAGAAATTCGGTTCTGTTAGAAGAACTTCGTTTGTAAGGAAAAGACCACTACTGCATCCGCTAGACTTTATGCAAATGAAGGTCAATGTGACTCAGGGCTCCTTCTGAGACCAACTCTGTTTGTCCTTAGAAGACCATGCAGTGATGGCAGCTGCTTAGGTGCTAAGACTCTTTCACCGTTTGAAGTTTTGTAGTCTTTGATCGGTCCTGACAAAGATGGCAATATTTACAGGTAGTGATGCCCTCAAACATTAATCTTAGCTCAGAAACAAAACTCAACTAGAAAAGCCACTGGCTCTCTGACCCTCAGAGAAACTCAATGGTGTGGAACCAGTTAATAAGAGGAGAGAACTTCAGCACTGTCTATTATATTCTCCCTCACAATTACTCTGTCTGCGCTTATGGTTTTCAGGAAAGGCAGTTGCTGCTATTGTTGCCTCCTCCTCCTCCTCCTCCCCCTCCTCCTACTCCTTCCCCTCCTCCTCCTCCCCCCCTCCTCCTACTCTTCATCTTCTTCTTCTTCCTCACTCCATTATCCTCTCTTTCTCTTCATTCTTCACCTCCTAATTTTCGTTGTCTTTTTTGTTTGTTTGTTTGGTTGGTTGGTTTCATTTGTTTGTTGGTTTCTGAGATTACCTCTCATGCAGCCCAGCCTGGCTCCAAACTCTTAATGTAGCCAAGAATGACCTTGAACTTCTGATCCTCCTGCTTCTGCCTCCTGAATGTTACAAGTGAGTATCACTATGCCCAGTTCACATGGTATAGCAGATCAAACTTAATGGTTTCATGAATGCTGGGCAAGTACTCAACCAAATGAGGTATAGCTTTAGCCTCAAGAACACTTAATTTCTAATCTGGACTTATCGTCTCTTACAAATACTACTTCTGGATTCACTAATTAAGGGTTACAAACGACATAAGGATGAGCTAATTTTCATATGGCAAGTGTCAGGCTGTCTTATTTTGGGAAGTAGCTGATTCATGCATCTCCTCTACTCACGTCTCCTTTAACATGTATCCTGAATAAGGTCATAACTTCACTGACCTTATTTTGAACCTCAGTGTTCAAAACTCCCTGCAACACTGAGAAGCCTCATCTTTATGTCAGCTTAAGGAAGCCATAGTTCAAGTATTTCCCCTTCAGCATTTTATATGTGAATATTCTCCATCTGTCCTGATGAATATTCATGCACTATTTCTTATCGTCATCTCTATAATGCTACCTTAATGGAGTTACTTGCTAACTACTCAGTTTCTAGGCCTATTACTAACTTCTGGTAGTAAACAGTCAGTGGTAAGAACCCCACTACTAGTCATCAAATATTTGAGTATTATATAAAACTATATGAATTTATGTAGAAGGTTAAGTAAAATGAACACAGAGAATATTGAATGATCTAACATATCCGGATAAATAAAAGATCTACCTCCTTCAAACCCTACGTTGCTAATCTATCTTATGTCTTTCTGGCACAAAGTTCTGGTAGCTATTCCCAGAAAGAATAGACTGAGTTCTCAGCAGCAATCATAGGCATCAACATGACATTATTGTTAATTAAAAAAAAACCTTTTCTTTTTCGTATTAGGTGTCATCGCTCATCAAATTTGTAATCTATGTTTTGAACACTCTGTGAAATACTGAATACTGGCAGAACACCTAAGGCAATGTCTTCCAGGCAAATGTTCAAAAACACTATTTAACTTTTTGATTTTTTTTTAAAAAGCACTTCTACCAACAAGAAACAAAAAGATTCTAAAATATTTCTATTTTGAGGAAGGAATTAAAACACCTTTTAATAAAAATCACCCTGAAACCTTTGCCTAGAGATGTATGGAATGTTTAGAAAATAATGAAAACAAAACTGAGTGGGACAGGTGTCTGTTGCCTTGCTGTCTGTCACATGCAGCCCTTACGGTGTCTACGTAAAGTAGCCTGGCATTAGCCCTCCAGTGCACACTCGAACACTTGCCAGCGTCTGGTTTCAAGGCTTGTGGTGTAAATAAACTGTCAGATGACACATTTCCCATCCACATCTGGAAATTAATTGCCAAAATCCAGTCGTTGAAATGTGTACTGATAATACAGGAAGGAAATGCATACGTGGTCGAATACGAACTTGTAGACAAAGCCTCAGTTTACAAAAGCAGTTTGTTGCTGAGATGAACTGAAAGCTGCCCTGCGTCCCTTACTAAGAGAAGAAATGCATGCCATTGTAAATGCAACTGGAAGGCAGCTTCTCCGAAAAAGCTTAACCAGACAGTGTGCATGTGTGGTAGAGCAGCTCACTGCCTGGCTAGCGTGTGGTCAGAAGTTTGCATGGTAAAAGTGGTCACTTATGAAACTGAAACTGAGTGAAACATTATACACTGTTATGCCTGTATCCTGACTTGGGATGCAGGATAAATCGTAGGATGGAGATGAAGGAGAACTTACTTTTTTAAAAGATTTCTCTTATTTGTCTTTCTGCTTTAACTGCATTGGTTTTCACTTTAGCATACTTTTGAGCAAGTATAGCATCAAAACTAAACCTCTTGTGACGTCTACTACAGCAATGGTGATACTGAAGAAGACAGAGGACATACACCACACACAATGCTATCTTCTGAACAGTTCCAGGCTTGGTTGGTTTTGTCCTTACAGCCGCTACACAGGATGGGTGCTATGATTTCCATCGCTAATGAGAAAATGACTAAATAGCCTGCTTATTTTTGTGACAATGAAGGATGGAATCAGAACTCAGAGCAAGGTGTCCACAGTCCAGACCCTCAAGGCACTATGGTTGACTGTGAAAACGTTAATGACCTTCGTATCAGTTCTTACAAAGCTCTAGAGTCTTCAAACAGAGCTGAAAGAGATCCAATGATCCTTTGCTCTTTTAGCAGAGGAAGAAAAAAAAATCAATCTTCAGTTAGCATGAAATCTTTCAATAGGTCCTTTCCAATATTTATTTTGAGAAATTTATCCCAGCAGAGAAATACCTTCAAGTACCATAACTGACTTATTTATGTAAATGTCTCACTACTTTGCTTTGCAATAAATGCAATTCAAAATGCATATGCTTGTTTAAGTAGAAGGAGGAAGCAAAAAATACCTTAACATGGTAGAACATACATGCAAGTATGCAAAGTGTTGGGAAAGTAATCAGACACCGTATATCCATATTCCCCTTATATTCCATGTAGCCGTCTCCTTTCGTGACTGATAATATAAACACAAGCAGTGCAAAGCACTTCATAGGACACGGTCAGGAAAAGCATTCCGTGCCAGAGCTTCCTCCATTAGAAATTTGTGAAATTCAAAATGAATAACTAGGAAGGAAGTACAGCTTGGAGAGCATGCAACCATTGGGCGGTTGGTACATTCTTTGCATACTTCTACTACTAGAAACCGGTTCATTAAGAACTACAATTAGTGAGCATTGTAAGCAATTTAGGTGGGGGTGAGGGGCAGATCTTCTGTGTGGATCACCCCCTGGGTGGAGAAGCTAGCTCCAGGTACTCTGCGTGCAGCACTCATTAACCCATGGTTAGGATGTGATAGCCAGGGCTGGAGAGATGGCTCAGAGGTTAAGAGCACTGACTGCTCTTCCAGGTCCTGAGTTCAATTCCCAGCAGCCACATGGTGGCTCGCAGCCATCTATAATGAGATCTGGTGCCCTCTTCTGGCATGCAAGCATACATGGAAGGAATGTTGTATACATAATAAATAAATAAATCTTTAAAAAAAAAGAATATGATAGCCAATGTTTGAAGATGATGTTTCGCTATACCCTTGAGCAAGCAGGTATAGCCCTGAATATCAACTACTGTTAATGTTGGGCTTCTATGAACATAGAAATTTTACTACACATTTGCTTACTTTAGAGTCAGCCCACTGGGTACTACATGGAATGAGGTGTGCTAAAGACAATTTTCCTACTGAGGCAAGAGAGGTCCGCTTCGCACTATAGTAAATTCTCTTGCCGGATTTGCGACATATTCATTCCACCGAGCAGCAAACTGTCCCCTGTCCCTCCTCCACCTCCTAGCACCCAACAGAAACCCCAATCCTAAAGTTAAATCTGTGACTGCCTGCTGGCAAAATCTTTATCTAAAGGATAGCCCATTACAAGCTGAGAGAAATAACGCAACTCCACTCATCCAAAAGCAGCTACTACTAACCAGAAATGGAAAAGCTTCCCCTCCACGCGGGTCTTAAGAGGCCTGCATGGGACAGCAACCTGATGAAACTAGTTCTCTCCTACACAACCCACAGTCCTCGCTAACTTAGAATCGCCTCGGCAGCACTCCCAGGGTGTGAAAGTTCTGGCTTTCCAGCTGGGCCAATACTGTGTCATCCTATGGAAAAATCCTTACTAACTCAACAGAACTAAGATTCTACCTCTCTAGCGGAAATCACTAGCGGTATCCGAGTGTGAACCAAACATGTGAGATTAGTCAGTGGAACAACTCACAGGAAGAGAGAATAAAACACACTGAATGCAGATGCTCGGAAAATGTTTCGTACATTGGGCTTAAAGTATCTCTGGGTAGGTGATATGTTTATTCATACCCCCTGAAATATCAATAAAACCATACCTAATAAAATATGCAACCTCTACCAGCATCAGTCTAATACCATGTTAAAGAAAAGCTGTAGGCAAAATAGTGTTCGAATCCAAAGGACACAAATCAAAACATATTAGACTTGCAACATTTTTTTTCCTTTTTTCTTTTCTCTGGTGCTAGATCTTAAACTCAGAGCCTTGTGCATGCTATGCTACTGCTCTGTGACTGAACTATGCTCTTGTTTCTCTGTTAGACTTCTGAAATGGGAAAGCCGTCTTTAAACGATCACACATACAACTTCCAGAAAAAGTGCCATCGGTGGCAACTCTCAGCAGAATCTCTTTAACTTAGCATTGTGGCCAAATGACTCTCGGAAGACGCTTCTGTTTCTCTCCCTGAATAGCTCATCATAGTGCAATCTTTAATACTTTCATTGCACCCACAAAGAAACCAAAGTGTTATATTTTGGCAGGAGATGGGCATGTGATATCGTGAGACTGGTGTGAACAAAGTGTGCAATGTTGGAGGTTCAGAGAGCAGCTGCTCACAGTGACACTGGGCCGCATCGTTCCAGATGTTTTCCAGAGAAAGTGAGTGATCCTCCACAAATAGGTGTCACCACGACATTCTCATCCATAAACAGGAACTTGGTGTTTTCCTGACTGTGGCCAATGGGATGTCTGCAAGGCATTAGCAATGTCGTACAGAAGCCAATATGGCAGCAGTTATTGTGTCTGTCCCCAGATCCCACTGCATTGGTGTGGCTTCCTGAAGGATGCTCATCTGTCTTCCTAGGATCAGAAAAAACCTCCTCATCTGCATATTATATCTCCCAACTAGCTAATATACTGTTGGAACTTTAAATTCCAGTTAGCACTTTCTTGGAGACTTGAGCGTTAAAGGAATTTCAGTACAGAATAGAGTAGAAACAGGACTTGAGCTTGCAATAACATTTTACGTGGCTCTCTGGTGATCTCTGATTACACCACGGAGCATATTTTCATTTACGCAGCCCTCAGAGAAGGCAGAAGGACAGCATGCATTCAGAAGACAACCAGAACTGTAGCTTTAACCGAAGCGCCTATCCACTGGGAAAATATGAAAATTTATTAAATGAAATGTTTAGACTGTTAATCACCTTGATTCTGAAGCAGTGTCCTGTCTAGTAACAGGAAAACAAGAATGTCATTAGCACAGAGAGACAAGTGCCCCATATCAAGAGTTAAAATAAAATGCATTTCCATAAATCATCAATATGTCACAGGCAAATTAACTCAATAGTGAACGATGGTAAATAATTATATTTAAAGTGAATACAAGTGAAATATAAAATCAAAACTATACCACAAATACTGTATCACAAAAACTTATCCTTTCTTATTAAAATTTTTATTAGGATAGAAGTAATAAATAATCACTTTTTAAAATAATCATTTACTTTGAGCAACAAACTTCAATATAAATAATTCTTAAACATAAGCTTAACACTTAAGAAACAACTCCTCACCAACAAAGAAGCCTGTGGCTGGAAAGGAACTATAATACTTGATAAATATACATTATAAAAACATGAATCATCAGGCACAATTATGACTTAACTACCAAAAATTATTGAATTGTCAAAAACTAATTTGAATTAAGATATTAATAATAAAAATACACATATTCCTTTTCCTTTGTAATTTCAAATCTGTGCAAATAAATCCATCAGTCAACAAACTATTTTCTTAGTATCCTAACATGATTTTATAATTCAGGAAAACAGACTTGTTTTAAAAAGTAACATGGTTGTTAGATTATTACCTGCTATGTTCTATGAATACTTAGAGACTAATTTTTACAATTAGAAAGATATTAGGTTCCCAAATGATGAGAAGATTATAACTGGTACTATTACAAACTTCCTTCTTTCATCATCATGAATAGTTGAAGATATCACAGTAATTGCATGTACGCGATGTTCTCTCTATGAAAAGTGATAATGAGAGATGTAGAGTTCGGAAGCCACTGAATTAAAGCCATGCCCTTGAATGCCATCACCCTGATGCACTAAGAGCAAAGGATGTAATAGAGACAATCTACTCACATACACCTCGGCTGAAGAATACACATATGCATTTGTGTGTAGAGAGAGCTTTGTAAATGGATATGTATACAGCAATGCAACATATGTTTAAAGTTGATTAATCGAGATAAAGGATTAAGAGAATCCTCTAGTAGTTTTTAATTTTCTTATAAATTTGATACTGTTTCATAGTAGAAAAATATATACTCTCTTGAAGATCATCGGTAGTGTATTTGTGTCTAAGAGACTAGTTAGCTGAATAAAACTAAAAATATACATTTTGTCCAATACTTTCACTGTGCAGATATCCATTAATGATGCATATGTATGCACAATGATAATATATACAATAATGGTCACAACAGCACTCTAAGAAATTAAAATCCTATATCACCTGTCTATTCATAAGAAAATAGATGGACTGGGATATATTATGTAATATGCTACATAGCAATAAAGCTAAATATACTGAAGCATGTCTAAAACCAGGAATGAATCTGTGTTAAAATAACGCAGATACAGAAACAATGGGTGTTCTATCATCCCATTTGTAGAGCATCCAACAGCAGCAAAACTCAGCTCCGCTCTGTGAGGTCAGAAGGTAGCAATGACCCAGGGAATGAGGGTTGTCAGCAGGCTTCTCGACCCTTCAACTTGTGGCCTGGGACACAATGGTGACGTCTCCTTGGTGTTCCACTGTGCTGTGTGCTGAGGGTTAGAGTGCTCTTCAATGAAAACGGTTTGGGATTTTGTTTCACCCAAACTGGAGTTCAGACATGCTCAAGAACAACACTGCAAATGACAAGGCTACTAAACAGTGACATTTTCCAACCCCAAACTCGTGTATATCTGCCTGGTAACTTCTATGTCTTTCCATTAGCATGAGGTGTGGAGGGCTGTGGGAAGTGACCACCAAAATTAAAACACACAAAAAAGCATGAATTGCTGAAGACAAATGAACAAACTCACATTAAACAATGGCAGCGACCTCTACGTATGCATGGTAAGCTCTGGAAATGTCTATGGTCCACATCCAGTCACTACTAACCGTTACTTCAACTTCTTAATGACTATCTCTAACTGTCATTTTGGGGGGGGGGATGCCTGCTTCCTACTTAGGGAGGAAGCCTACGACTTCCCTGTATGTTTATTTCAACTAATGCAGCAGTTAAAGCCTGTGAAACACTTGCTGAGTGGCGTATTTCTGTGAAAGCACAGTGTCAGAGATACCGCCATGATGAAGACACTTGGTTCTCTAAATTCACTGTGTAGTTCATCTACATTCTACTATTTTGTGAGAAGAGTCCTTAGACACTCTCCCCACAGTGTTCCCCGAAAACCTCTTTATTTCATTGGCCTTATCTCACCAGCAATGAAATTCTGCTGGAGCGCACTGCACTAATTCAAAAGAAAAGTTCACAGTCCTAATCACGCTAACCCAATATGAAGAGGGGGCACAGATGACCAGAAGATGCTCAGAAATAACTGTAGGTTGCATCTAATTTAACTAGCTAACGAAGTCTACTCAAATGCTAACTTTCAGACAGCCTTACATCTAAAGGAAAATAAAGCAAAAGAGTATTTGAGAAGGTCTCAGTGTCATACATGCGGGCTCACAGTATGGACTCCTCTACTTGACCACAAGGAGTGCCAATCACCAGGCAGTTTAGAAACAGTCATCGTGGTCCATCAATAGGGAAGCAGGTAAACAATGCTCTCTTAAGCAGCATACTAGACAGTAGTAATAATAAATGAGTCAAGATAGACACAAAAGCAGGGAGGAAATTCACACTGTTAAGTCAACAGCAGGGACCTTTAGAAGAGTCGCGCCTTGCCCCAGAGACTGACAATGCCTGACAACACTCCACTTAATATTTTCATAGCCAATATGACCTCAACCTACACAGAGACAGTTCTCCAATGCTCACTGAATCTAATTCTGTGAAACAGGGGAGCCATGAGAGTTATGTAAATTTCCTATACCAAGGACAAAAACCGAAAGAAAAGCTACAAGGCTCAGATTTTTCTCGTGTTCTGAGAGTTATCCTGACATTATCCTGAGCCCAGCACATAGCAGCATACAGCAAGACTCAAAAGTGTAAACCTGCCATTGTGAAAAATCAAAGAAATGCTTTGGAGATATTCAATGTTCTTACAGGTGTTACACCTATCCTGTTAGCAAGTCGCATTAGTCAATGGCTTTGGGGTGCCAAGAAATACACCCAGAGACTAAAAAAAAAAAAGAAGCAAGACTAAGAAAGGTTTTCTTACTACATAATGATACCAGATCCTGTTCCCAACAACACAAGCTTAGATTCTGGGATGGCAGCAAATAAAGGCATTTATTAGATTAAAAGCTTAATTCAAAAGAATACAATCACATTATTAAAAAGCTTTATAGCTATGAGTTCTAATTATGTTTATTAATACAATTAATTGGAATCAAAGTCAACATATTAGGAGCAGATTAAAGCAAGCACACAGATGCACAAGTCACCCAAGCATTCCCCGGCCACGTCTTAGTAACATTATCAATGCATCACTGGAGAAAATGGCGCTTTTCAAAGAGCACACCCATCTCACCTGATTTCATTTTCATACTGTGGGGACAGTCTACCTGAATTCTGGTAAAAGCTTTTCAGGAAAGAGGGGGCAGTGAAGGAAGGGGCAGAGAAGGAAGTGTGAAGGCTTGGAAGGCTGGAGGAAGAATTACTCTCCTTGTACATGCGTCGGGCTGACGGGAGAATGCTGAGTACAGAAAATACAGCAAATTTGTCTTAAAATGTATGTGTTAGCAAAGTCTTCATTTACTAAGCAAAAGCACAGAAATAGGTTCTTGCTACTAAGACACTCTTTGTGTGAATGCTGCGAGCTGGGGTTCCCACAGAATCTCAGGACGGGAGCATGCAGTCCTATACTTAGGGCTACACTGACACTTCACCTTTCACAAGATGGATTTCTTAACACTTTGGGGACAAACATGCATGTTTACATGCAAAGGAGACTTCCGGTCAGGGTAGGAAAACACAAACAGTCACAGGAAAACAAGTTCTAGAAGGTAAACTGGTCACAAAGAGTCCAAAGATGAACTCTCCTAAAGGTACAAACCCCTTCTAAACATTTGTGAACAGAACATTTGCTTGATGTCAATCATCATACACAATATCTCCAGCTTAGCAAACATTACATCCGTGTTATTCCCTGTATGCACCTGCAGCACTGTTCATCCAAAGCCCTGAATCTCTCACATGGATTTTTTTTCTTTTAATAAATGGAGATTTTAGTGTAGAATGCTTTTACAGGACATGAATGACATCTTTTTATGATGATAAAAGTATTGGACTATATACCATACAACATATGAGAAACTCAGGAAAGAGCTGAGAGAGACGTCATCTACAGTTGAGAACGATCGGCACCTCTCTCTCCTGACTATAGTTCCCTCTTGAGGGGGAAGAGATTCATTGTCTTGAGTAAAAATAAGTGAAGTAATTATTCATAAAATCTTTGTTTTCTTGTGAACACTTAATCTCCACACACACAAGATCTCAAGATAATTAACTGCCTTCATTTTCTTTATGTTTGTAAGCTGTGTGCTTTAAAATCTACTGGGGTTTTACACTTCAATCAGAAAACGGCAATGAAAACTGTGTGGCAAGAGTAAAACATGATAAAAAATGTGAAAGTCAATCTGATAACGCTTCAAATAAGGCTGGCCTTTTTACAGGATGGTCTACTTTCAGTCGGTTTTATTTATGTCTCTGACAAACACCGATAGGCAACCCTACATGAAACACGCAGGGAGGAAAGAGAAGCAAAATTAGCTGCCAGACATGAATCGGAGCTAAATGGTAAGAAGCTCCGTATTTTACCTTTACTCCTTCCTACCTGACGAGTATTTTTCTTATGTTATTTTTTAACATTATGTAAGAACATTCTAATGGACAACTCCTGCAACTATATGGTCTCTTCCATAGATACAGTTTTAGACAGAATGTGTGGTAGTTGTCATACTTAGCTTTAATTTGCTATGTAGTAAAATACAGTCAAATGTTGTCTCCTGCAGGAAGGGAGCTTAGCTGACTCCTCAACCTGGTTAATTATTGCAGGCTGACGAGAGGCTCTCTGAGGACTTCCTCGGAGCCAGCATTTAAAACACAGGACATAATGTGTGCCAGTACATTTTCAGGCAAAATGATTGTATGCCATGTTTTCTCTATTTTTAGAACTTTATCAGGGTGTATCGTAACCTCACCCATCTTCCCTTAACTCACTGAGAAAAACAAAATGCATCTCTTACTTTTCTGTTTCTCTGAACCCTAAACTCTGGCTAAAGCATGAAACATAACCCACATTGACTCCACAGTGACCCAAACAGAATGGCATTAGACTATGTTGTCCCATGGTGGGGGACAGGCCAGGACCTACCTGCATTGCTCGCTGGAACTCTGCCTCAGTAGAGGGGACCTTAGGCCATGAGCCCTTCCATCTTGCAAGTTCAGCTTCCTCCTTGAACTTGAAGGTGGGTGGCTGAACGTGTGAGCCCGTCTTCGAAATTGTGGAGAGTCAGAATCCTCCTCAGGGAAGGTGTGCCAGGCAGAGGACAGCGGGGAGGCTGGTGGTGTCCCGGGAGGCGACTCGCCTGGTGAGAAGTCCTACAACACAAATAGGGGAGGTGTCTGCCCCTGCCAGGCTCAGGACAGGCACACAGCTACCCAGGGCTGAGCAGTGACAAAGGAGCCCTCTTCCTGACTCATGACAAAACTGTTTTGTTTTTCTTTTTACTCAACCCTGGTGTAGACTTATCAGCTTCACCACAACCCACTACTGCTGATAAGCAGGTGTCGGTCACAGCGCATCCGAAAAGGGCAGGAAAGTGAGAGTCAGATAAAAGGTACTCTTCCCCTGAGGGCTACTGTACTCTTCCCATTGTTGCCAGAGAGATGAAAAGAGGCCATGAGCCTCTGCTCAGAGATCCCCTAACCTCTGTGACCTGTGATTCTGCATATTCCCGGTAATGTCAAAATAATATCACAACGCCTTCGTGCCTGGAGCTTGGAGCAAAGCTTTTGGAAAAGTAAATTAAAGCCTGTGAATTATCTTCCTCCACTCTGGATGTTTCTCCCCAGTGGCATGATCCCTGCTGTAAGTTTCTTTTAAAAGACATGAAAAACAGGAAATGAACAAAGGGAGCCCTCTGGAATGCCTCTCCCACCCGGTGAAGATACAGCATAAATCTTTCAACACAGTCAGGTATGTTACTTAAATGAGCGTCATGGTAACTAAGCCATCCGGCTTGCTGAGCCAGGCTACGGATAAGACACAGAGCTGGACTAGGACTCTGGTGGCAATGAAAGTTTAATAAAAAAAAATTTTAAGGTTTTCCTACTAGGACAACAAAGGTTGATCGTGCCCCGAGTTGCATATTGTAGAAAACAGGAAACAGGAAACCCTCACTAGGGCTGTCTGTGAGAGAGAGAGAGGATGGTGTTATAGCTGAAATAAAGAAAAAACAAAAAAAAAAAGAGGAAAAGAAGTGACATGGAGAAAGAAAAACAAGTTGTGTGTGGAGGGGGTAGTGTCCCTGTCTGTGTGTGTGTGTGTGTATGTGTATGTGTGTGTGTATGCTCTGTGTGTGTTGGGTATGTGGGGTGGGGGAGGGTAACGTCCCTGCTTGCGTGTGTGTGTGTGTGTGTGTGTGTGTGGTCTGTGCATGTTGGGTGGGGGGGGAAGGTAACATCCCTGCTTGTGTGTGTGTGTTGGGTGTGGGTGTGGGAAGGATAACGTCTCTGCCTGTGTGTGTGTGTGGTCTGTGTGTATTGGGTATGTGGGGGGAGAGGGTAATATCCCTGCTTACGTGTGTGTGTGTGTGTGTGTGTGTGTGTGTGTGTATGTGTGTGTGTGATTTGGGTGTGGGTGTGGGGAGGGTAACGTCCCTGCTTTTGTGTGTGTGTGTATGTGTGCATGCGTGTGTGTTGGTGTGAGGGGCTATTGGGTGATTCAGTTTGTTTAGCTTTAGATCCACAGTTGCTCCAACAGTATATACTCAGGGCAAAAAATCAGGGCAGAGTTGACCAGTGAAAGATGCAACCTGTCCCCACAGAAGGGGATGTAGCTGGCTGAAGAAGAAATTGGTGACACCCAGAATCATATTTAAAGCAACAGAGCACCAAGTATTGATTTCTTAAAGACCATAAAAACATCATCTCACCACAACATAATTAGGCATGCATGTTTTCACATGGCTTTGGCTAAGCAGCCGTGTTTGGTGAACTAGGGAGTTATGACTAGGTACCTTCTCTGAAGCCAGACTGCTGGACCGTTCGTAGCCGTCCACGCTGCCAAGCCGGCCTCGCATTCGGTTAGCTCCCTGTGTGCAGAGGGCAGGTAGAATTGTTACAACTACAGCTTGAGTTGTGCTGGAGAAATACAGAAGGTATTTGAAGTTTTCACTCCACCTAAGCATTAACTTAATGCCCTTGGTTCACTCAAACTTGTCATCAGCTGTATTAATGGCCATGAGAGCGTACAAGTCCTCCAGACCGCCAGTGTCTCTAACTCAGTTGTTAGGTGACCACATGGCACATTGAGGTTTCTGAAGTCGTAAAGGTTACTCATCTACAACATCAGTGAGAGTGCCAGGAACTCCGACCTCACACAGTCAAACGCAAAGGGGGACACCAAACAACCTATACATACCTTCCATGCGATATATCATAGACATCACAATTGATATAATGGAATGTAATAAATATGTTAAAACAGAATAATGTAATACTTATGACTTGGGGGCTGAGGCAGGAGGAGTGCAGATTCCAGGTTTGAGACCACCATGAGACCAACCTGGGAAAGCCTCGTGTCCAAGTCAGAAATGAGTACCATCTGAGACTGCGCAGAAACCAGAGTTCCCCCTTCACAGTGAAACAAAACAGCAGGGAGAAAAATTCTCCTAAAATTTATTAATTTTGCTTTATCCATTATTCTCTAACACTTGCCAATGCCAATAAGTCACTTCACTTTACAAGACTGGGTGTCACTCAATGTCACCGTTGACAACTGGTTCTTGGTAGACATCTCAACATAATGTAAAAGGACATAGTAGATGGCTACCTATCCTCTCACAATACAGATGAAGAAACTAATTCAAGTGAAGGAAAGAAAACACAAAAGTGAGTGGGAAGCTCATCACATCCCAAAAAGCATGTCTTGTAATAATTTATACTGATGCTTCCAATATTCCGCTCATAGTATTATTCCTTAGACTATCTGATTCAGACATGATCTGGAAGATGAAACAAGTACTCTTGCTTCAACATACACACACACACACACACACACACACACACACACACTTATCCCAGTTAAATCGATGTTCTCCGCTTTGATTAACCATCCTGCCTTTGTTAGTACTATCTGCAGCTAAGCTACATAGTTTCCGTGATTGCATCTGATTGTATTTTGTGTCATGTTTTGTCTTTATCCTTTTTCAAAGGGTCAATGACCTTTTGCTCAGTAATCACAAAATTTTCCAACAGATCATGGCATGGTCAAACATCACATGATCCACCAATTGCAGTCTTCATCTTTGAACTCAGTATCGAGATGCTTCTTCCTGACCTTATCTGGACTCCATCTACGGGCCTTCCTGGTACTCGCTTCACCAGCAACCTAAAATTTTCCTTTGGACCCCCCCCTGGCATTCGAATCACATCTTCCTCTTTTTCGGTTCACTTCCTCATTTTGGTGGGACACATTCATCAGGTACTTTCTGCGAAAGTGGAGATTGGAATGTAATTCACTTTAATTTACATATCCACAGATGTCCCTATTTCATGATTATGTCTCATTGGTAGTTTAGTTGGATGTTTCGAAACTTTCCTTCATCTTTCTGCAGCCTCGCTCAGTGTCCTCTGTCCAGCAATCTAAAGGCTTTGGGACACTAAAGCATCTGCGTACATGGTGCTGTTTCCTTTTCAAACAGCGTTCAGAAACTTCTTACAATGCCTTGGCATGAAGTTTACCTGGTTGCTCCAATGTGTATTTTCTAAGCCCATTAGATCTAGAAAGCCATACTTGTTAGCTCTAACATATTTTCTTAATTATTTCTTTCAAAACCTATGTTCTATGCTTCTAAAGGACGGGCGGCGATGTGAACATAGGAAGAACAATTAAAAATGAGAGACAGAGATACACAGGAAGGAGTAGGAAAGGACTTTGTCGTCTTTTTGGATTTGGGATGAATGGAGAGACATTATCTTGATGGGTCTCTGGCCAAAAAGGAAGGTCAGCTGGTTGCTTTTAGGCTCCTCTGAGCTAACAGGTCACCCCCCAAAACGTGAGTCCTCTTATATGACTGAGCCATTTTGCTGGTCCCTCCCCTTGCTGAGGCAGTACTAGAGAGCTGACCCTGATGCCACGAGGAGAGCAGGTCCTACCCTTTTTCCAGCTACCACAATCAGGAGAGCTAGCCCCACCCCTCACCTGGGCAGAGTGGGAGAGCTGGCCCTGGTGGCACATGGGCTGACCAACTCAGCTATCCAGTCCCAGATCCAGAGCGTGGAGTTGGCCCACTCCAGCATCTACCCTATCCATGCACTGCTGCATGAAGGAGCCAGTCCTGCCGAACCAAAGCTGGAGCATCTCTGTGACATAGGGCAATGACAGGATATCTGAGGAGTCCCAGTCCCAGTGAGGATCCAGGATTAATACTGCAGCAGAAGCCAGGAGCCTCAAAACTCATTGACTCATTGAAATGAACATTCACAAGAAGCTGTCTGGGCAGAAAGGTAGTCTGTATGACCCACCAAGACAACCACAGCTTCCATGGTGAGACTGTGTTTTCTTTTGGGGGATTGGCTGCAAGGGCAAAGGGCAGATATAGAAGGATGGGTCAATGAGTGGTATTGGAGAGGATGATGTGAAATTCACAAATAACCAGTAAAAGTTTAAATAATAATAATTAAAAATGGTATTATTACAAGGGAAAACAAGTGAGTCCCTGAGTCCTTTCTCAGTGCTGCCCTCCTGTGGTGGGGCTTTACAGAAGAAAGGTGAAATTACAACTAAAACACATTTCCCGAAATACCTAGCACCTCACTGGGGTTCCTTAAGGCCTTCAGTTCTGCATGACAGCAAGCAAACATCTAGTAATACAACATATTTACAGATAATAAATTGTTGTGCCAGTGTGCAGCTAAGGGACAATCAGAAAAGTTGACCGACGCCTGCTACTTTTAGCTGAGGCTTCTATGCCAACCTGCCCAGTGTCTCAACAGTTGACAGTCACACTAGAGAAAGTGGTCACAGACCGCCAAAACATTTTCAGGAGCAAAACAATTCATGTCACGTATTTTGCTCATTGTGGTGTTCCATCCATGACTGTGTGCTTGTTTTCATGTAAAACAAAGCAAACTTGCTTTAGAACTAAAATCTACCACAAGCGTTAATTCTCCCACTTCCTCGGGGACACAATGGACATTCCTCTAAGGAGAGGAAGAGAAGGACTGTATTCAGAATAAACCACGTTCTACACTAGTGAGCATGCTGAAAACTCAAGAAGCAGCAAGAAAACAATGAGACACAAGGTTTTGTCTTTAATTCTAAACACACAGCTCCCTAGGTTTTACTGAATGACGTTTGGTAACTCAAATGCCAGTAATTTTCCTTAGGCTTACATTTTAGGGATAATGAGGTATACTTCTAAGTAATTTTAACATGGATCCCATCTCATAAACAGTTACATCTCGCTCCGGAAAGCAATTATTCCCGAAACGCAGGCTGCAGTGAATTTTCTACTATACAACTCAAAGGAGGAAAACAATTAAGTGGTGGAACACAGAACTCCTCTAGATCCGTCTCACTTGCATCAGACGGATGGAGTTTCCAGCCTTCTGTCACAGTCAAAGCACCCAAGACCTTGTTAGGCCACAACATTTATAGCATTTGGCATCCCTCCGGGACACAAAAGCTACCGTATTCCCTGAGACCCAAAATAGATTGCTTGTGTCCTTGCTGAGAGCCATCGCAGCAATTCAAGGCATGCAGAAGAGACACTGCAAAGTCAGCCTGCCAGGGACCGTGCAGAGCACCGAGGTCTAAATGGAGAGTAAGGCCAGCCCTTCAGCTTTTGTTGTAAACAACAGGTTCCAGCCTACACTGAACACCCACGTCAGATCTACAGTGAGGTACTTTCACAGTGCTAACTTACAATGTAACTCAGTAGTGCAACACACATTTGCTAAGTGGGGAAACTACACCTTATTGAATTGGAACTAAAGCTGCCCGAGTTCATATAGAATTAGCCAGGGCCACGTCTTCCTTCCAGGTCCTTGGACACCCTCTTTGTTCATGCTAATGAAATTGCTGCTAAATACACCGTTCCGCTGCTTGGCAGCTGACATCGGCAAAGACCAGTCCCCTACCGACCTGGCGTGTTAGAGTTTCAGGCATCGTACTTGTCTGGAACAGTAGCTCTCAAACTTGAGGTTGTGTCCGTGTGACTTGGGGGTGGGGAGTTCTTAAAGTCCACACTAGTGGACTCGACTCCAGAATTTCTGATGAAGCAATTTTGAGATCAGACCAGGCTTCCGCGTGACTGACAGTATCTTAGATCAGTGGTTCATGGTTCTCAACCTGTAGGTCGCGATCCCCTTGAGGTCGTGACCCCCTTGAGGTCATATATCAGATATTTACATTATAATTCATGACAGTAACAACATTACAGTTATGAAAAAAACAACAAAATAATTTAATGGTTGGTTTAATTAACTGTATTAATGGGTCACAGCCTTAGGAACGTTGAGTACCACTGGCCTAGATGATAGTAAAGTTGCTCACAGGTCCACACTAAGCATAAATGGCAACCCCAGAGCATGAAAAATTGCCATGGTGAGTTAAGTAGCAAAATTCATACCGTACATCAGAATAACCTGTCGAGCCTCGATACCAGAGAGGCCTCAGCTCACTACCGATATATTGTGATATGATGAGCTCAGGATACTGCTTCTGAAACACTGCTAGCCTACAATCATGACCAAGGAGACTGGCAGAGAGGTTCAGGCCACTTCACTACTTATTCTGGAGGTTCTTAAAAGTGAAAGTAAAGGATTGCCCATGTTCCAGGGGGCGCACATATGGGCAGCATTAACTGGATGTGATGGGATACAAGTATATATCCACAGTAATAGAAAAAGAAATCAACTGTGAGTTTACAGTGAGCCATTTTGTTTCTGCTCAGCTATCAGGCGTGTTCACTCTGGAGAACTCTGCTCAGTATCTTTCTACCGTGCACTCCATTACAGGGCAAGAACACCAGGGTTTAGGCAATTTAAGTCATGCTTCCACAGTGGTACATGACTTCATTAAGATTCCCCTCTTATTCTTTCCTAAGAGAGGTAACATTCCACTGTGAGTTTGGGGTAAGATAAACTATAGCCCCTCATAGTAACAAGTAGTCTAGGTTCTGATCAGTGTGAGCGAAGTAATAGGCTGGAGTCCTTGTCATCTTTCATGATGAACATAGCACCACTTCTGAGATGCAACAGCCACAGAGGCCATGCCTGAGATCAATGAGGGGATGTGTCAGCAAACACAAGCTGAGGGAAACATGCAAAACAGCAAGTCATCTAAATTCAGGCATGTCAAGATCCAGAAAATGAGGGAAGTGTGATGTGGAATTCCCCTCTGTATGTTGTGATTACCATTGATTAATAAAGAAACTTATTTGGGCCTTTAGTCAGGTAGGATAGAGATAGGTAAGGAAAACTAAACTTAATGCTGGGAGAAAAATGGTCAAGTCAGGAGACATCATGAAGCCACCAGAGGAGAAAGATGTGAGCTGCCAGCTGGAACCTTGCCAGTAGGCCATGACCCTAGTGCTAAAATATAAAATAATGGAAATGGGTTAATACTAAATGTAAGAGCTAGCTAACAATACACTTAAATGATTGGCCAAGCAGTGATTTAAATAATATAGTTTCTGAGTGATTATTTCGGGTCTGGGCAACTAGGAAATGAACAAGCAGCCTCCCACAACAGAAGTCTGAGGAGCTTCTTGAATAGCAGCTATGTCCAACCTGTAGGTTATTGACAACATGAAACCCATGACAGCCATGTATGTGGCCCAACACATGTATATTCATGTGTACATGTGCACACACAGAGAGACACAATTTCATGCTTAGAAGTCTAAGTTAAATCCAACAAAATACAGTTCCTTCTGGATTCCTCCATCTTCCTCTTTGCAATTCCCTTCTCTGCTGGATGCCACAAACATTAGTATACTTATACATGTGATCATTCCTTGACGGAATGATCCCCCTGTATGTGGTCTAACACTTTCTTCACCCCACTGAGGCTACTACAGTCCCACTGGAATCAGTACCCTACTCAGACTCTACCTCCCACATAAGGCACCTCTCTCTCTGAATGCTTGCTCCTCCCCTCTACCTCACATACCTGATGGAGGATTCCCCTCTGTATGCTATAAATGTTTTGTTACCATTGGTTAATAAAGGAGCTGTTTCGGTCAATGGCAGCAATAAGTCTCTGCCAATTCTAAAGTTTTGGAAGTTGCCCACAATGCACTTCCTGTTTACTTAGGTAATATTATATCCTTCTGGGATCTTTGAAGAACTGAAGAATAGATAGTTACAGTTATAGTTTTCACTAGTTATTGATGAAGGATAAATTAGATATAAAACTTCAGACTCACAAATATAGGATAGATGATAGAGTACTTTCCTTAATTTGCCAAATGTAAATAAACTAAATATTATAACTATAATTCTTGCCTGATAACTTTTTTGCATATGTAATTTTATTATGTTATTTAGACAAAAAAGGGGAAATGATGTGGGATCCCCCTCTGTATTCTGTGAATATGTTTTATTACCTTTGGTTAATAAAGAAGCTGTTTCAGTCAATGGCTTAGCAGAGCAAAGCCAGGTGAGAAATCCAAACAGAGATATACAGAGAGAGCATGGAGTCAAGGAGATACCATGCAGCTGCCGAAGGAAACAGATGCTCTGGAAACTTACCAGTAAGCCACAGCCTCGTGGCGATACATAGATTAAAATAAATGGGTTAATTTAAGATGTAAGAGTTAGTTAATAAGAAGCCTGAACTAATAGGCCAAACAGTGTTGTAATTATTATAGTTTTGTGCGATTATTTGGGCCTGAGTATCTGGGAAATGAACACACAATATCCATTTACACATACTCAATCAGACTTCTTTTTGTAGGCTCTACCTTCCTTCAATACTCAGGTTCCCCAGACCAGGCAGGTACCCTCCTATAGGCTGTTTCACCATGCAGGCAACACTCACATCCTGAATGTGGCACCTCAGCCCTAAGACCTTATGATTCAGAAAGAAGAAACCAAAGTGCAAGCGGAAACATTTTGCTAATATTTAAATGAAATACAAAAATTTACAAAGATAGGATAAAATGATTTCTATTATTTTATACTGCTTTAATACTTTATATCAGCCTCTCATAATGGATAAAAGAAAGGCAGGCATTTTTTAAAAACATTTTGAGACAGAGAAATGTTGAAAGTTCTTACAGAACTGCACATCAGGATTTGACCTCCCCCCTTTCTATGAATACATGCCTCTACTTAGAATCTCTGTGGTTTGACTTCAGATATCAGAGGCCAGAGAACAAACCTAGACCTTTAGAAGGAAACTTATTTATGATATTTTTTAAAAGATAGTACAGCTATATAGCCCAGGCTGGTCACCAACTCCAATCTCGCCTCTGCCTCTCAAGTGCAGAGATGACAAGATTATCTCACTGCAGAATTAATGAAATTAAAGTTATATTCACCACCACCGCCGCCGCCACTGGGAAACCTTTAGTGATCTGATCATGAATGAAGCAAGAAACAGATGTGTTTACCTAAGATAGCCCAGTCCAATCTTACCCTAGAGAAGATATTTTCCAAAGAGGAAGTTAAGGATCTCTTTGCTTTGTTTTTCAGAATGTCAAGCTTGAACCTCCCGCCACTTGTTGAATTTTCTGGAATGGTACTATTTGGAACAATCTAGAAAAAGGAAAAAAAAACAATGAACAGCAAAGTTATAGTGCAGACACACTCGGGGTTTAATGAGGCTTTAAATGAAGGCTTAGGAGTAAGTCATTAAAAAAACACAAGCAACCTCAGTAGCTCAATTAAGAAGTAATAATTTACACTCCATGCTGTGAATTGCAAAGATTATGAGGAAAGGAATTTACTATTGTAAGTAATAAAAAAGACAGAAACAAAACCTTTTCTCCATGCCTTTCCATTTCACTCACACATTCCCACTTCATTTACCAAAACTTAAACTCAGGATTTAGATTTTTTCGACTGCTTCTCAGTTGGCTACAACCATCCCTTTCCAAGGTGTCTGTTTTGAGTACCAATTACAGGGGACAATTAAGTTTTCAAAGAGTAGAGCTCTCTGTTAAGTCAAGCTGCAGTCCAACAATGCTTCTGCCAAGCTCCAGTTTCCAAGGCTGGAGAATGGCTCAGTCATTAAGGAAACTGGCTGCTTCGGCAGAGGACCAAGCTTCAGTTTCCAGCACCCACTGGTAACTCACAACCTTCTTTAACTCCAGTTCTAGCAGATCCAGGGCCCTTTCTGCCCTCCATGCACACACATGGACAGACAGAAATACATGCAGGCAAAACAAACCATATGCACAAAATAAGTAAATCTTTTTTAAAAGCCTCAATTTTTATTTGTATGCTGTCATGTACTTTTCAGATTAGAAAAGCTTCACCAAAAACATAAATCAATGAGGTGTCCACTGTTAGGTCCTTTGTATATTTAATCCAATTCCAGTTCTCTGGTGCCATGGGCAAGTGAAGCTAGGGGAAACCCTGAATGGGCCCTCTAGCACTAGGCAAATGTGGAAAATGTTGGTGTAAATGCTAAGAAGAGAGACATCTGTGAAAAGTGGTGTCTTAGGGGAATTTATGTCCCAGGCATGCTAAAAAAAAAAATAGGCAAAGGTCAGGGAAATCAGAGACCTGAGCAGTCATCTCTGAAGGCTGCTGGCTTCAGAACTATACAGGAGGCCCTGAAGGGCCACGCCCAATCATCCCTAGCAGCTTTGGAGGGGAGGATGAGATGGCCCAGCTGCATGCCTGACCACCTGTGTTAGATTCCTCGAGGTTTGTGGGGAAAGAGAACTGACTGCTGCAAACCCTCCTCCGACCTACGCACTGATGCACGCTCAAGGTGAACAACACGTATTAGAGATGGAAGCAGTGGCTTTGGCTGCAAAGCAAGGCATGGTGATACAATTCTGTCCCTGGAGGGGCTGAAGCAGGATGATTCAGTGTCTGGGGGAAGCCTGAGCTACATGTCAAGTGTCTTAGCATCCAAACAATGTATGGATGCAAAAGTAAGAGCAGTGAAATACAAAACCAGGATCTGTGTGCTGCACACGTAAGAAACCTCTTCAATGCTCTTGTAGTGGTAGCTGTTTGTTTGTTTGTTTGTTTCTTTATTTTTCTCACTGTCTACCTGAGAGTAAGTTCAAAGCTATGGATACGGACATGCCCTTCCTCAGTTTACAGGCAAGCAGGTGTGCATATGGAAAACTATTGTCCTTGTCACCATTCAGATAAAACACGCATAGGAATACGTAAAAGAAAATAGAATAACGTAATTTTTAAAGTAGGTACATTGCACATCATGAACATTCATGAATTTTAGGGTTAGGGTTATTCTTATCTGAGATATCAAATTATTTTACATTTTGAAACTATAAATTTTTATCTCAATGTGCCAATGCCTGCTAAAATTTCCCATAAACTCAATAAACGCTGAAATTTTGGAAGTGTGATAGACTTTCACCCTAGAAAAGAGGAGAGCACAGAGGAAAGGAATTTCTTCCGTGTCTTGGTGATGTTTGAACTACACAAAAACATAGACAGACATAAGCCAGGAGGAAGCGGATCTCACCGCTGGCCCTTCCCCGATGTGCGCGTGGGTCTTCTGCTTGGCTTCACAGAGCTGCCGCAGGTGCAGGATCACAAGTTCGTTCTCTTCCTGGTCACTGATGGGCTTCATTTTCTGTTGAGCAGAGGAAGCAAGAGCATGGTAGGGCAGAACAACCCCGCTCCTCTTGTCATAGCCTCAGCTGGATTTATCCGTCCAGAGGATAAACGTAAATCTAGCTTTCCCACTCTGCTAACTCTGGGCATGGGCATCTTAGAGGCAATGGAATGGAAATGAGAATTCAGTGATAGGACCCGATGCTGTTCCTTATGCTTCTGTACAGGAACTGTGAAGAGCGTTACCTGAACGCGTTCAAAGATGTCGGCTTGCTCATTATCGGTCAGTGAAGAAAGATGCCTCTGGATGACCAGCTTGGCTCGCGGTGGGTAGAGACCTAAAAGGAAAGGCGAGGGAAGTGTGAGGTGGAAGCTGGCTGCAGAGACCTAAGTGTCCATCGGCCATGACACTTCACCCTCCACCAGCTGGCTCCTAACTTCAGTCTTTTCAAGAGGAAGCCCCTGGAATACAAAACCTGATGTCAAACCACTCCACCTAAACCATCAGATCCCACAGCAGACCCGGACAGGGGACATCTATGAAGACTCTAACACTACTAAGCACAGACATCTTTCATTCGCTAAACTCATGAACTGACCAGTATGAGAACTCGCA
>JAQHUG010000036.1:5192828-5206561 GCA_028555095.1 Dicrostonyx torquatus
TGATATTGAGCAAAATGGATCTGAGGGTAAAGGTGCTTGCTGTCAAGACTGAACCCCAGAAATCACATGGCAGAAAGTGAGAAGCCACTCCTCCAAGTTGTCATGTGACCTTCACACGTGTGCTATGGCACATGTGGACCCACACATAACAAATACATAGATAAATATAATTGAAAAACTAAAAATAGTGTCATTATTGTCAGACTGTAGTAAATATATTCTATAACATTAAACTATAATCTTGGTTTTCCATGCATCCATTACTTTACTTACAATGAATAAGCAAAGCAGTTGACTAAAAGTGCTTTCTTGTGACTTAATGGTACAACAGAGTTTAAATACAAACACTGTCATCCAAAAGCACACTGTCAAGCTTTCTAATTGGATGTCCAAGAAAAGTGCAAACTGGCAGCTAACTAAAACAGAGATTTGATCACATTTTAGCCGCGCGTGTGTGTTGAGGGCGAGGGTTGTTTACCCGTGCATGTGCTGGGGAAGCCACAGGTTGTTTTTGGACACATTTTCTCTCTTCCTTCCACCTTCGGCTTCAGCTCAACTGTGATGCCATCTGGCCCCCAAGACACAACTGTCTCTGCCCCCTTCCATCCTAGCAATGGGCTTGCAGGCTCATGCCACCATGTCTGCATCTTAGAAGGGTGCTGGGGATCTAAACCTATGTCCCCATGCTTGCACAGAACGCACTTTAACCACTTAGACACCCACATTTTATTCACTTTTTTGAAAACTACCTGGATCACTGCAGACAGCATGGTAAAGAAGCCCTTTAAAAATCGTTTCCCATAAAAGTAGAATTTGGTTCACAACTACTAGGATGAGTGCACAGCGGGCTTGCATAGTCCTGATTACAACTGTACCTGTTGTAATTCACTCTGTGAACAGGGACAAGGACAGAAACTTTTCAGCCCCATCTTTCTCTCTGAAGCATACAAGAGTCTGTGGAGAGGCACATAGCCTAAGCTGAAACCTATTTCAGTGGTAGGAATCACTCACAACTGTGGCTTCTTATGTACTAGCAAGGGCTCCTTACGAGTCTCTCTGATTTAGAGAGAGAGGGGCTCTCAGATGATGTATTATGATATTGATCCACATCCCTGGGTGATTAAAGGAGAAACCCATGAAAGGCTACATGCAGGCTGTGCCAAAGCAGAAATCAACTATATATACTACATACTGTGGGACCAGAATTGGACCCTAGACTTAAAAAAAGAAAAAACAAAACAAAACAAAAACTGGTGAAGATCAATGAAGGGTTTCCTTTGGATACTAGTTAATACTGATGGGAACTTCCCGTTCTGATCATTGGGCTGTGCTACAGAGGATATAAAAGATTCAACTCTATAGCCATTCTGCAAAACCAAAAGATCAAAGATTCTTCAATTTGTCCTTTAACAGATATGCTGTCTCTGCTAGTCAATAAATTAGTTTTTCATTTACCAGTAAATCTTAGGATGTAGCTGGGCATGGTGGTGCATGCTATTAGTCCCAGAACTCAGGACACAGAGGCAGGACGATCTCTGTGAGTTAGAGGCCATTCTGTTTTACATGGTGAGTTCCAGGACAGCCAGGAATACATACAAAGCCTGTCAAAAAAAAAAGCCACTCCAGGACCAGCATCTGTCTCTGTCTCTCTCTGCCTGTGAATCAGGATGTAGCTCTCAGCCACTCCTTCAGCGCCTGCCTGCATGCCACTGTGCTCCCTGCCATGACGATAATGGACTAAATATCTGAAACCTTAAGCAAGCCCCCAATTAAGTGTTTTCTTTTTTATAAGGGTTGCATGAATTATGGTGTCTCTTCGGAGCCACAGGACACTGCTAAGACAGCAAGGTCTCCCAGCCATGACCTCCTTGTTGAGAGGGTCTTATGTGTAATTCGAGAGCTGTTGGTTATCATCAAGATATGTGAGTCACATGAGAAGTGTTTTGAGAATGGGTTCCAAAACTTCCTCTGTAGTTTTATCTTTTTCTTATTTGTGGAGTTTTGGCAAGTTTGGGTATGTTTCATTATGCCTTCCAAGTTACCAGTTACTCAGGAATGAGCAGGCCGAAGTTGTTAGCGATTGCTTTTAATGTTTTTGCTTTGATTTGGATTTGTTTTTATTTTTTTACTTTTTTTGTATCTGAATGCAGTTTTCCCCTCTTTCAGGAATAAAAATGCTTTTCTATTTTAATGCTTTTATTATTTGGTTTGTTTACACTGAGGACTTTCTTTGATCCAGCTGGACTATCCTGTGAAGAGATAAATGGAAGGACTCTCTCTCTCTGTACACTTAGCTAATCCAGTGCCATTAGCTCCCACATAGATTTATAATGCTCCCTTCATCAGTCACACACAAACTACACACACATACACACAGGCACACAGAGGCTCACACAAAATACACATACAAACATATACAGGTGCACACACAAACTACACACACAGGCATAAATACACAGGCATACACACACAGGCATACACACACACAGGTGCACACAAACTATACACACACAGGCACACACACAGGAATATACAAACTATACACACACAGGCACACACAAACTACACACACACAGGCACACACAAACTACATACACATAGACACACACAGACATACACAGACAGGCACACACACAGGATTATACAAACTACACACACACACAGGCACACAAACACAGGCACACACAGACATACACAGGCACACACACAGGATTATACAAACTGAACACGCAGGCACACAAACACAAGCACACACAGACACACACAAACAACACACACCCAGGCACACACAGGAATACACAAACTACATACACACTGGCACACAAAGGCATACAAAAATCACATCCACACTGAACAGGCACACACAAACTACACATGTAGGTACACACACATATACACGTTCCATTTCATAAATGTTTCATATATTTTAAAGTAACAACCACTCTGTAAAATCACCCTTAAAAATTTTAAAACCTGAGTATTACCTTAAAAATAGTTTTAGATAGTGTAGTCGTGTTGATAGTCAAAAACATCTATGGTTTGGCATGTGCTTATTTAGAGCCTATGGGATAGAAATTATAACTAGGATCCACAGATCGGCCTTACTGGGGAGTTTGCCCTGTTTCTATCCATTACAGCACCTGTCATCCTGAGATGCATTTCTCTGCTTACACTCCTGTCTTCTCCTCCAGGGAAAAGTCTCTGGAGGCACAGTATGTGGCAGACATTTCTGTTTGCCCAGCACATCCTGCCTGGTCCACAGCAGGCTCTCGACACGTTAGTACATTGCATCTCAGCACAGATTAAAAAGAAGAAGAAGAAGAAGAAGAAGACTTGCTTCATGAGACCACCTCCATTATCTCAGCCTTTCCAAGGACCCCGAAAAACCAAACAGGTTTCACTACCATTCTCAACTTTCAGAATAAAGGAATTCATGCCCAAGTGAGAGAGGAAAGAAAAGGAGGAATTGAACAGTCAGAGGAGCGTTTGCCTCTCGCGTCATTCAGCAAATGTTTGCTCATTCCCACTGTGCCCATACATAACTGGGCTGAAGGGCTGTGGGAAGTGCAAGCCCTTCGCGTGAATTTGCCTTCAGAAGAAAAGGGAGCAGAGAGAAAGTCAAGCGCGCAGAAGCGACTGATAGCTCGGTTGGGTTTGACGGGGCAAGAGAAAGGCCTTTGCGGCTCTTGCTCACAGTGAAACAAAGAACTATTCAATGACGGTGGGGACTTCAACATGTCAACATGCCAAAGCAAACTCTGCCCACGCCAAGGCCACCCTCTCTGGTACCTTCAATCCTCTCACAGAGCTTATGCAAAGAGTGCATGGGGCAGGCCTCGCACAGCTTGATCTGGGTCTTGGCGCTCTGCAGTGCAGCAGCCGTGCTGAAAGCTTGCTTCAGAGTTAGCATGACCTCATCCACCTACAAGAAGAAACAAAACTCGGGTCTATAAAAGTTGGCTTTCATGGAGACATAAAAAAAAATATCAGTGATGTGAGCCTTTTATCGATGGCTGACTAAATAATAAATAATAGAATTCTGATGACTAGCAGAGTTGGCAGAGAGCAAACAGCCGTCCTGAAGTCAGATCTTTCAGCCATATAATTAAAAGCTGGACGGAAAGACGATTGCAGGCTGTGGCATATAATACGGATCTGTTACTTGGATGCTATTTTCAAGTCCCACGGGCAGCTATGCTATCACAGACAGTTTAATTAGTAAATCAAATCTCTGCTTAATTTAAGAATGAGTTATCAGAAAAGCATGTCTTTGGAAGTTTCCTTGGATACATATTGGGAGCAACCAACTCCAGTCAACGTTCAGTTGTCCTAATAGGCATCCTTTTCTTCTCGGCAGAGGTTAGTGTGAAAGCAAACAATGTTATGTCTGAGTCGGTTCTAAGGGGAAATGATCTCAAGTAAAATGCCAGTCGGGAAATCTTTGCGTACTGCTAACCGAGTTTCTACACTGTCTGAATTATAGCCATTCTACTTATGATTTGTGATTCTAAGTTGTGACGTCTAGATGTTCAAGAGCTGGCTGTCACCATGGGGCCAGCAGCCCAGGATGGCCAGCCGGCTCTCTGCCTTGCTCTTGGTTTGGCCTAGCATTTGAATCAACTATCGAGAATCCCCGAGCTTCCTCTGAAACCAAGAAGCTCCTCATCTTCCTCGGGCCACAGCGCCTTTTCTGTGACATGGCTACGTGTGGAAGGGGAGACGTTCCCACACTCTGTAGGACTGTGGCAACATCTGAAAACCCTCATGGCAGAGATATTGGATCCTAAGAGCCTCACCACAGCCAGGTCTGGTAAGCAGAGTCACCTGTGATGCTTAGGGCACCCTGCTTCCACTTCCGGGTCCCTCTCCTCCTACAGCCTAGCTGAAAAAGTTGTTTTGAAAGAATATTGATCCACTTCTGTATCTGAAGCAGAGAGGGACCCCGGGATAGGAAGAAACTCTCCTAGCCTCATGAAACTGAAAGGAGACCTCAAAACCCTAGGCAAGCAGCTGACATTGCTACATTCCATTGTATGGCCAACCTGAGAAAAGCACAGGAATAATTCACAGCACTCCACAAATAAAAATCAATTTTTCACAAAAATGCTACTTCATACTACCATTAAAAAGAAAGGGTCCTCATTTTTAGAACTAGAACTACTTAATATCTTTACATTTTATTTACTTAGTTTAGCATTCAAAGAAAATGTAAGTATTTATGTATAATACTCTTTTATTTTATTTCTTGTTTCTCATTTATGTCAGACAGTGATGAGGCTAACAATAAATTTGGTAGTATAGTATGTAGTATGTGTTTGTGTATGTTAATATATGTATATATATACACACATATAATTTGTACCTTAAATATATAACATATAAATATCTTACATATAAATAGTATGCATATGTGTGCTCTTTGCCTTTGGAAATTAATAAAAATTAGCCCTTTAGAAATATTGGGTGGTTGTGTTTTCTTCTCTTTTTCTAGATGAAACAAAGGGCCATTGCAATGTTGTCTGAAATGTGACCTCTCCTTATCACAAATGCTATGAAAATTCCATCTGTCCTGCAAAATATTGTGGTTTTTTTCTAAAACCCAGTACTTTTTCAGATGACATAAATTCTGTCACAAGGTTAGTGTACTTAAAAGTTCAAATTGGAGCATGATGAATACAAGAGAAAGCATCAAGGTCATGTCACAAGGGCAAAGCAGAGGGACAGGAAGAAATGTCAGCCACACAAACGAAATGCAAGTATTCTTGGCAGTCACCCCCCGGCACAGCTCCCGTCTCACAGCATGAGACCAGACATAGAACGTCCATTCACATTAATAGGACAAGATATGTATACAGATATCATATATCAAGCTTAAGGATTATATTAAAGTTTAGATATAAAAAATAACTGAAGACCATCTACTCTTCTTTCGTTAGAAAATGCCTTCAATTTTTCAAGGTGAACGCTGGCATCTTAACAACTGCTGGTAAAAGGCGATGCTCACATTAAGAGCCTAACCAGCCCCATAGTGGAGGGCCCTGAAAGCGCTAGGTTGAAGCCTATGAATCACACCCTTCCTGTGTCTGAATGTTCACACCATCGTTCAGATGCCCAGTCCTGTCCCAGCCCTTCTGTTCTGAGACCAAATGATAGCAACACTTGTATTTTCTTCAAACAAGAAACTTTTATAAATTAGTTTCATTTCTTGAAATGTATGTCTTCCTTCCTGACCATTCCCAACCCAACTCTCCACACATTGCTTGCTTCTTATATATCACAAATCTATTTTTACAAGTACCGTTCACATCAGATATGAAAGAAAGATAACTTCTAAAATATAAACCTCATTTTTCGGTCAGTGTGCCAGTATTTCATTAACAATATTACTCTTAAGTTCATATAAAACTCTAGATCAGGAATAGCATAGATTTTTCCTTTTACTTTTAATTATACTGTCATAGACTACTTTCTATCTGTGTGTGGAGTTTAGGAGGGTTGTTTAGATGCTGTAACTTTTTTTTTACATTCTTGGAATCAATTTGGAGAAAGTACTGTAAGGAAATTATATTTTCTGTAAAATGTAAGCATTTGTGAAACAGTCTTAGCTGCCTCCCTACGGGCAAAGAAGGGAGAATGTGGAGGGCAATAGGTAAATTTGTGTGTAGCCCTGAAGGAAGAACACATCTTAGAACTGCGTAATTCTCAAATTCAGTACAGTTGTTACAAAGAAGCAGAAGAATGGGGAAACTGTGTAGCCAGTGCTTAGAGGAGACAAGTCAGCAAGTGTGGTCTTGGAACATTCTGTCTTCTACAGCTGCCAAGTCACAGCCCTCGTCAAGCTGCCAGGACAGGTATTACTGACTGGGCTATTTCGTTTTCTTCTGTTTGTCAGGGCTTGAGCTACCCCCTATTACACAGGAAGTGCACATTATATTTTTCCCTTAACTTTCAGTTCTGGTACCACATAATGCAATTAAGAGGCTGGTTGATAAAATTTGAACAGAGGCAGCTTTAAAAGATACTATCAGAGATATCATCTACTCTTTAAAATAACGAGAGCCAAGCTCAGCCAGTTAGTGGAGCAGGAGGGCACACAGCCAGTGTGGTCTCCAGCACTGGCCAGGGAATGGAAGTGGAAAGGCCGGGTATCCCACATCTTCTATCATCATTAACAGTTTCTAAAACAAACAAAACCCAACTAAACCCTAAAATGAAATAAAAACCCGTAAACAAGACCCCAAATAAGTGGGTTTTACCAAGTTCTTCCTCCTGGGCAAGAGATATTAATGAGCACATTTGATTGTCCTGGACCATGATAGCCTCTGCCTTTATGAGCAAGGTCATCTAAATGTGAAGGACAGCAAGCAAAAGAGTTGACCTAACTGTGAACACCTGGGAGCATGTTGCGTGAGGCCAAACCCAGCTATCCACCATGATCATCTAAGGACAACTCCCTCAAAGTTCAGTCCTGGTTCCTAAATGGAATCTATTCAGGAGAAAGACCTGGAAAGGTTCATGTAGATAGATATTAAATAACATTAATTATCTAGAGGGAAAATGAAGCTCAAATGGAAGTTTCTAGAATAGGAAATCACTAAACATTTCATATGCCCTAAAGGGGGGGGGGACCTGGACACCCAGAGGAGAGGGATCAGAAAGTGTCATTGTGCCAGTTCACGCCCAGGCCTTCGGGAGTTCAGTGTCCTCATCGGGCTGTGGAGGGCCGAGTTAAACGTAAGAAGCACCAGGAAGCATGCACAGTGTGGCCTGGGAAAATCATATATGGGGAAATGCTGACAGCAGGCATATGTGTTCAAAAACAATGGTGGTGGGCTGGGATTGGGTTCATTTGATAAAGTGCTTATCTCACAAACCTGAGTTAAATCCCCCAGAACCCATGTGGCCATGGTAGCGTGTGTTTACAATCCCTGTGCTGGGGACGGTGACAGGAGGGTCCCTGGGGCTCCCTGGCCAGCGAGTCTAGCCTAAATGGTGAGCACAAAGCAGGCAGACATCGTTCCTGAAGATGACACCCAAGACTGTCCACTGCCCTCCATTCATCTAGGCACACATGTACACATGCACACATATAGATAAAGGCCGCCACCTTGCACACACAAACATGCACACACACAATAAAATTATAAAAATCAATATTTTTCATAAATGCATCTCTAATAATGGTGATGCACACATCTGAATGCTTGCATGACAATGGATGAAATGCCTGCATCTGTGGAAGGACAGGGAAAAACTTTGAAGAGAAAAAAATGTCAAGATATTTCTTGGCGAGATGTATTTCCAAGCCTGCCTTACACAGTTCTTCTCAAATAGAGAGGAGTAAGGAGGGTTAAAGTAACTGGCACATTCCAAAGAAACAAAATAAATGATGTGTTTTGAAAAATTAAGATAGGTAATTAAAAAATGGGGGGAGGTAATTAAAAAATTCTTCTCCTGATGGAAGTATTACCTAATTTGTGACACTATAACAGTCAACAAGAGGTCAGTGGTATTTGTCACCATCTATAAGCAACAGAAAATATGACAGTTTGTTATTGCCATTATTCTCCAACCCTTAAAAAAATAATAACCGTGGTAACAGAGTAAAGCCTGTTAAAGCCAAGGGCATACACATTTAAAAGTGCCACAGTGCTCTGTCGGTGGCTCTCAACTTCTGCTCATCCTTCAAGGGTAAAAACATCTCTAAATGCCATCTTCTTTTCACACTGAGGACTGAGTTCCCAACAGACAAGACTGCAAAGCCAGATAGGTCCACTCGCAGAAGCACCGGGCGACAACACCCCACTTACCAGAGATTCGTTGGCACACTGGAAGACGTAACAGATGTACTGGCTCAGCCCCGGCTCTGGAGACTCCCGACAGATGAAGCCAAAGTGATCAACGTGCTTTATTCCCTGGATAAAGGGGAAAACACAATACAAGCAGGGCCTGTGGGATGCTCCCTGATAGAGACTGACATAATTTCTACACTTCCTAACTCCACACTTCCTAACTTCCTTTCTCCTTCACAGCAATGTGACCAAAGACACAATGTCATATTGTATAAGTCATAATGCTCACAGGACGCCCGGTTGATGCAAGAGATAAAGAGGGACATCCACTTAAACCTTTTGTTTTTTTTTTATTAAAAACAAAAAACAAAACAAAAAAATTGCTAGTATAGTCCATTATTTCTTAAAATGAAAGCATGCTGTTTGCCTGTAAAGAGTTTTCAATTTATTGTCCTAGCATGGTAGCCAGTGATTCATCACAAAACCTTTTCTAGTCTATGTGAAGATAAGAATCTCAGAAAAGGTACAAGAGACAACCCTCAGCCGGGCGGTGGTGGCACACACCTTTCATCCCAGCACTCGGGAGGCAGAGGCAGGCGGATCTCTGTGAGTTCGAGACCAGCCTGGTCTACAAGAGCTAGTTCCAGGACAGGCTCCAAAGCCACAGAGAAACCCTGTCTCGAAAAAAAAAAAAAAAAAAAAAAAAAAGACAACCCTCAAATTAAATACTATACGGTTCTATAAAGTTTGTATAGGAATTGCTGGAATATTTGTCAATTTATAGGTATTCATAAGGAAGGATTGATATTCTTCTTCACGTGATTGCTGCTTGCTGTAAGTGCCAATTATCTAGTCACAAACCTTCGTACTTTCTGTACCCAAGTTAAATGATTTCAGCTCCATTTATTCTAATTAAAAATTGTGTGGTTTGGTCTTCTGTGGGACTCCTAACAGTGGGAGCAGGGGCTGAATCTAACTCTTGCTGGTTTTTGAGACCCTGTTTCTCATGCTGGGTTGCCTTGCTCAGCCTTTAGTACAAGATGGGGAGCTTAGTTTTTCTGCAACTTGATAAGGTCTTGTTTTGTGATATGGAAGGCATGTGTTTTTTCATGGAAGGCATGTGTTTTTCTGAATAGAAATGGAAGAGGAGTGAATGGGAAGGCAGGGGGAGATGGGGGACAGGGAGGAGAGGCGGGGAGGGGGGGAAACCATGGTCTGAATGCACAATAAATAAATTAAATTTAAAATAAAAAAGTAAGTGAAATAAAATTTATATTTAAAATAATTCAGTCTGGGGGTGTTGAGATGGCTCAGCAGTAAATGTACTTGATGCACAAGCCTGGAAAACAGGGTTCAATCCCCGGAGCCTGCACAAAAGTAGAAGGAGAGAAGCAATTCCACAGTTATCCTCTGACCTCTACACGTGTGCTATAGCATACACACATACACACACACTAATAATAAATAAATACGCTTTCAGCCAGGGGGTGGTGATGCATGCCTTTGATCCCAGCACTTGGGAGGCAGAGGCAGATGGATCTCAGGGAGTTTGAGGCCAGCCTACTCTTCAAAGTGAGTTCCAGGACAACCAGGAACCTGTGTCTCGAAAAAAAAAAAAACAAGATAAAAGATAGATAGATAGATAGATAGATAGATAGATAGATGGATAATAAACACATTTTCAAAATAATTTTTTAAATGTAAAAGCTGTCTGAATGCACACACCAGTAAGTAATCAGTACCGTGTTTCAACAGCAAGCACAGCGATTTGAAAACTAGGTTGACGGAAAATATGAAGTGTGCCGGACATCTCTTAAATGCAAATGAGAAGAAAAGTCTTTGGGGTCAGAGCTGCACTTCTGTGCCGCCTCAGCTACTGGCTGAGGTATGAGATACTATGCTGAGCGGCCAGCTGCCGTCTTTGGCTTTATTTCTTTTATTCAGTACAAAAGAGCATAAAGACGCTACTATGGGGAACGTGTGGGAGCTAGAACTGAGAGACAGCGATGATGGCTCCAAGAGCGTTTCATCGGTAGTGACCCCATTCTTCCTTGCTATAAAATAGTCAATCTATCCAAAGGACATGGAAAAATAAATGAACTCTGCTGGTTTTTATGTAGGGGTTGAGGAAGCAAAGAGGAGTAAGGCTGTCAGTCTGGTAAAATTAGCTCCATGCGAACAACTCTGGTGAAAGAGCTTTTATTGCTACCTCAGTACTAAGTGGGAGACCTCACGGGGCCTCATTAGCTCAGTGCACCTTTGGATGTAGACAATGCTTCCAGAAAGAAAAAAAAAAAAAGGAAGCGTTTGTAGGTATAAGGTATTCAAAGGGAGGCCAGTTCCTGAACACAGCCACCTCACATCCCCTCATCTACTGTGAGGAAGTGGTGGGAGTGGGTGGGGAGAAGTGGCTGAGCCGCTGTGGCTGGAAGCCTTTCCCCAGGTTCCCTCTGGCTGCTGTCTGATTGTTTCCTGGACCCTAATATCGTCACGCAGAGCCTGACTTCTTTAAAAGGAAAAAGCAAAGGACATCAAAGTTGAGCTTCCTTGTCCATAAGTTTGTTTTGGACCTGTTCGTTGTCTTTGTGTGTGCTTACGTTCATTGGACAGTCAATGCACATTGGGCAGCTTGGGAAAGTGGGGCCAGGGGGTACCACCTTGGTGCCAAGTATGTCATGAGCTAAACTTGGGTTACACATCACTTCTGCTGTAGCCTGTGGCCAGCCATGGAGACAAGCTCATTCACATTCATCATGGGTACCCAACACTAAGGGCTCCATTTCAATACATGAGATTCTACTGTCCCACCAAAAGAGACATGCTCACACCATAAGTCAATAAGTCACAAAGCCCTGCAAGGATTGTGACCTTGAAGGAACCTCCCAATAAAAGGCCAGCTACAAGAAGAGTTACATATTTTGAGAGTTAAAATCATATTCCCACAGAATTCCTGTGTTTCTTAAATAGGAATTTCAAGGTTCGTAATATAACCTTCCTAGGTTCAAATGCTACTGCTCTCTACATTGCTAGAATAGAAAATGTTTATCACTCAAAAATTCCTATTACAGGAATAATGTTAAAACAATGTGTTAGAAATTAGAGCACATTAGCTAAAGCAGATGACAAATAAAACACACAAGGAAATCGTTGTCATCAAAAGAAAGTCTGAATGCCATACCAAGAGCAACACTGACTCCAAAATTCAAAGAGAAGACCCTACGGTAGAAATGACTTTCTCGTGTAGAAGTGTGACCCTCTGTCTTTCATGTCTGACCCTCTAACCTGATTTTTCAACATCAAGATGTAGGGACCCCGTAAAAAATATATTCCTGAATGCACTTTAAGCCACCAGGTCATTAACAAAAGATTATTCTCAATCCCACAGAGGTGTCTTTAAATATGCAATGTTTCCACATTTTGACTTAAGTACACCTTCTTTTCTGGCAGGTATATATTTCCTTCTCATGTTTACAGTGTGTTCAGGCGGCTCAAACTTTGGGGTGATATTCTAAAACACTACCACAGTCTATGACTAATATTATAAACGTTTGTCTCTATTGATGTTTTAAATCATAAATGCATTCTTTGTGGAGTAAAAATAAAAAAAAATAAAAGACTCTTCAAAGTTGACCATGTATGGTAGCAGACACTAAGAAGACTACTTCTCCTTTTATTACCTGCTGTGGGATAAAGAACAAACTTATCTTGGTGACCCACAGCCCACCAGTCTGAGGAACATTTGCTGTGAGGCATTTTCAAGAGAATCCACTACCACAAAACCCCCTTTAGCAGAAGGGTTTGGTGAAAGACATCACTAAGACAAAGGGCTGGGGAAAACGAGGGGAAAATGGAGCGACAGTCACTTAAGGTCCTGGGAAGGATTCCATTGCCACAGAGTCAAGAACATGAATACATTTTAATTGTAAGAGACAAATGTTCTTTAAAACATTATTTCTCTTAAATTTGGGCTCAGTGATGGAGCCACTATTAGGCCAGTGTGTGTAAGAAAAGTCCTAGGTTCATTCCTTGGGGGGCGGGGAGAGGAGGTGAAGGAGAAGAAGAGGGAAATAAGAAATATTCAAGTTTAAAATGATAATATGTGATTTGAGGAGGCGCAGCTGTTGTTGCGGCTAAGTGTGGAGCACGACAATGGGTTTCTTCAAATGCTGTGCCCTGACCTGGTGGCATACCTGAGAACAAGAGGAAATATCTTTGAAGTTCTTCTCCAGCACGACCGATTTAGTGTCTGGACTGATGAGGTTGATCTCAAAACGGCCGACCTTGAAGAGGAAAAGACAGCACGTCAATCACAATCACTTCACGCTTGAGGACCTCCGTCTTCCTGGGCAATGAAGATTCAACATTGGAGGTTCAAATGATGTGGCCCAGACAAACCTATTTCACGTGTGTTTCACCATATAATCCAACCCAAACTCAGTTCTCTCACGTCATTTCTTTCCTCTGCCGGGAAATTAAGCAACCCTCAAACTGTAGAAAGCCAAAGAATACAAATCTTTTTAGCAGTTAAGAAATGACTTATATATGTAGTTCTTTAAGTGAAATGACATTTTCCATAACCCTGTAAATTTGTAAACTATTTTAAAATAAAAAATATCTCATAGAGGGCTCGGTGGCTAAGAACACTGGCTGTGCACGCAACAGGACTTGAGCTCAGGTCCTAGAAGCCACTTAACAAGTTGGCCTTGGTCTTACAGGCACTGTAATACTGGCACTACAGGGGTAGCAGGGAAGCTAACACAAGAGGATGGCAGAGGCTTGCTCTTTGCCTGTCTACTTGATAAAAGAATTCTACATTCAAGGAGAGGGCAGAGAGTGACAGAGGCTAAAATCTAACTCCTTCACAGGATACCAGATCCAGGCACATATGCACACACCATAAACCCTGCTCTCCTTCTCTCCCCCTTTTCTCTCTCTCTCTCT
>JAQHUG010000036.1:5206761-5241224 GCA_028555095.1 Dicrostonyx torquatus
TCTCTCTCTCTCTCTCTCTCTCTCTCTCTCTCTCTCTCTCTCTCTCTCTCTCTCTCTCTCTCTCCCTCTCCCTGCCAAAATCTACTTCACCAAAACTAGCTTTCCAAGATTCACACCTTACAAGCATTGCTAACATTCCGTAGCTTTATCAAAGAATGTATTTGAGAATCAACCCAAGCCAGACGCTGGTGACGGACACCTCATATCTATCACATGCCTCTTCACAGGCGTTATGAGAAGTTTTGCATTCTCTCTGCCTCCCTGGGGTCCATGACATGTCTATGTTCTTACTTCATCTGGTCCTTCTGCTTCTGAGGGAGAAAATCTGAAGGCCAGAAGGGCTTACTGTGGCTCCTGGGTTGAGCAGAAAGAAGACTGACAGATAGGGCCAGGACTAGAAGGAAGATAGCTTAGTACCTCACATACAAGCAAGAGGACCTCAATTCCCAGAGCCCAGATTTGTTTTATTTTTTTTTAAGCAGAGCATAGTCGAGGGCTAGTATGGCCAATGCTGAGAAGAGAAGTGAATCCCTGGAATTCTGCTAGCCAATCAACCTTCCATACTTCCAGAAAAGACCCTGACTCAAAACAAGGAAAATGATGCCTAAGGAATGGTACCCAGGCACATGTGGCCAACACATGCACAATGCACACACGCAGGCACCCACTGAGCAGGGAGGAGTTAACAGCTGTTCAACATCTTAAAAAACTTCAGGCCAAACCCCCTGCCAGACTACCTGGAAGAGCATGGTCCTGTTCTTCTCTGAATCTGAGGGCTGCACGTGACTGGGCGCGCTTGCGTGCCTCCTCCTTGGCCGCGGTTTCTGGCTGTTGTCATGGACCTTCTTCTGCATGACACCTGTGACGCTGCTGCACCGCGATCGGAACTCCTGCTGCTCATCAAAACCACAGTCTTCCAAAATCCTCTCTGGAAAGCAAACCCGAGAGCTGGCCAGCGTGGGTTGGCTGGCCAGGGTCGGGAGGCTGACCAGGGAGGGCAGGGCATGGTGACTGTTGACGGCACCATCTGCCTTCTCAGGCAGGCTGTCATCTGGGGACACAGGAGACTCAGCCTCAACGACACCCAGCTCGTCCCCAGGGTCCCCAGCTTTCTCGCCCTGCAGCCGCAGCCGCTGCTGCTCGTGCAGGCTGAACTTCTCCTTGCAGTCATCAATGAGACTGGAGGGTGCCTTCTTGTGGGTCACGATCACCCTCCCACAGTAGAGCACTTCAAACTTCTGAGAGTTGTAGAAGGCGTCCTCGTTGTCTTTGCTGGGTTTGGAATCCTCCTTCATGGCCGCCTTGGACAACTGCCTGATGCTACTGATCACATCTGGAACCTGGGGAAACAATTGAAGTCCTCCTTTTAGTGGCATGTTCTGAGACCATTTCAGTTTGAAGTACACAGACTAGATTTTCATCCTGAATGACAGAACACAGAATGCACTATGGTGCCTACGGGAGGCAGAGATAGTAAAGGGGTACAGAACTCTGACATAAACTGCTTCCAGGTAAAGCTGAAATGAAATTAGAATATTATATTTTCCCACCTTAACTATCCCACTGTCAGTCAGGCCAAGTGACTCATACCGGTGCTAGGCTGAGGCAGGAAGGGTTGTACGAGTCGGGGGCCAGCCTGGGCTATAGAGTGAGACACGATCTCAAAAACAACAGCAAAAGTACTAGTTCGTCCAAAACAAAGCATGAGATTATTCGGGTCACAGAGCCTACACAAAATTCCCAGGTTAAACGTTCCCGTGCAACTCTGCTGGGATGAACTGAAGTTTCAACATGAGATAGAAACCAGGTGGTCACATCAGCATCAGCCAACTAAAGCCACCCAAGATGGGACATCACTGCCGAAGCTGACACTGAAGGACTAAATGCAGGGGTGGCAATTCTCAAGCACCTATGCGGGAATATTAAAGGACACAGGACTTTAGGAAACTGTTAAACAGCTTCGTGGACGGAGCCCGATGTCCACTGCCTCAGTGCGCACACACAGACACAACCAGCATGCCCCCGGGTTTGTTCTTGCTCTAGAACTCCCTGCTGCTTAATGCATTCAACATTGGGTAGAAATGACTACGTAAGACAGAATTTACGTTCCCAGAGGATGGAGCCTTCTATCTCTATTTTTCTCCCATTTTCCCCTAGCTTTCTAGGCATCTAGAATAATTCCTGGATGATAGCAGATCCCAATATATATATTAGTCCCACAAAAAAATTCCTTTCATTATTTTAGGGAAAGTGAACAACCATCTTATACTCAGGGATGCTCGTATGTGCCTAGCCCTTAAATTTTCTAATGACTGTGTCAAGACCAGGATTCCTTCCCCTTCACATGGCTACTTGGGATCGAGTGCCAGAGAAGTCACTGGTTTAAAACAATACAAACGTCAGCAGGCAGACGTGAAGATTCTCTGTGGAGGACAAATTCCCTAGACTATCTCTTAGAGACTCACCCTGAACTTTCGACACATTTCAAGGATGAAGTCAGGTGTCTGTGCTAACACGTGACTCACAGTCCCTGGCTCCTTCTATTTCCCTGAGTTCATTGCTTACTCTCCATGAGGAGTCCACAGTGTTAAAGAGTGAGCTAGCTGACATACAACCCTACAACAAGGTACACTTATTTCAGTAGGGTTGATTATGGCCTTCTGAGAGTCTCTCTTTCCTTGTCAACTCTGTCCCAGTAAACACTTCATCTGATCACTAACCCAAAGATCCCTAAACCTCAAGTGTCTACAGAACAAAATCAGAAACATTATCTGTAGGAATTCTTTTTAATTTCAGGTGTACATGCAATATATATTATATGTGTGTGCATTTATATGTATATTATATGCACATATATAATTTTATATATTGTATATATGCATGTGTGTCATGTACATGCACACATTACATAAGTGACTGAAGCCTATAAAGGCCAGAAGAGGGCATCAGATTCCTTGGAACTGGAGCTAGAGATGGTTGTGAGGCACCAAGTAAGTGCTGGGAATCAAACCAGGGTCTTCTGCAAGAACAGCAAGTGTTCTCAACTGCTGAGCCATCTCTCCAGTTCCTTGCTGGAAGATTTTCGGCTTTTTTTACATTTCATTGCTACCATATAAATGATTCAGGTACAGTTTCAGAGTTACATTCTACAAGTGAGACTGAATGCAGCCAGCTCCTCGCTACTTTCTGCCAAGTCCTCTGGACTGTTTATTTGATATTTCTTTATTGTTGTATGGAGAATGGAGACGTCTTCAGGGGTGCATAACCAGTGGCTGAACTGCCACAGCTGCTGGGGCTCCTTTCTGTGACCACAGGGAAGGTCTGACACCTCAGATAAATTCAGTAAGCGGCTCCATTTACATGAGCAGAGCCTGTCATCCTGAATTCTAAACTGAGTGGGTAATTTAACCTTCCAGTAATTTAACATGTTTACACCATAAACCTGATTCCCATTGCCTTTAATGTCTCCTTCCAGACTGTGACTCACCGCAGCGGCAGTGACCTAGGCCACAGATGCTAACCACAGAACCTCGCTGAGGAGAGCCAGCTCTGTCTATGCCTCTCATTATGTGAAAGACACAGAGAAGAAAACTGAGCATCATACACCCGTGCCTGCACACCCGTTGTGCATGAGAGAGGACACACTGTCCCTTATCATTACCGTGAGGATAATAAGGTATCCAAAGTAGAGAAATATTATCAGAAAAAACACACACAAACACACACACACACACATACACCCACACATATACATAGACACACACACGCATACATACACACATACATATACACATACATACACACATAGATGCACATACATACACACGCACATACACACACATGCATATATACACATACATACATACACACACATATATACATATACATACACACACATATATATACACACCTCTTTTAGCATTTGTTTATGGGATCCACCAGAAACATTGTAATAAAAGTAAAGTCTTTCTCCAACTCTTGCACGGACCTGTTTAGGCAGAATTGAGTGTTCTTCTGTAGCACAGCGCTAAAGGGTGTGATCTATCTGTGCAGCTATGAATACTGCTGAATAACTGAGTCCTCTGTGCATATGTTATATCTCCATCTCTTTTCTGTACTGTGATACATGAGTTTTTATTTGAGGAAAATGTAAGCTGCAGTAATTTGTGTCTTACAAGAATTCTTCTCTGTGTGTGTCTGTGCACATCTGTGTGTGTGTGTATGTGTGTGTGTGTGTGTGTGTGTGTGTGTGTGTGTGTGTGCTGCACAGGAGACATGGGGAACCATAACTTCTCCCTTTGCCCATTGCTCACCAGAGTAGGAAGTACGGATGAATATCCAGTGCCCCCCCAATGCTGCCGAGCACCCCACCATATATACTCTAACTGTGCATTCCAGTGTTTTGTGTTCTGGCAGCAAAGCTCTGCATGCTCAGACACTGCCTGCAGCCCACACAGCCTGATTCAGACTTCGAGGTAATTCAAGGCGCCGTTTTTATTCTGGGCAACACTGACTCTCAAACTGAAACAAAACTTGAAAAGATGCCAGCAAGCTAGACACTAGGAAGATTATATTCCACAGCCAGCTTGGCTGATGTTGTGCTCAGTTCCCTCTGGAGAGTGGCTTTTTGCCTCTGCAAACCAGAGTTCTCTCAAGAATGAAAGGTGACGGATGCTCAAAAAGAGTTCCCTTAGACAGCCAAAATCTGTGAATCTGTTCCTAGACGGTGCCAATGTAGTAGGAAAAAAAAAGAGAAAATTTGTATCATTTTAACATTAAGTCAGAAAAGGCCTACATTGCTGGAAATATCCATTTATCAATTTACAGACAATAAAACGAAGGAAGCTTCTTCAAGTGTCTCATACCATTTAGAAAAAGCACAGTGCTGGGACTGGAGAGATGGCTCAGAGGCTAAGAGCACTGGCTACTCTTCCAGAGGTCCTGAGTTCAATTCCCAGCAACCACATGGTGGCTCACAACCATCTATATTGAGATTTGGTGCCCTCTTCTGGCCTGCAGGCATACATGCAGGCAGAACATTGTATACATAATAAATATCTAGATAGATAGATAGATAGATAGATAGATAGATAGATAGATAGATAGATAAAAGAACAGTGCCACCTTTAGCTGGTATTTTGTTACTACACCTCCAGGGACTCAATAAAACAACAGATTCAAGTACCAAGATTCAGACATTAAAGCAATGCATACTAGTTCCTTTGTGCCAAGGGGCTATTTATCATCAATTAAACACTATTATTTAACATATTAAAAATATTTGCACTTTTAAACTACAATTTGCCTAACTCAAGAAAACACCAATCCCACCACTACCACACATGTCTAAAACAGTGGTTGTCAACCATCCTAACACTGTGACCCTTTAATACAGTTCTTCGAGTTGTGGTGACCCCCAACCATAAAATTATTCTCATTGCTACTTCATCACTGTAATTTTGCTACTATTATTAACTGTAATGTAAACATTTTTGGAAATAGGGGTTTGCCAAAAGGGTAACCACCCACAGGCTTAAAATCACTGGTCTAAGGAGTTCACAAAATCCAAAATAAAATCATGGAGTGCAAACAACAATAAGGAAAGATACCTTAGATCAGGAATCTAGCTGACAATGACATCTTCATGGACAGTATGGAGTACGCTAGACCGTGGGCCTCCCCAGCTTTCCCCCTCTGTCCCTCTGTCTTTCTGAACAAGGCAACTGCAGTTTTAGTGTTGCAGTTTAAGTCTACATTATCACTGTGTGGCCAATGAGAAGACTTCCCAACCGTAATTGCTTCAAATATGAAGTATTGCCTGAGTCTACAATCAGGAAAACATGCAGATTGCTAGGGATGAAGACGCCAAAGCTTCGCCGTTTTTAAAAAAGAAGAAATGCTTTATTGTTGATGACTTTTCCCTTCCTTTTGCTCTTGCCTCATGTGTCTAACATTTACTAATTATACAGATAAGAGAAAATTAATCTATAGTATGAGGTCACTCTCCTAACAGAACCCAGATGCCCATCAGTAAGTATTGTTAAAGGGTTGCAAACAGGAAAGTAAGAGTACACTCCCTAAATAACTCTAAAAGACCAATTAGGTTCATCTTTACAGTTGGTGTGATCCTAGCTGATTGGTTCATTATTGATCTTTTTCTAACAGTTGTAACAGAGACTGTATCTTCCTTTCCCGGCTGCCCAGATCCAAAAAATCAAACAGACACTTTATTAATTACAAGACTGCTTGGCCAGTGGCTCAGGCATATTTCTAGCTAGCTCTTACATATTAAATTAACCCATCTCTATTAATCTATGTATTGCCATGTCATCATGGTATTACCTCATTTTCTACACGTCTTGCTCCCTCGGTGGCTCCTTGGTTGGCTGTATCTCTTGACTCTGCCTACTCTCTCTATATGTCTCTGTTGGATTTCCCATCTGGCTTTACTCTGCTAAGCCATTGGCCAAAGCATCTTCTTTATTAACCAATGGTAATAAAACATATTCATAGCATACTGAGGGGAATCCCGCATCAAATAGTTACAAGTGGGCACAGAAATATTGTAAAGGAGAAAAATATAAAAGTTGAGGAAAAAATATTAGAGAACATGCTGAGGGAGCTGTCGGCTGGGAATAACACTTCAAAGCAGCCTCACCCACATAGACATAGCATGGCACCTGTCTTCTAAGTAATGCACACCACTGGAGGAAGGCTGGTGCTTTCTACCCTGCTTAAGAAACAAGATTCTAAGGGCAGGAGAGATAGCTGAGGGGTGAGGAACACGGTTGCCCACACAGAGTTTGCTCAAAGTGGAGTTTGGTTCCCACCACCCACATAGGGTGACTCACAGCCACCTTTCTGAGGACCTCTTCTGACCTCTGCAGGCACTAGCACGAATATGCACAAACCCACTTCGAAAATAGATAGAATATAAGTTGTCTAGGCATTGTGAGATGTCGGAAGTAAAATGGCATGAGGTGAAGTGGAGCATTTTCAGAAAGAGCAGTTTGGTAACTCAGTGTTATCACTTCTATTGGGCTCCTCAAAATCATCGTCGTCAAACAATGGAGGATAACGGGAGGTGCGCATCCCATGAAGCCGTTTATTTATATTAGAGGCAACACAGTCTTAGCTACTTTTCCAGACACTGTTGCCTTGGCAACACATCCAGTTCAAAGCTGCAATGTGAGGTGAGGCTGTCCGAAACCTTCATCGTAATAGTTTAAGATGATATCTCCCTGTGCAGTCCAGGCTGATCTCGAAGTCTGAAGCTCACACAATCCACTACCCTCAGCCTTCCAAGTACTGGGACTACAAGCGTATGCTATCCCACACAACCTCACTCATAACTCTTCCCTACAACTCCTTCAGATTCTTTACATTTGGTTTAAAACCCTAACTGATTGTATCAGAGTGAATGCTGCACAGTAAGATAAGTAAGTTTAATTTTGGGTGGGTGCAGATGCAGAAGAGACCAGAATAATAGAGTGAAGACCAGAATAATAGAGTTGACTTTAAAAAGACTTCCTTGAGAAGTCTCTGGTCTACTCCATCTTGTTTCAAAACAAACGTCTTAACATCAAAAGTTAAAGCAATAAAGAAGATAATAAGATTAAAAGAGTCTGTTCGGGGCCAAAGAAAGCAGAGCGCAGTAGCTCTGTGACTTGGACCAGACTCCTATGAGCAGTTTTGGTTTTGATCTCTGGGCTCTGAGCCAAGATGGTTTCCTCTTAGTCCAGGGTTGCTTTATTTCTTAGCAACCCTCAGCCGCTTTGCTCCAAACCCTAGGAACATCCCAGCTTTTCTCTCACCGCTGTTTTCCTGAGATCGAGTTAGCATGGAGGCAGATGTGTTTAACATCTTCGCCAAGTTCTTTCCCCGTTCTGTCTTACCGCTCATAGCTTTGAATTCCTTCCATGGGAAGTTTAATGTTTTAGGTTACTTATACTTACATGTGTGTGCATGTACACATGGATGGGGGTGCCCACAGGGGCCAGAAAGGGACATCAGAGCTTTTGGCGATGGAGTGACAAGTGGTTGTGAACTGCCTGATGTAAGCCCTGGGAACCAAACTCTGATTGACTGCAAGAGCTCTTAACTACTGAGCCAGCTCTCCGACCCCAGGTGTATCTTCTTAGCCTATGACCATTACAAACTGCGGAAGCACAGACCCTACACAAGAGTAACTCGCAGGAAATATTGAGGAATTATAGGATTCGATTAAGAGTAGAATCCCATTAGAAACAGCAGTGTGCAATGACCGAGGGAAGGATAACAGGGATACAGCAAAAACTAGAAGGAAAAAGTCATTTGTCCTATCCTCCGTCACAAACAAACCGTTGTTCGGAAACAGATGCAAGACATTACGTGGCATCGTATAAAGGCACAGAGCGTAAACTCCGCCCTCGGCCGCAGCCCCATTCCAATACCTACTGCTGCCTGCAGAAGGGTTTGCATCTGTTGAGCTTTCCATCCGGAAAGTGTCAATCACAAAGCACAGGTCAGAGGTAAGCTGGGAACTTTGAATGAAGTGTGCGTCTACGCCTGAATATGTTGGGACAGTAACAAGGCCCATAATGCTTCATTACAGGTAAAGCACAATTCTGTTCTGTGCTGTATAAGGAAATGAAAGAAGAAGCCATGTCGACATGAACATCCTGGCCTTCAAGAAGTAGGAGAGGTGAGAGAGATGGGGAGGAAAAGGAACTGCACAAGGCGGGTGAATTTTGGAGGAGTTTAGAGAGTGAAAGTCTCAGGAAGCAAAAGGCGAACACGAGGAAGGAGGAGAAGCTGGAAGGCTTCACAGAGCAACAGTCGTGGCCAGTCCAGACCTTATTCCTACAGCTGTCTGGGGGAGCACATTCCAGGCATCAGGAACACCAAGTCCAAGGCTCTGAGCCACACGCCTGCCTGATGTGTCCAGAAAACTGCAGGAAGCCTGTGTGGTTGGGCTGAGTAAATAAGTAGTGATTATGAACTTAGGTGACCCAGGTAATTGTGGGCATACAGAGCTTGACATCGTACGGGCCTCGCGAGGACTTCAGCTTCTATTCTTAGTGTGACTGGCTGAGCGGAGAAATGACATGATCTAGGTTATACTTTTCAAAAGACTCCTTTGGCTACTCCACGGAAAACAGACATCTCTGCTGACTCAGGATGAGCTACCAAAGGCTCACACACCAGCAGCCATGGTGGGGGGTGGCAAGCAGCAGCCAGCATCTCCGTATAATTTTAAAGGTACAGGGTGGGTACTGATGGGCATGAGTGGGGAACAGGAGGCAGAGGTCGTGATAACTTCATGTGTGGAAGGGGGAGGAATTAGGGAAGCAGAGCTGCAGTGCACCAGGCTGGGAGGGGCAGCGGAAGGCATCGGGAGCTTGGTTTAGGCTACAAAGTTTTGAAATGCAGACATCCAGGGACAGTGTCATCAGGCTGAAATCTGCCTGTCACTCAGAGTAGAGAGTGGAAGTGACACAGAAACAGGAAAAGCAAATCTATGAAGCCTGGAGAGGTAGGTAACGATGATGAGGGCTGGAGAGTCGGCTCGGCTGTTACTTGTTGCTCTTTGAAAGGACCCAGGTTCTATTCCAAGCACCTACATGGCGACTCCCAGCCATCTGCAACTCCAGTTCAGGAATCTGATGTTCTCTTTTGACCTCCTCATGCCAGGCACACACTTAGTGCACAGACATGCATGTAGGCAAAACACTAACAGTACACATAGAAATAATAAAATAAATCTAAAAAAAAATCCTAAATAATTTTTAAGATGGCGTTCAGTTGTCAGTACTTAATAATAATGGGTAACCTGGTAGGCTGGGAAAAGATGGCGGAAATGCAGGGACAGTGTCCTCAAGTGCTCAAAGGGGAAGAGAGGACGCAATGGAAGCAGGAACAGTTCCATGAATGGGGAAAGGGAACTGCAGAGGCCCAGGTGTGGGTAAATGTCGGGATGGCAGCAGCAGGCTTCCTCCTTCCATTCCTTTACCCTTCTTTGTACGTCAAAAGGCACACTCATGAGCAGAGCTGCAGAAAGGGAGGGAAGACCCAGCAGAACATTAAGTGGGAGACGTCAGATGTAATGTAAAGTGTTCGCAGCCTGCTTGTGAGGCAAAGCTGTCTGAAATCCTAAGGCTACCCTCTCTGAGAGCTCAGGGAGGTAACTACGATTGAATCAAAGATTTCACCAGAGAGCTTAACTATCTGAGGTGAAACCCGGTAATCAGGAAATAGAAAATAGGAATCTGCACTGTTAAACGAAGTCGCGGAAATAAACTACACTCCCAGCACAGGCTGCAGTGAGAGCGATTCTAAGGAGCATTGCATCATTAGCCTCTCTTGTTGTTAAGACTCGTTATCTACCCAAGGCAACTTAAAGAAGAGTGCATTCTGCTTCCTAGTTTGAAGGTACATCATCAATCATAGAAGGGAAGGCGTGGTGGAGGGAGAAGCGTGAGGTTTCCAGTCCCATTTCAAGAGCAGTCAGTAAAAAGGAGGACAAAATGGATTTCTCTGGCTTGTTTTCCCCTTTGTTCTGGAACCGCGCAGCCCATGGGATGGCACCACCCACATTCTGGGTGGATCTTCCCTCCTCAGCTAAATCTCTTGGAAACACTCCTACGGACAGGCCCAGAGGTGTGTCTCCTAGGTGATTCCAAATCCAGTTGGGTTAAGACTGAGGATTAATATCACAAATGTATTTTGGAATACGTCTGCATAGACAGGCTAAAAGAAGAGAACATTTTGTATCTTACTAGAAAAAAAAAAAGGTCTGGTTATCAAGGTGTCACTTATGAGAAGTAATTCTCTACTACGTTCCTTCTGTAGATACACTTTTTTAAAAGTCAAACGAAAACTAAAGTCACTGAAACATGAAAGTAAAACTTCCTATACATTTGTACTCAAGAAAGTTAATATTTTTTCTAATTGTAGTAACACAGAGTACGGCACTACGAAAGACTCTAAATTGCTGTTGTTTATAATGGCACTGAATGGTTCTGAATGCTGCACATCCCTGCAACCAACACAAAACACAGCAAATACTTAATGATACCTGCACTTACTGTAATGACCACAAGGGGGAGCTTCCTCACATGAACTAGTGTTAAGACATATAACTACAAAATAATACTGAAAAAAAGATAGTTTATAAAATATTATTACCACTGCTCTTAGTTTAGGCTTATAAAATCAACCACTTGGAAGTAAAATATCTGGGTATTTGAATATTTAAGCAAGTATGCCAATAAAAGTAAGTTAATTAAAAATAAGGTTACTTTGAAAAAGGTATGGTAAGGTCAGGATTTAATGACTTTGAACCTGTTAAATACGTTCACAGAGGTCATACAAAATAGTAAAAGTATTTTCTTGGTTTTTACCAGGATATATGAAAATATGAAGCCTTCTAAACAAAATGTCAAAGGGGGGCAGTTAATAAATGTCAACGCACGAAATGTCTGAACTCAAGAAAAGAGCAGGTTTTGAGCAAGGCATAGTTGTGCAATGGAATGGGGGCAAGGGGGCGAGCTCTGAGCCCAGAGGACGTGGACACACACGTCGCTAGATCAGTAGATAGAGCTGTAATAGTATCAGGAACCAAAAACGCCACACATTTCTCAGAAACCTATTTCTGTCCTGGCGTTCCATATCGCTCCAGATATTAATAACAGCACAACAGATCTTTCACACTGTAAACACAGTAACAGGCGACATCCTTGGTCATCTTTTCCAGAGATTTCGGTTGCTTGCCAACATTATCAATAATCACTAAAAGTGCGTGTGTCCCTCTTCTTCCAAGAAGAAAAACAAAAGCAAAAATAAAACAATTCCATATCACCCAAAGATAAAAAGAAAGCACACAATTGCCTCCGTCCAAAAATAGGTCAGAAGAAAGGGCAGCCACCAGCAGCCAGATGCCTGCTCTCTGACCCAAGCTGGCATGTTCCATGAGTGACAGCAGGGTGCTGGTCTCCCCACAGTGACTCCGCATACTGGAGTTCCATATGATCCTGTCTCCAGCCCTCACAGTAGATTTTACCCCCACCCTGGAAACAGCAGGAGTCATAGTGAAGTGTGTCTGATACAGCTATTTCAACAAATGAAACTTAACAGTATGATGTCTTCCGGCAAGGTTGCCTTTCAAACCATCAGTCCATGTTCAAATCGGAGAGCACAGTTACCACCAATCGTATAAGGAGCACTCTTACCAGAAAAGACAACTCCAGCTCTCACATCAGCAGACCTGAGGTGTTCCTCTCTTCATTAAAAATCGCAAAGACACCTCTCCCTTCCACTCCTAAAGAGAATGTAGCCATTTAGGTGGCTCAAAGGACATGATTTTGTCTGCCATCTTTAATGGAAGAAAGAAAAAGAAAGAAAGAAAGAAAGAAGGAAGGAAGGAAGGAAGGAAGGAAGGAAGGAAGGAAGGAAGGAAGGGGAAAAGGAAGGAAGGAAGGAAGGAAAGGAGGAAGGAAGGAAGGAAAGGAAACTTTCAGGGTGTTTGAGAAATAAAATACCTATGTGTATGTCACTAATTTGAAATCCAATTAGTAAATGTAATACACACTGTCACAAGCAATAAGCCTGAGGTCTCTGAAATGTCACCACTTTGCTGGGGAGCACTAAAATAGTGCTCTTCACCCAGCTCATAAGGGACTTTACAGGGCTCTACCCACCTTTGGATGCAATGCTCTACTAGGTCGCCTCTCTCATTCAACAGAACTCAGTCTTGTTCCTCCTGACATGTTTGATAACCGTATAATCAAAGACCTCAAGAAGATATTTCTACTTATGAAATTTCATGAATACCACACATCCGTCAGTGAATTTTTAAGTTCATTCATTTCTTCCTCCTTAGAAATTAAAACTGATTTGTGACACTAACATATTATTATGAATATAGTATCTTTGGGCTGGGGAAATGACACAGTGGTAAGTCCTTGATCCCCAGCACCCACTCAAAAGCCAGGCATAGGAGTATTTGACTGTAATCCCAGCACTAGAGGAACTGAGACACGTAGGTAGCTAGCCTATTTGGATGTCAACCCTGGCCTCTATAGGCACCTACACACATACATGCACACACATGGGATGGGGGGGTAAATTTAATACATGAATATCTCCGAGGGTTAATGAAGCCAGTGTTTCAATGTTAACATTACAATCAACATGATTTGAGATAAAAGAAATGAGTAAAATCTGGTCACTAATAATTACAGACAGAATTCAGTTGCATCATTTGCAATGATTTGCATCATTGCAAATCGGCATTCTCAAACAAGAGCTGTATCCAAGCAACTTCAAGTCAGAAGCCACGTTCAAAACTAACCAGGAGCTCTATTGTTTACATGTGAACTAGTTTGTAAATGATTTGTGAGGGATTTAGCTGTGTTAGAAACGGCTATCAGTCTAAACAGCATTCACTATAATTTAGAACAAATCCTTCCGTGGATACTGCCAATCATTGCACCCTCCCCAGTCCAGTCTGTACACCTCATAATGTAGCCACACAGAGCATAAGGCAAGCCATTCTGGTGACAGGTTTGGGCGTTCATGCATTCCCAGCCAGGTCAGTTTGCGATGTTCCCTAGTGTTATCATAATAGGCAAAGATGGTGCAAGTTATTTTCCCCCGAGGCCTCCAGCTGTTAAGTTGGCTGGGTACCATACATGTGCATCTGCTTTCCCTGGAGAAAGTTAGTCTGTGAAACCAAGAAGAAAAGAGAAATAAGGACGAAGGGAAATGAGAAGACATGTACATATACATACAAATATATACACATGCACCTACAGGCCAGCACACATGCCATGGACATTCTCTTAAGCAAAGTTTCTTAAGGAAATGACGCACAATAAATCTACTTACACCCTATTGACCAGAACAAGAGTGACTTCTAACAAAAGTATAACTAAGAATTATTGCCCTGGCTCTAGATGGCATTGTGCCAAGTTTAAAATTCTATCTCCAAAGAAAGGAGAAGAGGCGTCAGGAAGAACTCGTGTTTCTGTCGTAACTGCCAATGATGCGCTAGAGATAAAGCATCAGCCAGTGCGCCCCGACAAGAGAACCTAGCGATAGTTTTAACAGATGATGATAGATAGATGACTAAGCCACAGAATGACCTAAAAACCAGGCCAAAGGTACGGAAATGTGCACTAAGTAAAGGTAGATTTTACTGGGTACATTTAAAAAAATTCTCAAGTTAGGATTATGGGATCCTGCCCCTCTCTGATGAACTTCTGACTAGTGATGTATTCTGGGAGAGGGAGAATCATTATCTTTAGATTTTCCCCTCTAGTGAACCCACCAGGTTCCACTGAATCATCCCAGAGCCATCATGACTCCCACCATCGTGGTTAAACTCAGTGGGTCACAAAACAAAGCGGAAAGACATTGTGTTACATAATTTTAAATGTCAGCCTTCCACAATATAGAATCATCTCGAACAGTGCTTCTCAACCTTAAAGGCTTCAGCCCTTTAAGAGGTTTTCATGTTGTAGTGACCACCAATGATAAAATTATTTTTATTGCTGCTTCATAACTGTAAATCTGCTACTATTATGAATCATGATATAAATATCTGTTATGTAGGATATCAGATATGCAACCTCTGTGAAAGGGTTGTTTGACCCCAAAAGATGTGAAGATCCACAGGTTGAAAAACACTAATCTAGGAGTGAGCCTGAATCGGACTACCAAGATGAGGGTAGCCTATGGATGCTGATGTAAGATCTAGCTCACTGTGCGTGCTTCCATTCCCTGCACTATACAGGGCAGGTGAAGCCTAGGTGAGAGCAAGCAGACAGCAATAGACAGCCTGCGAGCATTTGGTTCCCAGTGTTCCTGCCTGTGGCTGTGTTGTGACCAGCTGTCACCAGCTCCTGCTGCTATGACTTCCCTACATAATGGGCTGTAACCTGGAACTGAGAGCTAAATAAATTTCTCTGTTGATTTTTTTTCAGGATACTTTGTCACATTAATAGAAAAAGCAATGACCTGATCATGAAGACGAGCCCTGTAGGAAAGGGGGACTTACGAGGGTGGGGGATAAGAGCAGAAAGGGGTGAAAGTAACCAGAATGCATTGTATACATGGATGAAATTGACAAAGAGCAAATTTAATTAATAAAGAGCAGCTTTCTCAAGTTAAAGAAATAAACACAAAGACAAACCTTGAAAGGCAATAATAGGATTACTCTTCATTACTCAAAAGCAGCTGAGTGTTTCAGATGGTGCCAATAGCTACATCCACAGCCATCACAGAGGGAACCATTAGTCTGATGCTCTTCCAGTAACTTCTACATCGCTACAGGGGGAGCAATACGACAATGGACACCCACTTAGTGTAGCAGAAGGAGGCTGCTTGTTTGTTCCCTGCTGTTCAGCCCCAAAATAAACACACAGAAACTATATTAGTTAAATCACTGCTTGGCCTATTAGCTCTAGCTTCTTATTGGCTAGCTCTTACATCTTAATTTAACCCATTTCTATTAAACTGTGGCTATGGCTTACCAAGGTTTCATCACAAGTCTGTCTCTGGCAGGGTTACTGACTCCGCCTTCTTTCTTCCAGCATTCAGTTTAGTTTTCCCTATCTACTTCTATTCTTCCCTGCCAGGGAAGACAGATTCCGGCCCAAGACAGATTCTTTATTCATTAACTAATAAAAGCAACACATACAGAAGGACTTCCCACAACAATTTAGAATGTATGTCAACATGCAATGTGTTTCTGTGATGGTGTGGGTTCTGGTGGTATCCCAAAAGAGTGAGCTTAATAGATAAATTGAAATAATAATTTAAATTTCACAACTGCTTTTTAGCATAGGAAATACAGATTCTGTTCATTCCAGCAGGCCAGCTACAGGAAGAATCCTCCTATTTGCAGCCAGCATTTGTCTTGTCACAAGAATTTTCTGAGCAGTAGAAAGTCACCTGTCATTGTCTAGAGATTTCCATTCCAATCATGTGAGGTGTGCATTATATACATGTCTTCACAGACAGCATGCACTATCTGTAACATAAATTTTCTGTCCGAATCTAGTGTGGGTCCCATGCTTTTATTGTAACACAGTGGGGTTCTCCATATCCTCCTCATTTGCTAAATAAATCTTTAAAGTGGTAGTGGGAAAGAAAGCCTACACCAAAGTGAGACAGCTATGGGTCAAAATACATCACCAATTCTCTCCAAGGAATATACTTTATCACAGCTGGAGTTGTATAAAAGTAATAGCTATGACTATCTCCTTGCTTTTATAGACTTTATTCTTCAAGCCTATAGGAAAATGACGCACAAATTGCTTTTCCTTTCTCTACCAACCTCAAACTTATTCCTAGAAGAAACTGTCCCTTGAGTGTCAGTTTTAAAATGGCTCTAAAAGTCAATAGGAACCAAAAGGCCCAACAAGAACATGAAGGCTCAGTTGAAATTATTATTCAATGCGAACAATACTGTGCTCTTCTATATGCTACAGGTCTGTCCTCAAAGAGATGAGCAAGACAGATCGCCACTACTCCAGCATCACTCAAGCGGGATGTCACTGTTGAGCCAAGTCCAGGCACTACACACAAAAGCTTGAAGTATAAAACTTTCCTGTCTTTCCTTTTCCTCTTCTCTATGTCTCTGTCTCTCTCTGTATGTGTCTCTGTCCCAGTCTCTCTGTCTCTCTGTCTCTCTTTGAGCCATGGGATTACTATATAATCCCAGCTGGCTTGGAACTTGGGGTATAGACTCAGCCTCAGACTCACAGAGTTCCACTTGCCTTCCAAGTGCTGGGATTAAAGGCAAGTTCCACAATGCCCACCTAACATTTTAATATTCTAATTTATAAAACACACACACAGAGAGAGAGAGAGGAGAGAGAGAGAGAGGAGAGAGAGAGAGAGACACCAGGGCATGGGTTAGCTTAGTAATAGGCCTAATTGAGCTTTGTGGGCAACTCCATTGATAAAACGAGTACATGAAAGTAGTGTCCAATAGTATATTAAAGGCATAAAATTATTATTCTAATTGCTGAGATCCACTATTGCATTTTTTCTTTTAACATAAAACAACCTTCTGATCTGGGAGTTTTCTACCATAAAAGTTCCAAAGCTATAAATTCTAATTTTCAATATATGAAAGAGTGGGACCAAATGCTACAGTCATGGCATTTTGTTTGTATAAAACCCGTTTGATATCCTTTTCAGCCTTTCCTTCTGATTTCTGCAAGCACTAATTTCTATAGTACACTTGGGAACATAGGTTTGCATCTTCTGTTGTGGAACAATCTTTTGGCACACTATGAATATGTGTTGCTCTCATTGGTTTAATAACAAGCTTACTGGCCAATAGCTGGACAGATAAAGCTTAGGTGGGACTTGCAGACAAAAAGAGAGCAAGGGGATGAAAGGGGGCAGAGTCACCAGCCAGATGCAAAGGAGGCCAAAGATGACAATGCTGTGCTGAGAAAAGGTACTGCCATGTGGTCGAGCAGAGATACGCAATATGGGTTAAATTATAAAAACTAGTGGGACTAGCTTAAGCTACCGGCCAAGCATTTATAATTAATAAGAAGTCTCTGTGTGATTATTGAGGGGAACTGGTGATCCCAATGAAAACTCCACCTATATTCTTCTCTTAAAAGCTGAATTCTCTGCCTATGCATCCTCGGTCAGGAAGGAGGGGGAAAAGAAAGCTCCTACTCAGCTTCCTGTTTTCACTTAGCCCAGGGCCCCAGCTCCTAGAATGGTTCTTCCCGCTGCTTTCAGGGTAGGCCTCTCTGCCTCATTTAGGCAGGACCAGAGGTGTGCCTGTTCGATTTTAAAATCCAGTCGAGTTAATGATTAAGTCAAACCATCATGTTCCTAGTAAGTCTTTTCTGGATGAGCTCCTCATTCCCATCCTTACACCCTCTAGTTGGCACTCTCCCCTCTCCCCTGACTCTCAATCCCAATGATACAGTCAGGATAATTTGCCTAAGTCAACATTTGCTGATCTCATTGCCTCATGACTGTGCCCAAGAAGCTTCTTTAATGACCTCATGGTGCCTCCTAAAAGAGCTTCTAATCTAGAGGCTTAACTGGCGCTCATGCTCCCTAGTGTATGCTGCATCTTTGCATACGGAGGCATTCCTGCTTACAAAAATCTTCTCTTTAATCTCTTCAAATAGATCACTGAACAATACGCAATTTCGAAACGCATGCCCTGGCTTTTTGGAAAATATAGGCTCACTGACTTGTGCAAATCTCAACATGTTTTTTTGAGACATCAAAATATAATGCTTGTTAATCTAACCACCAATCCATTCAAGGCTTTAGTACTGACAAGCCTTCGAGTCCCTCATGACAGCACAAGCTCTTCCCAGATTCTAAACGCTGGCAGTTCTTTTCCTTGCAAATGCAAGACCATTTCGTTCATTCTCAAGAAAATGCCACCAACTTTCTGCTGTTGAGTCATTCCATCAAATGAAAATGTTCCATGAAACAGTAGCTGCTCCACTCACTTGTCTTAGCTTTGAGCTGCTGCCTGGAAGAGAGGGGCAGGCTCTCCTGACCCCTTGCAGTTCTGTGGGTCAGAGTTCAGTGTAAATCTTTCCCAACTGACATCCCAGTTGCTGGTGACAGAAAGCCTCACTCAAATCTCCAGCGAGAAATACTTTCCATTTGTTCATAAGCTGCTGTTCCCATTTTCTGGCTGTCACTCAACAGCTATTCCTAGCCTCCAGTGGGCCTCTGCTTTCCATGGAGAATGGCTTCCTTAGTCTACCTTCAAAGCTAGCAATATTAGGTGGAGTCCATCACACGTTTCATCCTCAGCCACTTCTGCCTTCCTCCTTCCTTCATAAAGACCCAGGGTGACATGGTTAGGTTGTACCCACCCAGGCGACCCAGGATTATCAGCCTGTCTCAAGGTCCTGAACTTTAAACAGATCTGCAAGTTACTTTATGACACATGAGTAAGACAAAGACAGACTTCTGAGATCAGGGCATGGTTAGATTTGTAGAACTGTGAGTGCTTACCGCTCAGTTCACACAGAGACACTTAGTGATTTTTCTCTACACAGTGGCTCTGTGTGGTATATAACTGATTTTTTATATTAGTTTTTTATTGATTTTTATTGAGCTCTATATTTTTCTTTGCTCCCCTCCCTGACTCTCCCCTCCTCTCTTCAACCCTCCCCTAAGGTCCCCATGATCCCAATTTACTCAGGAGATCGTATTTTTTTCTACTTTCTACTTCCCATGTAGATTGGATCTTTTGTAAGTCTCTCTTAGTGTCCTCATTGTTGTCTAAATTCTCTGTGGTTTGTAGGCTAGTTTTCTTTGCTTTATGTTTAAAAACTACCTTTGAGTGAGTACATGTGATAATTGTCTTTCTGTGTCTGGGTTACCTCACTCAAAATAATGTTTTCTAGCTCCATCCATTTTCCTGCAAAATTCAAGATGTCATTATTTTTTTCTGCTGTGTAGTACTCCATTGTGTAAATGTACAATATTTTTCTTATCCATTCTTCAGTCGAGGGGCATTTAGGCTGTTTGGTATATAACTGATTTTATCACATATTCTAATAAAAAAGGGTCAAATTATAATTAGGTATTTTTTCAAAACATTCTTAAGTGAATTTGGCTTTAATTTTTCTTGCTTATAAATATTTGTTTGTTTATTTAGACAGGACTTTGATCTGCACTTCAGGCTGATTTGCAACTCATGATCCTTCTGCCTTTGCCTCCAAAGTGCTAGAACTACAACCTCCCCTCATGCAACCGATGAATTATTTTTTAAAATAAATACTTTTGTTTATTCCTTGGGAATTCGATGCAGTGTTTTGGTTACATTCACCTTCATCTCCTCTTCACTCCTCCCTATCCACCTACCCAACTTCCTGTCCTTTCTATTTTTTTTTCAATTTAATAACACATTGATTTCAGCTTGTATGAGCCACATACTTCTAGGAGCAAGGCTGTCTACTTGATCATGGTCAAGTCACACCAGAAATGGACAGAAAGTCAAGTCCAGAAAATGGACTCTGTCCCAGAAAAGCCATCAGTCGTCCACAGATGCCCATTCTACGCTAGAGTATTAACTCATGTAGGTCTCGTAAAGGCAACCACAGGTGTTGTGGGGTTCATGAGCCCAACAGTCCTAATCGTGTCCAGATGATACCACTTGAGTCCCCCTGGCCTCTGGCTCCTAAAGTCTTTCCACCCTCTCTTCTGCAATGATTCCTTAGCCTGGGGGAGAGGGTGTGGTAAGATGCCCCACATGTGGCTGTGTATGTGACGGTCACAGTCTCTGAACTGTGACTGGTTTTGAGTTTCTGTGTCAGTCCCCATCCCAAACCTGTGGATTCTTGAAGGTAACAAATAGAAAGACTGAAACAGAGTTTACTCACTCGTGTTGATTCATGTAAGTGGCTTGCTAGCTCCGCTAGACCATCAGCAATGCAAATGTCAATACAGACATCAACTTGATGACGTTTCCATTCTGAGAGAATTCTCTCCATGTCCCTTTCCTCTCTTGTCCTTGACCAATTCTCTTGTCCTGGTAACAGGGACACTCCTTGAAAGAATTGTTTACTTGGGCTCATTGGCTCATTTCTGTTTCTTTATGAAACTCACATCAACCAGGCCGCTGTCCCAGTCACCCAGCAAAGCCCCAGTGATGGAGGCTCCCTTAGGTCCATGCATGGTCCTCAGCCACTGACTGCCTAGCCCTAAAGAAGGCACTGATGGACAGTAGCCCTTCCTGCCTTTGAAATCCTTTCTTCATTTGGCTATCACATTCTCCCAGTTTTCAGTCATGTTTCCGGCTCTCCATTTTCAATGTCCTTGACTTATTTCTCATAGCCCAGCTCTCTAGACTTTAGCAATTGGTGCTCTTCTCTTTCCTACTTGCCTCCCTCCACCCAGCCTCAGGACTTAACAAGAACCTAAACTGTCTGTGTCCACCCCATGGTCTCTGAGCTCAGTTCCTAGCACTATCTCCTCACACGGTCAGCTTACCATCAGGCCTCTTTACTGTTCCTCCCACACAGAAGTCAACATGGCTTCCTCCTCAGCTCCAGGAACACACCATCCCTCTCCTTCATCTCCTTTCGAGCCTCACTCAACCTTGGTCTTTCTCACTGAACACGTAACTCATCACACTCCCTAAAATAGCCCTCTCGCCTCCATATTATTCTTCCTCTCTCCTCCCCATCCCTCGCCTACTCCCACCTTCCCTGGAAAATGTCTCCTCAAGTTACTACAGATTTTTCTTGCTTCTGTTTTGAATGTCTTCCCTCAATAAAATATGAGCCCTAAGAGAGCGAAGATTCTCAACAAATACATATTTCTTAAGCAAATTAGGGGAAAAAATTCAATGAAAGGTACATGCAAATGATATTTAAGAATTATAACGGCGTGTTCTAAACATTACCATAACAATCATCAAGGCTCTCTTCCCACTTTGTGTCCATCTTATTACCACTGCTCATTTTGCCTCTTCTGTCCTCCCTCGGGTGTGCCTCCTCTATGTCTATTTCTTCTCCAATCACTTTGGTGAAATACAAATAGAAGAGAACCATCCACGTGCAGCCTCCCCATGATACAGACTCTGTGAATTCTCTTGGGTACTCTTCTTCTCTTCAGGATCCCCTTCCCTGCAGCTCTCTCCTCCTCCTCCTTTTCCTCCTCCTCCTCCTCCTCCTCCTCTTCCTCTGCCTCCTCCCTTTTAACTCCTGAGATCATGTTCCTCCCACCTCTAGAGTGAATCCTTTCATCTTTTCCAAGACCCTGTCTACCTCTCTTTCACAACCACACCAAACCTTGACATACACTCTTCCTTAGGATCTTAGATTTTACTTTCCTATGAGCTTCTTTACTGTGTGTGTGTGTGTGTGTGTGTGTGTGCATGCACACATGCATGAGATGTATCTAAGGGACTGATGTCCCTTTTTTTCTCCTTTTTTGTTTTTTCTTGGTGTCCTTTTCTTGGAGTACAGTTGCCATTATTTAAGATCAAAGGGTTGGAGCCCCCAAGATAGCTTCAGCCCTTGGCAATGTGAAATTGCTTCAATTTAAATTAAGATACACACATCCATAGAGAGCTTCCACTTGATCTCACTGCTGAACTTGGTTTGCGTTTTCCTTTCTTCTGCTGCCACGTTCTGTAACCATGAAGGAAAAGGTCATCTCTTGGACACCAGAGAGGCCCTCTTGGTCTCCTCTGACCTTCTTTGTGCATGGCTGTGGAATGTTAACATGGAACTAGCATTCTATAAAAACAATTCATAATTTCATAGGTCATATTTACATAACAAAACTACCTAGGACATATGGTCTGCCAGGCTATGTTCTAAACAATTCATTGGTGGTAGTGAATAGCGCTCCTTCACATCATAAAACCCACTAGATAATACACTACAGACTAACAGCCACTTGGCTTGCTATGCACAAGCCAGATCTACAAGGAAGAGGTTTTCCATCATAACAACACAGAAGTTTGGGGCTACCCACCCATGGGAAATTTGTAAGTTCCACATTCCTGGGTAAAGGGTTTTTTTGATTTGTTTTGTTTTGCTTTAAGTGGCATAAATAAAAATCATGGGCAACACAGATGTTTGCTTCCAAAAGGAAAAGTTGATAGCGGTCAGACTGTCCCGGCGATATGGTTTCCCAAATTGTCTACATGGGTGACTTTAAAGCAAGGATTACATAATAAGACATCATAATTATAAGCTTATATGTACAGCTTAATAGCTTAAAAGGTGCTTTTCAGCTAGTTTTAAGTTAACTGCTACAATCACCTTATGAAGAAGAAGAGCAAATATAATTAAATCGGGAAAGCAAAGGTCACAAAACTAGCAAACACAGAGCCAATCCCCAAACTCTGAAGTTTTCAGTTCAAATCTACCATCATCTCAGACCTCCTGAAATTAAGCTAAATTCATAAAACCGTTTCACTTCCTTGTTTATTTACATAAGTCTGGCCGGACCACAGTTTGAATTCCACAGGTTTCCTACCTTGCCATAACCCTTACAAATGCTAAAACAGAAATAACACTGCGGAAACCATGAGGCCATAACGACACTGACATTCAGAGGGAAAACAATGGCAATGTGAAATGTGTATTCAAATGGTTTTTCAGATGCTCCTGATATATTTTTAAGTTTGTTCCCCGAAAAATTTCATATATCTAGACAACACGTCTTGATTAAATCCATTTCTTCCCTCCAACTTGCCCCAGCCCCTTCCAAACATCATTCCCTCCCAACCTCACATCCTCATATGTATATATGTATATGTATACATATATATACATATATATATAAAACTTCCTTGTTTATTTACATAAGTCTGGCCGGATATATATATATATATATATATATATATCCAGCTGGATGCAATTAGTGCTGACAGCATATACACAGGTCTAGGCCTAGACAGCCACCAGTACCCTCCCCCTGCAGCAAGCAACTATTGACAGCTCTTCAGCTAGCTCAGGCTGGGGACTTGGGAGCCCCTCCCCACTCCATGGCCGATTTTTAAACTGATCTTACTCAGACAAGGACAGATGCTGTCAGTTCATACCTGCAATGGCAATACTATTTCTCAGCACTCTTCCCCACCCTCGGACTCCTACGTTCTTCCTTCCCCTGGCTTCATGTTGCTCCTTGAGCCTTGGTGGAGAATGGATTCATGTAGCTGGCCCGTGTGCGGATGAGCAGCTCCTTACTCTCCTACTCTGAACAGTCCTGATCTCTACATTAACTGTATCCACTAAAATAAGAAGCTTCCGTGACAACAGTTCAGCTATACACATACATAAACATGTGTGCACGCACAAACACACAAACACACACACACAATGACAGAAAAGTCAAATAAGAAAATACTTAGCAAAAATCACTCCCTGCCAAATAAATGCCAGAAAACGTATCTTTTATTAAAATAGCACAAGGAATCATATACAGTAGAGGTCAGATTTCTCAGCCAGTGTTTTATAAATTAGAAGCATACAGCCAGTTGTTTGGCTGTGTTTGTTCATTGTTGTAAGCTATGAATTAAATGTGTTCTTGGCCATGATCCTGAGCACTGAAGTCTCCAGTACTGTGTTCCTAATACAGTAGATGCCAGACTCACAGGAACAGAACAGCACCTAAGTAATTTCATCCAACAAACACCTCCTGAGTGACTATGATATACAAACCCTTGCTAGTGTCTGGCAGAGAATACATTAAGGGAGGGGAAAAAAAAAAGACTCGCCATACTCTGACAGAGTATCTAATATAGAAGCTACCAACTGAACACACAAGTGCCCACTGACACGCAGAGCACAGACACCGCATATAGAAATGTGTTTGCAAGAAGTATGTGAAATAAAGTGAACATTTCACAGTTTGTCCTCTAAGCAGAATGTCCTTTAAACACCAACGTAATCTTGTAAGTCTGAGGACAGAAGCAAGACATCCCTGAAATACACTGGGCACCATCGCAGCAGCAGACAGGGCCAGGCGTAAGAGGCCTTCATCCACTATCACTTCATCCTCACCCACTGCTCACCATGCAGCTGTCAGGTCTTAACCAAGAGTGGCTAAACAGCAACAAATGAAGCAAAGGCTGGGTTCAAACTACAACGCTCCTCCCATAAAGTCTTTCTGAAAATGAACGGCAGCGTGCTGGGGTGGTGCTATGCAATCCGCTCCTCTAACTCTAAAATAAAACCTCTGTATTGGATCAGGAGCTATTTATAAAAATTCCTTGTATTGCTCAAGGAGTCACTAGAAATAGCTAACCCATAAACAGCTTGCAAAGCTCAGAGTCTGCTAGTGAAAACAAATGACACCCTGCTATGTTCCTTGGCTCCACAGCAGTCAATATGTGTGTTCCCTCCGTCTTAATCGGTTGTGCTGTTTATATATAGGGCCAGGCTATTCTTGCAACTTGTTGATCAGGGACTCCCTGCTGAGTCCTTCATTTATCTCATGTTCTGCTATTAATAGCATGGTGTCTGATTTCAATCACTATTTTGCACAGGTTTCTTTTGCCTGGTTATAAGTCACGTTAAGAGTGAAAGCTTAACTCAGAGTCTCATTAAAAACTGCATGCTGTAAACCTCACACTTCCACAGGAGGTTGAAAAGACCCATGATGACCTCCCAGATGGTCCCATTCATTATGCTAAAGTAATGTTTTCCTTCCAACGATGAATGTTCATATTGGAGTTGACATCTCAACTTTTACCATATCAGCCGCTGTACAAAGGCTGACAGAACTGGTCTGAAATGCTGTCTGCCCCAAAGCTGCAAACTCCCCCAAACCCTGTCTGAACAGTCAAAGCCCAGATTCATTCACAGAAGGCCCTTCCTCTTCAAGCGATCCAGGCCTGAATAACCAGACAGAATCTGAGTCCTAAGTACTAACAAGTGGGGGAACACCAAGGGGTTATATAGGCTCCTCTAAAAAGGGTCTGTTTCCCTCATGACAAGTATTTTCCTGTAGGGTCATTGAAGAAAAATTTCACACAGATATAAACAACTATAGCTATCAGTTAAAAAAAACCCAGCAAGTAATGTTTCTAATGTTTAGAAATTATAATTTCTAAAACGTCTAAAACAAACAGGAATGATGAAAAGGATAATGTAATATAACGTACATTTTGAGGAAATTACAAAGACTTGAGATCATATGATCTTACATGACAATCTTAGAAGCACTCAGATTTTTTTTCTTACAATCTTAAAAAAATCAATCTCATCTCAAAATATTTTTCATTCAAGGAGGAACTCGAAGGTCACTCATGAATGCATATTGAGAACGCGTTTGAAAAAATTGATGGGAGGAAACAGAAGAGAAAAATCAGAAACAGGAGGTCAGAACAAAATGAACTGCACTAAGGACTGCATCACAGACTCCAGCGTAAGCGTTCACTGAGTCAGGGGAGCTGCAGAGGCTACAAAGGAGCAGCTATCAAATAAGTGGCTTGCATAAGCTCTCAGTATTAGAGGCGTTAGAAGAAAATGGTAAATGAGAACTCCAAGAAAGAAAAAACTGAAATAAAAAAAAATGATAGGAAGGAAGAAAGAAAGAGAGGGAGGGAGGGAGGGAAAAAGGAAGGAAGGAAGGAAGGAAGGAAGGAAGGAAGGAAGGAAGGAAGAAAGGAAGGAAGGAAGGAAAGAAAACTACACACAAAGAAATCTAATCATGGCTCTCACTCTTTAGTAAATACACAATGTGTCCTACTTAGGGTTACTATTGCTGCAATGAAATACTTTGACCATAAACAAGCTTGGGAGGAAAGGGTATGCTTCCACGTCACGATTCTTCAAAGGAAGTCAGGATAGGAACTCAAACAGGGCAGGAACCTGGACGCAGGAGCTGATGCAGAGACCAGGGAGGAGTACTGCTTATTGGCTTGCTCCCCAAGGCTTGCTCAACCCGCTTTCTTATAAAACCCAAGAGAGTTGGCTGCAGCCCGATGGTCTGGAAGCATTCTGTCACTTGAGGCTCCTTCCTCCCCAATGACTCTAGCTTGTGTTAAATTCACATGGAACTAGGAAGCACGGCTGACCCCTGGTCAGCTGGACACAAAAGCACATCACATTAAGCCACAACCTTTCCCTTCTTGTTCATCCTCAAGATCAAACATTAATAAAAACACCAGATTATAGAACATTTGACAAACTTTCAAAGTCTGTGTCTTACAAATTCAAGCACTTCACAAGTTGTCTCTTTAAAAATATCCAGTCTCTTTTAAAATTCAAAGTCTCCGTGAAACACGCAAGCCTCATTTTTTTTTTTTAAGTTTAAGCACCCTCAAACTGTGGGCATCTGTGAAATCAAAGATGAGATAGATACTTTGTGATTTCAACAGGGAAGAATCAGGACACGGTCACAATCAGAACAAAGAAAAATCTCTAAAGTCCGGGGTTCACTTCTGGTCTTCAAGCCTCCTCCAAGGGGCTTGGGTCGCTTCTCTGGCTCTGCCCTCTGCAGGACACATAGGTTGTCGCACTGCAGCTGCTGATCTTGGCCAGCCATGGTACTGGCATCTCCAAGATGCTGGGGTCTTCTGCGCAACCAGGCTGTACTTTAACCAATAGCCTCTCCTAGGCTCTTTTCATGGTGCCTAGCCTCAAATTCTCCACCTGACCTGGGCCTCCAGTCACCAGTGAGACTGCACCATCACCAATGGCCTCTCCTGGCCTGTCACCGTTGTCAAGTCTCAGCAGTTCTCCGTGACTCCTTCATGCCTTCAAAGCCAGTACCACCTGGGTGACTCTTAGACTACCAAGTTCAGCTGCCAGTTTCCAGGTACAACCCTGCCTGCCATTGAACGCAGCTCCTGTGCACTGCCGAGGAAACACTTCCTAGAAGATTTCCCCCTCTGGGGTGGTTTAACTGAAAATGGCCCCCATAGACTCATAAGGAGTGGCATTATTGAAGGTTTGGCTTTGCTGGAGTAAGGGGGGTTGTCTTTGAGGTTTCATAAGTGCAAGATAGTCACAGTGTCACTCTCTCTTTTCGTTGCTGGCTGATTCAAATGTACAATTCTCAGCTGCCTCTCCAGCACCACATCTGCCTGTGTCTCACCATGCTTCCTACCCTGATGATGAAAGACTAAACCTCCCTAATTAAATGCTCTCCATTATAAGAGTTGCTGTGGTCATGGTGTCTCTTCACAGCCATAGAATACTGACTAAGACAACCTTAATGCTGCTGGTCTCTTAACCACAGCTAATTTCTCAGTTCCAGCTGACCAGCATCAATTGCCCCAGTAACAAAGGTTTCATTTCATTGGTTCAGGTTTTTTGTTAATCATGACGGACTCTCAGCCGCAGCTGACCAGAACAACAAAATCTTAATTCACAATAATAAACGGCCCTGAAGGAGCTTTAGGTTTCCCTCTGAAACTTTATAAGCAAGGCTTCCATCGTCCACATTCGCCCTCAACATTCTTATCTTCCAAGCTCCTACAGGACATCTCTCGGAGCTCTGAATGGCTTTTTTTAGCCTAAATTTCCAAGTCCTTCCACAAGCTTCCCCAGAACAAACCATCAAGATTGTCACAGCAATCTCCTCTCATTCTGTCCTAATTGGGGTTACTATTACTGTCATGAAACACCATGACCAAAAACAAGTTGGGAAAGAAAGGGTTTATTGGGTTTATACTTCCACATCACTGTTTATCTTCAAAGAAAGTCAGGACAGAACTCAAACAGAGCAAGAACCTGGAGGCGGAAACTGATAGGCAGGCCTTGGAGAAGTGTTGCTTACTGGCTTGATAGCTATGGCTTGCTCAGCTGGCTGGGCCCTCCCCCATCAATCACTAAATTAAGGAAATGCCCTACAGTACAGGTTTACCAGCAGACCCATCTTATGGGGGAATTTTCTCAGCTGAGGCTCCCTCCCCTCCAATGAGTTTGTAACAAGTTGACATAGAACTAGACAGGTTTCATCCACAACAACAAAAACCTATTATTGAATGATCAGCCTCCAACATAAAAACCAAGAGCAGACAACAGGAACCAGGAAGTGGGAGTAGAAGAAACAGTGATCAAACAGCTGGAGACTAAGAGCCTTGTCCATAGCTGATGAAAGAGGAAAAAGATTACAGGCAAAAGATGAACTATCTTGGGAAGAGATGGTGAAGTCAGTCCACACACACATGCACGTGCGTGGGCACACACACACAAACACACATACTTTCTGCTATCACTTTGGGTTTTGTCTTGTTACTATTTTTCTAAGTTATTTTCTTTGAAATGCATGCATGAGTGAGTGACGACCTCTCCCAGAAATTCAAGTCAAAGTGAGTAACATCAGAATCTACTAAGGGTTGCCTAAGGCATAAAAATCTGGGGACTTCATGAATAGATTCTGGGTTCTGTCCCCGGCTCAAAAGAAAAAGAAGAAGAGGGGGAAACCCACACAAAAACCTAGCACAATGGATTAGAGGAAAGACTAATTCTTCTAGTTCTCCTATTGATAGCTATTTACTTTCCCTAGAGTCCAAAGCAGGCCCCGTGGCCACTTTGCCCAAAAGATTTAGCTAATGGAACATTTTAGAATCTCCCAGTTCAGACACTAAGAATGCCTGGTGGCTTCCTTTTTATAAAAAAAAAAAATCAGCTGGTATGTCAAAATAATTTATGAGACCCCATCTCTAAAGGAAGAGCATCGGCAATTAACGAATACCGAGAGGTGGAGGAGCAGTCTTCCCCAGGATGGGCCCTCTGATTGGTTATCCAGTACCAAGTGCTCTGTCCTAAAAACATACACAGCCGAGCAACACTAAACAGACATGGCAGATTGCATTTCTGTATTATAAATATATTTATCCCTAATACATGTGCATGCTTGTCTAACAAAAATAAGAAAACAAGCTCAGGAGCTTGGAAGGGAGCAAGGGGCAGGACATGGGATAGAGCAGAGGCGGGGGGGATGATGGAATTATATTTGAATTAAAAACAAAATAAACTTTTTAAAAAAAGATCAGCTATGTGAGTAGCCCACCTAGACACACTGGTAAGGAACCTAAGCTGGTCCCAGGAGAAACCTCTAGGAGACACAGACATACCTGGCCAGTGCCCAGATGTTTCAGGTGTTCAGCTGAGACTGTAGCCCTAACAAAGTCACTCTGACAATCCAGTCCCAGCAGATGCCATGTGGTACAGACATGAGCCCTTCTCACTGAGAAAGAACTCAGATTACAGGATGGTTAAATAAACAAATACTGTTCTGGTTTTCAAACCCCAAGGGGTATGGAATTTTTCAGGCCAAAAGAAAAAAAAATGCAATAGAAAGTTCGGGATCTGGAAATAAGGTGCTGCCACAGCAAAACCCAGAGCTTGTGGCCTTAGCTTTAGGAATGGTCACTGTATGGAGGTGGGCGTGGCCTGGAGGAGAGAGAGCCCAAAGGGCTGGGAGAAAACTGCTCCAGAGCCCTAGAGAGCAAGGTACCTACTCTTGGGCAAGACAGTGCCCCTGAGCACATGACGAAGGTGTCTTGCGAACTTAAAGACTGAGTTAAAGTCTTGTAGGCTGAAAGAGCCGCTGTCTTCTTCTGAGAACTTCTGAGGAAATTAGGAGATGCAAGATGAGCTACGGAGGAACTGCTGGGTTTTCAGAGGAACGAGAGAAACCATCACAAGTGAGGACTCCATGCATTCAGAAGGAAACCCGCTTCCCATCTGCAGTCTCCCTCAGTGCAAGTAGAGGCTGTTATAGACAAAGACTAAAATAGAGCTCTACCAGGGCATAAAGAAAGTAAGTAGGAAATAAGGAGCGATCTAAGTCAATGTTATTTCCAATGTGACTTCTGTCAAATAGATTTTAATTGAATGTACGGGAAGCTCGTGAGAATGTCCAGAGCTGTACTCACTTTGACTAAAACAAAATGAGACAAGAAGAGGGCTCTGAACCCACCAGTCCCAGATCCTCTGTTGACTGGCAGCAGAATGAAAAGATCAAATACAAGTACCAGTTTTTCTTATTGGGAAGAAAGGGAGACATAGAAAACAGAGACTAGAAGCCGAGAAAACCAACCCCAATGAAAACTGGATCCTACAAAAGCATATTCTCCTGTCTGCCAAAAAGCAGAAATCAGATGACTTTTATACTTGCTGTGAACCCTTCCTTGTCACGTGACTCCATAAACTACTCCTGCAGATCATTTTGAACAGGGAGTCTAGCAGGCCGATCTGGTCCCTAGGTAGAGTGGGATGAGAGAATGCATTGCTTGTTCATTTGTGTCTCAGGTTTGTGTATGGGAGAAGCCACAGCCAGCCTACCTTCTTTGTACCTAATATGACTTGGGTAGATTTCTGATATTTGTGTCTGAGCCTCGTGCAGTGGTGGGGAGAAGACTGCTAGGCACATGCAGAGTGAGTATATTTTGCCTGTAAAGGAGTGTGAATATTCATGGCCAGAAGGCAGGCTGTGGTGCTCCAATGCAAACCCACAGCTTCTGTGATGGAAGCTGCTGCCTAGCATCGTGAGTCTGTTCTGACCCGGGACTGCTTTAACCAGTGACTGTTTAGAGACTCTTCCAATCCCATTCTGAGAAAGCTTTCAGTTTGGGCTTTTGAACTCTAAGAAAAGACATTTTTTTTAAATTTTTAAAATAAAAATAAGAAACTACTATGAGACCAGAATCTTAGAAAGCAACTAAAGCCAATCCTAGGGGCAGGTCAAAGTAAGAGATCCAGCCAGTTCCCTCCTGACACAGTCATCTCAAACAAGAATCAGAAAAAGGCAGCCACCACCCTGAAAATCCCAGGTGCAGCAGATGAGGCATGAAGTAGAGAGGAGATGAACCACACAAACTGTATAACAATGGACAAATAAAGAACTGCCGCGGGCTGCTTAGCGATGGCTGGTGGGTTAAGCCATGGTTACACAAACCCTTAAAAACCAACATTGAGCTGGGTATGGTGACACAAGCCTTTAATCCCAGCATTCAGGAGGCAGAGGCAGACAGATCTTTGTGAGTTCAAGGTTAGCCTGATCTTCTGGTCTTCAGAGAGCACCAGGACTAAAGAGACTCTCTCTCTCTCTCTCTCTCTCTCTCTCTCTCTCTCTCTCTCTCTCTCTCTCTCTCTCTCTCTCACACACACACACACACACACACACACAAAGAAAAAAAGAGAACCAACACTATGTGTCTTTTCATTACTTTCTGTGGATACCCAGGTGGTCATCACATCCTTTATCTCTGGCTCTTCAACATTGCCCTAGCCCATTCCCGCTTCTTTTCATCACCACTGTGTATATTATCTCTTCATTTTTTCATGAGTAATTGAGCTTCCTAATGTATCACTTTTCCCCAATCACCCACTATTACCCTCCCCAACACTACTAAAACCATAGTCAAAGTGCTCTTCACACTTGCTATGGAGTAGTCCTGTCACATGAATTCATAAACTACCCCTGCATATCGTTCTGAACGAGAAAGCCTACCACACTGATCTTGTCCTTAAACTACGACATTTGGAGAGCATATACATTGTATTGGGAGAGTGGGGACAGAATGGTACATAACTTGTCCTTTTATGGGACTGCCTTAATCAGTGTTCTACTGCTGAAAAGGGACACCAAGATCATAGCAAGCATTTAACTGGGGCTTGTTACAGAGTCAGAGGTTTAGTCCATTATCAACATGGCAGGAAGCATGACAGCATGCAAGCCAACTTGGTGCTGGAGAAGTAGCTGAAAGTTCTACTTCCGGATCCACAGACAGCAGGAAGCAAAAGAGAGAGCCAATGGGCCTGGCTTAGGCTTCTAAAATCTCAAATCCAACTCCAGTGACACACTTCCTCCAAGAATGCCACGCCTCCTAATCCTGTCAAATAGTGTCACTCCCTAACTAAACATTTAAACACATGAACCTGTGGGGGCCATTGTTATTCAAACCACCACAGAGACAAAGTTTTCCTTTCCATGTTTAGCAAATCTAATATAATTTTCATTATAAACACTAAGGTCATATCCATGCTGACAACCCTTGCTTAACCTTTATCACCCACAGGATAAAAAGTGGTTCTCCAGCCTGCTTCATAGAACCTCCACTTCTCCAGGTTCATGACTCAGCGTTTCCCAGGAGCAATGAACAAAAAAAGAAAACAACCTGAGCTCTAACAGGAAAAACTAAGAGATGGCTTCTAGACTCTACGTGTATGCACACGGCCAAAATTAAACCTGAGAACTTGCACAACTCACTGAAACCAAGTACTTATCAACAAAAGTCTGTACCTAGATGATCCCTGTCCACCTTCAGGGACCGTATGACTTCAGTATGACTGTAATTCTCAAAATCACCAAAAGAAGTAAGTCAGAAACAAAGTGTGCTCCAAAGGGGAAGTTCTACAGACCATCTTCCGCACGCCTTGGCTGAACCCTCAGTGTACTTGAGAGCTCATCGGTAGGATCAGTTCTCTCATCTGTCCTGAAGCTCCCCCTCCTTTCTCAAAAGTCACAGTGTTTTCTCAAGTTCCTAGCTTCCCCGCCATCAAGACCTTGCTCCTGCAATAGTGGGCAAGACAAGAAGGGAAATGACAGCTGTAGTCGTGAGTCTGCACAAGCTGTTTGAAGCCAGGGGCTCCCCCCGCACCCCTCCCCACTCCCGAAGGACTACTTGAACAGTTCTCGCAGTCCTAAAACTAAGTGATCTTGGTATCAGACACAGTTTTGTTGTTTGATTGTTGCTGTTTTGTTTCGGGGGCGTATCCTTTTTTATTGTTTTGTTTTTATTAGCTGAAAGCAAATTAAAATGCAACAAAAACATTAACTTAGAACTACACAATTAATTCTTTCCTACTAAGACTTGCACACAAAATGCAATATTCTATTTTTCCCTCCAAAGTGCAATTCTCTCTTGACAGTAAATCTCCTTTTAGCAATGATTATCTAAAAATGCAGATTCTCAGACAGCAGCAGGCTTACAGTCCAGAAAATAAAGACATTGCTGGTCTGGGGCTTTGACATTCGTTTCTGGGTTGTTGTTTCAGCTACTAGAGAATAAAGGAACAAATTCAACTGGGTTTTTATGTATCTGTAGAACTAGAAATTATTGGGGAACAACAACGGACTCCACGAAGACACTTCCAAAGTCCTGGAGATTATAACATTTGCCAAACGCAAGGAGGCTGAGTTAAGGCCCCACATCACAAACACAGCGTTCAAAAGGATACTGCAAATAAACGGTCTGCTCACACACATCTCAAACACTGGGGTTGTGAGCTACTTCCTCTGTCTGATCCAAGGCTATTTGCCCAAGTTCTGTCCACTCTGGAGGTAATCCCGTGCCAAGGGTGCCCCAAGATCAAAGACAAAAACAGCACCTATTTTCTACTCATTCTGACTTGTACGGTGGAAAGAAAGAGGGTGAAATTATTTTACAGGCATTTCACTTCAAATACATTTCACATTAAAAGAGAATGCACTCCAGATTAAGATGAAATCTACAATAGCCGTTCACCTACAAGAGGTCTCAGTGATTTAGACCTTGTGACAGACTGCAAGCGGACCACCCCCTCAGTTAGGAATAGGCCTTCAGCCTCTCCTGTCCTGAGCCTTTTAGAAAAATTCCAAAGTAATAATCAGAAGTATCCTGTTTATTAGGGAAGTAGTAGACTTCCCTGCACTTCCAATAAAAGAACTGATAAGATAAAATATATTTTAATAGTTTAAAAAATACTTCCATTCTCAGGTAACAGCGTCAGAGAAAAAGATAAAACAAAGGTAACCTGGCCACATATGGGACATCTTCCTACACACACACACACACACACACACACACACACACACACACGCACACTAACACACATACACACAGACACACATGTGTGTGCACACACACACAGACACACATGCACACAGAGACACTCAGACTCACACATGCACACACATACACACCCGCATGCACACACATGCACACACACATACTCTCACACACATACATGCATGCACACACACAGACACACATGTGCACACATGCACACACA
>JAQHUG010000036.1:5242314-5262564 GCA_028555095.1 Dicrostonyx torquatus
CTTTCTTATACAACTCAGGACCAGCAGCCCAGGGGGCCGAGCCCCTCCAACGTCAATCACTAATCAAAAGTTTGCACCACAGGCCAATCTGGTAACAGCATTTCTCAGTTGAGTTTGCGTATTCCCAAATGACTCTGGCCCATGTCAAACTGACAAAACACTCGTCAGTACATTAAGAATGTTGGGGAAATCTGCAAGGAGACCAACTATTTTATAGTATCTTCTTTAAAATATATATAAGAACCAAAGCTCTAAGAGGTTTGGGACAATATGTTGTCTTCTGGACATGAGAGGATGCAGGAGCCATGATTGCCTGGAGGAAAGCAAGCCAGGCAACATTCCAAAATGGCTGGGGGAGGGACTCGTCATCCCCACACCTCAAGCTGAGGAGTGGATGATGTTGAGGGCAGCTGGAGGAGGTTCTCTCGATGGGGGTGATTCTTGCTAGGCTGATCAGTTTCCAGCAGATGGCCTTACACTAATACAGCGTGGGCGATACTAATTGGATGAACTGAACTTCACAAAAACAAAAAAACAGAACAAGACACAAAGTTGGGAGGAAGAGGGCAGAGATTTGAGAGGGGTTGGAGGAAGAAAATGGGTAATGAATATAATTGAAAACTTTGTGTACATGTATGAAATCCTCAACAAATAACCTCGAAATATTACACCAAAAACATTTTTAAAAGGTGAAAGAAAGGAAAATAAAGTAAAGGAGATGTGTTACACTTAAAATTATACACTTTCTCAACATCAGGAGAGATGAACACACGCGCGCATGCGCACACACACACACACACACACACACACACACACACACATACACACCCCAGATGTGAGAATATCCTCTCCACTGTCAGGCAGGAAGCTGAGAAGCCTGACAGTCATCAGGCCCTGGTTAATGAGCCTCACAGTTCAAGATCACAGCATGTCTGGCATCTGCAGTCATGGGGAAAGAACACACAGCCCTCTGCCTAAGGACAGTCTCTCAGGAACTGTTCCAAAATAAACCAACCCAGGAGACAGGACGGCCTCTCCCCCATGGAGGGTGATGGAGCCCATACCTGACCAGGTACACGTGAACTCAGAGCCAAGGAATTTGTAAATTCCTCATCTTCTACCAGGTCCCAAATTTCACAAGATCATTCATTTTATTTTTTAACTAAACTGACCTTCTCTAGTTACATTTGTCTTTTAATGATTACAAAAAGCATAAAATTCTACATATAATGGAGTGCTGTGTGATCTTTAAGAGATCTGCACATGCTTAGACATAGGTAAACACCATCATTTATTTATGATGAGAACATTGAAGTCCTTTCTATCGGCCTTCTGAAATCTGCACTAGTTTCCTCTTCTCTACAGGCCTCCTACTGTGTTTCTTATAGCTATCTGCTCATCTAACTTTTAAGAAAAATGTTTTGGGCTAGGGGAGGGAAGATTAATATAACTATCATTCTGTCTTCAAAGCCACTAATGGAATAGTTTACAAACAACTAATACGTTATGGTTTCCAATCTTGGGTTTTTATGGGATTTCTCTGTGTTTGAGTGTGTGTGTCTCTGTGTTTGTATGTTTCTTGTGCTTTCTTTTAGCTCTTTATTTCTTTGTCCATTTTGCGGTGTTCTGGTTAGTTTGTTTGGTTTTTAGTTGCCTGTCTTTGAATGAGAAAGAGGGAAAGAAAGGGTGTGGATTTGTATGGGTGGGGAGGTCAGAAGATCCAGGAGAAGTTAGAGGAAGGAAATCACAATCAGGATAGCGTGGTGATATTTTGTTTGTACTCTAACAAATAAAGCTTGCCTGAAGATCAGAGTGCTGAGCTAGCCACATTAGTTAGCCACAGGCCAGGCAGTGGTGGTGCACACCTTTAATCCCAGCACTCGGAAGACAGAGGCAGACTGATTTCTGTGAGTTCAAGGCCACCCTGGGCTATGGTGAGATTGAAATAGTCTAAAATAGAAACAGAGCTTGGCAGTGGTGGTTCACAACTTTAATCCCAGAACTAGGGAGGTGAAGACAGGAAGTCATATGTCTGGGTGGAGAGAGAAATATACAGTGGGAGAAGACAAGAACACAGGGCATTCAGTCTGAGGCTTCATAGAGACAGATGTCCCATTCAGCCTGAGGATTCACCAGAGGTAAGAACTACTGGCTGGCTGCTCTGCTTCTCTGATCTTTTAGCATTTACACCCATATCTGACATGGGCTTTTATTATTAAAATCAATTGAAATTTTTGCTACAGAATATAATGTATAAAAAGTCTGTTTTCAATAAATATTAAAATTATTTTTAAAAAATAAAATTTTTAGAGGGAAAAAGAGGTTTGTTTTTGATAATTCCCCCCATTCTGTGTGTGTGTGAGCGCATGCATGTATGCATGCATGCAACCCAGAATTCTATGGATTTCCCTGGAGCTGGAGTTGCAAGTGGTTGTGAAAGACCTCATGTGGGTGCCCAGAAGAACAATGTGTTCTCTTAACTGCTGAACCATCTCTCCAGCTTCAAGTTCATCGTTATTCCTAAACAAAATGGTTCTGTTATAGGTTCCACTTATGTTGTCCCAATAAATTAATTTTAAATGTTTTAGGGTTTTCCTGTATACAGGAAATTTATTATTTTTAACCAAACAAACAGGTTAAGATGTAAAGTCAGGAAATGTAAATAATTTGATCAGTTTCTACCTTTTCAAAGTCCACGGGTGGCTCCAACATGACCAAGACTCAAGTGTGGCTTCCTCATTTGGACTCCAAGAGCACTGGGGCACGGCACTCAGACCAGTATACCAGTATACGTCTCCCTCCTGCTGCCGCCACACACACACACACACACACACAGACACACACACACACACTTAAAAATAAAAACTATCTTTAAAGTATAAAAAAGTCATAGTAATATTAGTCAGAATACAAAACCACACACAGAATCATTACGACTTGTAAAACCACTTTGTTTCGTTTTTAAAATAGTTTTAGATCTACAGAAAAGATTGGATGATAGTGTAAAACGTTTCCTTAAAATCTAGCTTTTCTTCCTATTTTAACACTGTTCTTTTGTGTGGCACAATTAATTCATATTGATATATTTTTATTAACTAAGGCACATTTTTTATATAGATATCTTAGGTTTTCCCCAAATATTCCATCCAGGATATAGCATAGTTGTTGTCTCTTTAAGATTCCTCTGCCTGGGAGAGTGTCTCACATTTTCCTTATCTCTGACCATGACAGGTCTAAGAATTCGTCACCAGGCATTCTGTGGAACATTCCTTAACTGGGGTATTTCCTTCTCATACAATTAGAATGGCATGGTAGTTTCAGGAGGAAGGCTATGCCGGTAATAAGCCATTTCTAATCAGACATTTAATAGAAGGCATTAAAAATAGAAGTATAAAAAGTATTAGCTGGAATCATGATAAGTAATTGGGGGACAATAAGATAGATAATCATTTTCCTCTCTAGATTTGTATAAATCACTTTCTAGATATTTCGATAAGAGACATGTCTGGCTACTGTCTTTCCAGCCGTACTCAGGCATGGGATGGTCACACTTTGTCCATCAGCGGCCACTCCTGTCTCCAGCACCTGTGCAATTGGTTTGACAGCTGAAGAGTGACTTCTAGGTACAGCAGACCATTAAGGCTAAGGGGTGAGAAAGGCAGCCACAGTAACCCTGACATCTTTCTCATACATAGGCCATCCTTTGTCTAATGCACTTAGGGACACTTACTAAATCCTATCCATCTGGAAACAAAACCATTAGATTTTAAGAATGTTTTCAGTGCCTTGCAATAGAAATAGTGATCAAATTTTCACAAAAAAATGTATAATCTATGTATCACAGTATATGAGTATATAATCCCTGGGAACAGCGTGTATGAGAAAAGAAATAGCATGTGGAGTTGTTTCTTTTTTATATTTTATATCGGATATATTTTCGCAGTATCATCTTTTATTTGTAAAAGGTCATAAATATATTCTGAAGATTTATGCCAAAAGCTTATTAATTTAAAACTGAATTAGCTCTGGTATACATACATGTATGCCACCATGCTCATGATTATACCAAAACAGAAGACGTTTTAATGGCTCAAGCATGACAAGCTAAGAGTCTCATTTTTCTTTCACCTTTTTAAAGTCTGTGCCATATTTGTGTGTGTGTGCATGTGTGTGCGTGTGTGTGCGTGTGTGTGCGTGTGTGTGCGTGTGTGTGTGCATGTGTGTGCGTGTGTGTGCGTGTGTGTGTGCGTGTGTGCGCGTGCGTTTCCTCTTCAACTGAAGAGAACTGTAACCATTTCCATTCTTCACACATCTCCTTCCCACAGCCACATTATTTAAGGAAGAAGTTGGGGACAAGCAGTGGTATGGGAGAGAGAGGATGCTCTGCCATAATTAGCAAGGTTGCTCGGGCCCTTTGAACAGCTGCACGGTCTAATACCTCCAACTGTGAGGGATTCCTGTTTCTTGTTTTAACAAGCTGACTGCATCCACCTCTACCTCCAGGGAATCTGCTAAGAAATATATCCAAGTTTCCTAGGTCGAAAAATACCGTGATCGTTTGCACACACATTCAGAACCCTAAGCCCAGTTTCACTGTAATTTCATGATTTGCTCCCATGACTCAGAGCCAAGAACACGGGGCATCACTTGGATTTTAAAGGTAGCAAGGCTATGGAGTTTCCCACTCAACTTCACTTGAAACGGAAGTATTCCTGGATTTTGTCAAAACAGCAGCAAACCTCTGGACAGACCGCCCATTTCAAGGCTTCATCCCTCATTGATTCCTACAGAAAATTTTCTCCAAGAAAATAAGGTGAAACTCAGAGAGCCAAGAAAATAAAACTGGGAGAGTTGATGAGAACATGAGGAACAGAATGGATTTAGCACGCTCATTGGCTGGCCCAGGGCAAAGGGGAAGTGGTTTCTGAGTACACAGCTTTGGGAAGTATAACTCGTGACAGGTCTGGAGCGCTATTTACTAACATTCGGGGGTTTTACTAGAGCAGAATAAACAAAACCGGTGAGACAAAAAGAGCTCAGGAACACCCAGGCGGTTTCCCTTCCTCTCCCCCATCAGAGCAGAAGTCTGGCATGACTAGAGACTGCACCATATTTATTTACCCACAAGCATGGTTTATGGCAGGAAATTAAAAGGAAATTGTGAAGCTTTAGGCATTTGGAACACAGACCTCAGCAAATAAGGTCAAATAAGGACGTAATGCGCTCAGTTTGGTACATGTACAATGGACAACTCAGAAGCCCAACGTGGTGGCTACATTTCATTGCCAGAAGTTCTTGGATGCCAAGGAGTAGAAAGCAGAATGGTGAGTTACAGATGAAGAGTCCAGGGGTGTTTCGGATCTGCACATGAAAACGAAACCATCTCCAATGGCGCCCACGCAGCAAGCTATGAGTTCAAGCACACCTCATCCATGCAGCCACGCATCTCCTGGCATACATAGCTGCCAACAACTATCTATGGAGGTGCTTGCTAATCCCAAGACCTGAGCCAGGTGATGGATTTCAAAAGAGTAGTAAAATACACAGTTTTTCTCAATGACGTTGTGCTAGTCTTTGCTACCATCAGCTCCTTCTAAACCTCATCTTCTGCTGTCCAAAGAATGGAAGCACGGATGAAAACCTAAATCCTGGTCCTCCCCCAAACCTACACGAAAAGCAAACAACTGTGATCAAACTCAAACCCCGCACACAATAGCCACAACAAAATCAGGCTTAAAAAAATTCTCTGGAATCTAAAAACAAACTGTACAACACACATACCTGACATGCACAGTCTCAGCATCACTGAGAAAAAAAGAAGTCAAGGAAAATAACAGTTGTCTGACGGGTCCAGAAACCAGACAATCCCACACGAGCCAACAGAACTCCCAATGAGAACTGGCTGGGCAATCTGAATGAAGAAACTGATGCTGGAAGGTCTACCCTCTCCAGGCCCTGGCAAAACGGCCTGCAGCACAGTACAAGGAGGTCAACTAACACAAGAACCCACAGTGTCAAGAGACTATCAGGCATTCTAACTTGAGCAGGACACAGAACAAAGAAAAGGGGGACAAAGGGGAAATCTCAGAACAGGGATCCAGCTTACTGAATGGATGGTTCTTCTGTGGAATTGTCTTGACACTTGCTGAAAACCAACTGATGCTAAATGGGATGGAGTTCCACTGTCTGTCTATCCTGATCTAATGGGACATAGTTCCACTGTCTGTCTATCCTGATCTAACTTTCCCATTATTTTATTTATGGTAACTGTGTAGCAAATTTTGAAAAAGAAAGTATGAGCTCTCTCTCTCCAGGGTGCCAGACGACTTCGACTATTATTCATTTCCCGGTTCCACATAAATTCGTAGATTACCTCGTACATCTCTGTAAGAAAGCTGGCTGGGGATCATATAGGGATTAATTGCCTTGGATCTGTAGATCAATTTACAAATGCCACTTCATCGACACATTGCTTCCCATCCATGAACATATTCCAGCTTTCCATTTACTTGGATCTTCTTTAATGTTTACAGTGATCTCTACATTTATTTAAAATTTATTTATTTATTTATTATATATACAGTATTCTGTCTGTGTGTATGCCTGCAGGACAGAAGAGGGCACAAGACCTCATTACAAATGGTTGTGAGCCACCATGTGGTTGCTGGGAATTGAACTCAGGACCTTTGGAAGAGCAGACAATGCTTTTAACTGCTGAGCCATCTCTCCAGCCCTGATCTCTACATTTTTATGCATAAATTTTACACTTCCTTTGTTAAATTTCTTCAAATATTTTAGTATAAACAAATTTTTCCATAATATCGGATTTACTTATTTACTGCTAATATTTGTGAAGATAATTGATTATAGCATGTTGGTCTTATATTCTACAAATTCTAATTCACGTTGTTCATAGTCCAATAATGACTGGTTGTGGGCAAATTCTTCCTTTTCTTCTCAATTTAAATTAGAATTTTTCCACAATAAATCTACCTATTTTAAATAGTATATTCTCATTCATTCCCAGGGTACTCAGACGTCAGTTTACTAGTAGGAAAATAACGGCTGCTTTCACAATTCCTGTCACTCCTCTTTAGCACTGTGCCTTCGGGCAACAGTTAATTCTTCCACTGTGGGCTTATTCACAGGAATCCATGTGTGGTTCCCTGTCCTGCTTTTAAAAAAACCATAATAGATAATTTATAGCATTAAGTTTTGTTGATGTCTTATAAGTAAATCCAGTTTGTTCCATAATTTAATTCAAAATAACCTTAAGGAAACCTTCCCAATCAAGCAATCAAACCCTTAAGTGCGGTGCTAACACACAAAAGCACCAACCCACCACCACCAAAGAATCATTCTGCTGTCACCGCAGAATATAAATGCTCCCTGCAATTCCAGACTTCAACATTTATATAATGTCAGGGGGTAAATGTGGCAAACTCCATTCTAAGTAGCGATAGAATTTCCCTTTAAGAAAGGTGGGGCCATGGTTAGAGAGATGGCTCAGAGGTTACGAGCACTTGTTCAAGGGCTTGGGTTCAATTCCCAGCACTCACATGGATCACAGTCATCTGTAACTCCAGTTCCAGGGAGTCCATTGCCCTCCTCTGACCTCTATAGGCACCACACATGCATGTGATGCAGACATACATACGGTAAAATGCTCACACACATAAAATAACATTTTAAAAATTCTAAAACAAAAAAAACTTAGACATTTTAGTGGGCCAGTGACACACATGAAGCCTAATGACCCAACTTCAATCCCTGTGATCCACACGGTGGAAAGAGAAAACTGACTTCCAAAAGTTGTCCTCTGACCTCCATAAGTATCCTGTAGTACCTACCCATGAATGCACACATATAGACATGCAAGCAAGCAAATAAACAGGCAGACAGACAGACAGACACACACACACACACACACACACACTAATTTTTTAATTCTTTTTATTGTTCTAACCCAACCCGATTAAAAAAAAAAGGTTAAGCAATTTCCCAGAATCTGAACTTTTACATTTGTTCACCAAATGAATTTCTCATCCTAGTTTTTTACACACCTCTAAAACTTTCTCACCTGATTTATACAAAGGAAACAGCACTTTCTCAGTGTTCTGTTAAAAGATAAGTCCACTAAGGAGTGCAGGTGCTATCCTAGGCATAATATGTGCTTTGGAGAGTCGTTCAATAAATTATATCTACCGTTAATAATGCTTGATGAATTCTTGTCATGTCTCACCTAGAACAACTTTTTAATATAACAAATGTCTAGTCTTGCAGCACGAGTTCCCATGCCTCCACTCTCCACTGTCATCTGGACCACAGCCACAAGGCCTGGGTGATCCTGAGTAGGACAGTTCTCAGCAGTATACAAGGTTAGAACGGCTTTCTTTTTCTGTCGTCTTCTCCTCAGCTGACCCTAATGAATTATTCCCTAAATAAAGTAGATGCCAATGATGGCAAGAGGTCAGATTATAAATAAACCACACACATGACTAGATTGGTGGTCATGGTGTGTTACATCAAATTAGTACCTTTGTGTGGTGAGAACACCTATATTTAGTTAACAAAAAAAATGTGTTATTTTTTTCAGAGATAATACATAGAAATTTAAGGTGAATTACTTCTGCACTTGACCTACAGGTAATATTCATAAACTGCATTCTAAGGATAGGTATGAAATATCTCAACCAATTTTGAATCTCAAACCCTTCACATACACACAAATCTAAGTGGCACTGGTTTCGGAGACAGCCATAGAGAGCCTAAGTGTCACTGTGCCACATCTCCTACAGTCAATGCAAGAGTCTTTGCTTCTGGGACTCAGAATGAGTGTGAGGGAAGTGTGTTGACAGTTTGAATCCCAGCGCAGGTAGGATAAATATCTTTCCATTTTTGATGCAACATAATAAAATGAAACTAGATACCACATAATATTACACAGGAGGTCTTAACAAAACCCAGTTCATATTCTCGGTATGTCTGTCCTATGAGTCTGCGGGGTCATTTTCACACCTACAAACATTTGCAGGGACTTTCCCCAGATTTAGGAACCTGTTCACAAAAGTGTCTCAAAGACCAATACTGAAATTGTATGAGGTTGTAGTGACAGCCCCAGCGACTGCGCCAAGCAACCATGAGACACTTAGCCCTTTAGGTCTTTGAGAGCTGTAACAACACTGACTCCATTTGTAACACTGACTTTAGTAATTGTCTTAGTTAGGGTTCCTATTGCTGTGAAGAGACACCATGACCATGGCACTTCTTATACAGGAAACACACTTAACTGGGATGGCTTACATTTTCAGAGAATCAGTCCATTATCACAGTGGGGAACATGGTGGCATTCAGGCAGAAATGGTGCTGGCTACATCTTGATATGCAGGCAATATGATGTGGACTATGACACTGAAAGTCATTTAAGCATAAGAGACCTCAAAGCCCACCCCCACAGTGACACACTTCCTCCAACAAGGTCATATCTACTCAACACAACCCTAATAGAGCCACTCCCTTTGGGGACCATTTTCTCTCAAATCACAACATAGTAATCCATCCTCAATTTTTAGAAGTCACTAGGTCTTCTCATATCATTATCAGAAAAAAGGTTGGTGATTCAAGCCATATAAGTTCAGCAAATAATACAAGCTTTAGGATTAATCCCAACCTATTAACAAACCTACTTCCCAAATTGTGATGCAAAGAAATCAGCTGTTATACTGCACAAATAACACAATTCTTAAATAGGAGGTATAGTTAAAATGTTCATTCAATCCACTAACATCTACTCTGGGTCCCACTAGCTAAGAAGCACTGCACTAAGACAAAATGATGAATAAGACAAGCACGGTCCCCAGACACCATTGAGGTTAGAATGCAGTAGAGAACACAGAAAGAAAGGGGATGGGATATAGTTCAGTGTGACAAATGACAAGACAGGGTAGTAGAGGTGTTACCCCAGCACACAAGAAGAAATGTCAGAGAAAGCATCAGCAGAACTACCCAGAAACACTGACCAGCTAAAAGCTGTGGTGTTTTTAACTAAAGATAAAGCACTTGGTGTCCAAAGAGTATAGGAGCTCCTTCTGTCTATGTGATGCTTTTATTGGTTAGTGAATAAAGAAACTGGCTTGGCCTGATAGGGAAGAATAGAGCTATGTGGGGAAAACTAAACAAAATGCAGGGAGAAAGGAGGTAGAGTGAGAGAGAAGCCATGTAGCTTGCCGGAGACAGATGCTGGGAACTTTACTGGTAAGCCACAGCCACACGGTAATACACAGATTAATAGAAATGGGTTAAATTAATATGTAAGAGTTAGCCAATAAGAAACTAGAGCTAATGGGCCAAGCAGTAATTTAATTAATACAGTTTCTGTGTGGTTGTTTTGGGGGTCTGGGCAGCCAGGAAATGAACAAGCAGCCAAGCGGCCTCCTACTACAGTGGTTTGTATTTTGAGTGTAAATATTAAACCTAAGTTTTGAAATTGTATGCACAAGATGATGTCAAGAATGCTAATGGTAAAGAATGTCCAAGGATGGGACCCACCTTGTCCACACACCTACCTAAGGAAACCTCGGTATTGGGTGAATTTATGTGACCAGACTCAGAAGACAGTCAAGCTCACAGACAATCATCTCATTAATCCATAAGCAAGTTGATCTCAAGTTCAAAACTAGCTCACAAGGAATGCCAGCAGTCAGAACTGGCCTCCTTATGCACCAGCTACTTTATAGAAGGATACAAAATTTGGACCAAATGAAGTGCCAGAATTTTATCAAACATTAATACTGCTTTTGAACATCAAGCATACAGAAATTCTACTTCCAAACCTGAACACTGTCTGCTCCAGCTGTGTCAGCTGTGCTAAGGCCATTGATCATATGTGTGGGTGTGGAATTTAAACAATAAGGGGCTAGACTGTTAGTTTTGAAATGACAGAGTTCTTTCTGCTACTGGGCATCATGGTGTCAGAATACTCCTTATTACACTTCATGATTTTAATTATACTTTAAAGATATAGTGTAAAGATTGATTCCCATTACCTCAGGCCTATAGACCATGGGCATCAGCATCCTTAGAGTATCCAACTCCATTGGCTCCAGGGTTCCTGGTTCCCTATTGCACCTCAAATAATCAGAAAGAATGTGGTTCTTCCTCTTCTAGAGATTTTGTAGAGTTGGGTTCTCAGCTGAGGTCCCATGATATCAAAAGAGATCCCACAAGAGACTGTGTTTAGACTGTAGAAAAGGTATCATTTCTTAAACTTCCTGTGGCTCACATAATGCTTTTGCTTCTAAGTCAGCCACTTCGGGAACTGGTACCCATTACCACAGTGACACAGTTACACTCATTCATATTTCCAATATGATTTAGGGAGGAATGTAGTCCTAAACCTTGTACAGTCCAAAGTGGGTTCTGTACCTCGCTATTAAAAATAAAAATGAGCTCATTACTATGAAAGTCTCAATAAACGGCACATAACTCTCCTACATACAGAAATCCAGGGCATGGCAAAGGAAGGATTCACACCCAAGTGAACCAGTTCTCAGGTTCAAACCACAGTCTATGGCATGAGGAAGCATCCCCTAGTGGTGTTATAGTGTGCTGTAAAGATGGGAGGTTTTCAGGCTGATTGATCAGCCAGGAGGTGGAGGTGGTGGTGGAGGAGGAGGAAGAAGCAATGGAATCTCAGGAACATGTCTTTGGTGTGTATATTTGTGTGTCTCTGCCAGGGGAAGAAGACTAGAGAAGATGAACCAGTCAGGATACTGCAATAATCGGGGTATATTATCCAGCCTTAAACTTGGAATATGGGACGGAAAAGGGCAAAAGAATTTGTAGCAAGGTCACTCAAAAATAGTAACGTAAATATAGAGGTGGAAAAAGAAAAACACCAAACAGGTCAGGTATGAAACTTCAGGATAAGCCACTGAATTATTCTCACTGAAATGGGAGTGTGAGCCTTTAAAAGGTGAGACTTGGTTTAGAAAGACAGAGTGTGGAGTGGAGAAAGGGCCTCCATTTGGAGACGTTCATCCACACTAGTGGCCAGTCAGCTGCAGAGAGCCGACGTGTAACGTACTGAGAAAGGGGGACGCCAGAAAAGCAAGATTTCCTTTATGCAATTTCTCTGTAAAAAAAATGGCTTACTAAGCCATTATTTATCAGGTGCATATCTGAGAGGACCTCTAATCTCAGAAATTAGGGGTACTGACTGCTCTTCCAGAACCTGGGTTTAATTCTCAGCCCCCAATGGCAGCTCACAACCTTCTGTAACTCCTGTTCCAGGGGATCAAATGGCCTCTGCTGGCCTCCGTAGGCACCAGGCACACAAACATATGGTACATAGACACACAAGCAGTCAAAACACACACACATTTTTTTTTTAAGTTACAGTAAAATAAAGCTCATTGTGTTGTTTGGATTTGTTTGATGCTCTTTGTATTCATGTCGACAGGCTTTTTCTTCGTAAGTATTTTGTGAGGAAGGCCACACAATTTCTTTGAATCAAGGACATAAGGTTGAACTGTACTTAGGAAGGGGGAAATGTCCAGGATTGAGAAGTTTTACTTCATCACCTTCTGATATTTCATGGATTTGTACAAAACCATCCAAAACAAAATAGTCTTGACTATTGATTCATGCTACTTCTGTCTACAGTATAAAGAACTACTCATGAAGACACAGTCCAAAAAAACAGCAAATAAGTCACACAATCTCTTCCAAGTTTGTCAGTCTTCGATAAACAACTCACACAAGGCGGCTGTTAAACTTCTGTGAAACTGAGTCCGAGTTGCATTATGTGGGACGTAACAAATTCCCCATGTATGCTGACGTCCTAGTCAGGGTCACTATTGCTGTGACAAAACACCATGACCAAAGCAACTTGGGGAGGAAACAGTTTATTAGGTTCTTCTTCCACATCACTGTTCATCACCAAGAGAAGTCAGGACTGGAAATCAAGCAGGGCAGGAACCCGGAGGCAGGAGCTGACATAGAGGCCATGGAGCGGGTGCTGTCTACCAACTTGCTCCTCATGGCTTGCTCAGCCTCTTAATTATAGAACCCAGGACCCCCAGTCCAGCGGTAAAAACACCCACAATGGACTGAACCCCCTCCACCCCATAATCACTATTTACGAAAATGCCCTATAGCAGGATCTTCTGGGAGCATTTTCTCAATGAGGTTCCCCCTCTTCAGGTGACTTTAGCTTGTGCCAAGTTGACATAAAGCTAGCCAACACTGTTGACAACCATATATTAACGTCATTATCTATTAAATATTAAATACTATTAAATGTATCTCCTGGAATGATAAAGAGTCAAGTAAGTCAAGGACTGGCTTAAAATCCTGATAGGCTTCACTTAGAGCTTTGTTCTCATTTCCATAGTCTTTCATTCTCTTCCATGCACGTTTGTTTTCTGAGTTCCACCAGTAATCAGTCCAGAAATGGACTATTTGGGTATTTATCGTTAGAGTCTTCAGGGAAATGAGAATGGTAGTAAAATTATAATCAGCATTATGAAATGACCTGTCTCAATCAGAGAATTCAGGTGGATGGACAGTCACTCCCCATGCTGGAAAGGGGAGGGATCTGAAACCAGCACATGAAGCCTGAGTCACTGCCGAACTGGGCCCAGGTGCGCGGAGCAGAAGAAGGGGGCTGCCTGGCTAGACAGCCAATTGTCCAGTCGGTGATAGAAACCATGGCCAGATTGCTTTTACATCCCATGTGCTGTATCTGAATTACTTCATTCATTCACAGTCTGCTCCCTGCTTACCCCTAACCCCACTGGGGCCCCAAATACACATACACCCTGCTCCTATTACAGAAGCAATTCTCACTCTGCCCATTGTCTAAAGTGATCATGCCACAAGCAGAATGGCAGAAACTCTAGGGTCACTGATTTACATTTGTCTCTGGTACCTAATTCCTGCCTACCTACTCATCTATCTATCTATCTATCTATCTATCTATCTATCTATCTATCTATCTATCTCGCTCCCAACCCATCTCCTCTCACTCTCAAGTGGAAATCATATAATTCAAAACATTATATAAATATGACCGTGTTCAGACTGGTTACTATATACTACTTATTTCCGTGATTTCTCAAATAACTGCTTGAGAAAATTTGGCTGGCGTTGGTGTTGCTGGCAAAGCTGTGTTGCAATCTAAAAGGAGCTGTTAAGCAACTATTTGGCCTCTTGATAGCTCTGCCCTCTTCCCACTCTGGGGCAGAAAGGAAAATCAAAGCACTACTGAAGCATTGTGCAATATTCTCACATATTCCCTGATGTCTGTGCAAAGATAAATGTGCTAGAAGTACAGAGAACCCACCTTGTCAATGTTAGCATTCTATTAGCAGCTTACAGAAAGTACAAAACTTAAAGAGATAAATAACTAGGTTCTGATTAAGCTATCTTCAAATTACATGGAAAACATTACTGAGATGATAAATGAGGGAGAAAAGTCCTTCTGGCTAGTCTAATGGTGTATTTCCTAAATCACAAAAAAAAAAAAAAAAAAAAACGAAGTAAGAAAATGCAGTAACACCAAGGAGCACAGAAATTTAGTCTTCCAAAGCCTGGGGCCAAAGTGCAGGCCATACTTTACTGCAGTCCCTCAGACAGCACTGCCTTCATAACCATACCTCTGCAATCACACATTTCATTCAAAACAGACGTCTTCACCGAGTGCTCAGTTATGCCTGGCATCACGCTCCAAGCTCTGGAAACATAAAAATAAGTTATATGATAGAATGTCTCTCCTCGGGAGTGCTAAGACAGACGCAAATAACCACAGTAGAGTGTCAAATATGAGAAGTACTGAAGAACACTGTGCCCCTAGCACAGATTATAGCTTCTCAAAGGACCAGAAAGGCCAAGCAGGCAGAGGCCACAGAATACAGTTTCTAGAAGGATCAGAAAGGTCATGCAGGAAGAGGTACTTGGGCTGGATGGCAAAGAGCAGAGTTTTGCACGGCAAACACGAGAACATTTTATGTACAAATGAGATTAGGAAAGAATTTGAAGACTACTGAGTAACACATTTTGACACAGAAACAACAGGTAAAAAGAAAATGATATAAAAAGCCTGGATCTGGTAAATCCTTCAGTGACCAGCGAAAAGGCCAGAAGATGAGCTGGCTGGAAGCAGGAGAGGACCGACACTGCACAGAGCAGTGGAAAGAAGAAAGCAAAAGAGTCTTCAAGCCAAAGGACACGGGGTTCCGGAGACATTCCTACGAATGACGACTGTCACCAGTCATTGTGAGCCATCTAACGACATGGCTCTTTCAAGGGCAGTAGAAAGAGCCAAAAATAAAAACAAGAAAATAAAAAACCTGCGGTAAACTATGGTACATGGAGCTTGCGCCTTTGGCCAACATCATGATCGGACGTTTTAAACTTCAGATTTCATTTTAGAGTGTCATGCGGGTGAAAAATCAACAAAATGCACATGCGTGTCCTTCCTGCCTTTTGTTCAGTTGTCATTTACCCTGTGTGTGTGCACGAGTGCACAATGGAATGCATGAAGAGTAAGTAGGCACACGAATGCTGTCGGATGTGTGTAGAGGAGACAGGGGGAGTGACTTCTCACCCTTTAAGCTATTGACGCCAGGTCTGTCTTGTCCTGTAGGGTGCTGGCATTACAAATGAATAACACTGTAGCTGCTTTTCTTTTATTTGATTTTTTTTTAATATGGGTCATAGGAAACAACTCAGGTTGTCAGGGAAGTACAACACAAGCCATTCACAATGCTCGCCCCAGCCCGCCATCTGCTCCATGTCCTTACTTCTACAACTTAAAACCCATATGGGCCCCAGGGGGGTGTTTGTTTAGGGTAATAAGTAAGGAACATAGATGTGCTCAGCACAGCCTGAACAAAGACCTTCTGTTTCCATGCTGATAAGGAAGAGACATCCCAAAACTTCCTTGATTATAATCAGAAAGAGTTTCAAATAAGCCTGATCAGTTGTCCCTCGTGGGATTCTTCTGAACTTATCCAAATCTAGTGGAGGATGATCACTCCATGAAAGAAGAAGAGAACAACAGTTCAGGATAGTTTTTAAATAGAAAAACCATTTGCAAAATGGGTAACAAACTCTAGTGAAGACATGGAACAGGTAGTAGAGTTGAATGAATGATCTTGAGGTGAGTACTTAATAGTCACAACTACTGAAGAGAGTAGGCCAAGGCCGACCTTACCATACTACATACTAAAAAAGTAAAGGAAACAAATCAGGGAGGGGAGGGACCAGTGAGCAAGAGAGAAAAAAATAACAGTCTTGAGTAAGACCTAAGTGCAAAGCAGTCATTAGAAATGGGAAGTCAGGCATGGTGACACTGGTGATACAGGTGACACAGGCCTTTAATCTCTGGCATTCAGTAGGTTAAAGCAGGAGTTCCAGGTAGTTCTGGGCTACCTAGGCCCCTATCTCAGAAACAGGATGGGAAGGAGAGAGGGGCAGAAGGAGGGAGGGAGGGTCAAAGAGGTTAAATGAAAAGCAAAGGGAGAGAAAATAAAGATGAAATGATTTAGCACAGCTATACATGGTTATTAGGAACCCAACTTTAGGGGGCGAGAGAGATGAGCAAGCAGTTAGAACACTTGCTGCTCTTACAGAGGACCCACATTCAGCTCCCAGCAACCATATGAGTCCACTCACAACTTCCTGGGAGTCCATATCTGGGGGATTTGCAAGCCTTCTTCTGGTCTCCATGGGCACCAGTGCGCTTGTGGTACACATACAGATAAACAAGCACACACATACACATAAATTAGAGGGTCAACACTGGGCAATCATAAAAAAAACATGGTCTCTTTGCTTACAAAGTGCAGTGGATTCCTTATCAGTGGAAAATCAACAACTCACCTACCTTGATGCTCTGCAGCCCTGACACATTTACTCTCATGTTCTTTGGAGAACAGTGATTAACTAACTGGAAATAGGGCCACTGGCCATGACTCAAGTACTGGAGGCCCTTCAGCATGCTTCCCAGAATACATCCATCACTTCAGAACAGAGACAAAACAAATAAACAAGCCATCCATCCTCTTGATAAGCCTGTCCTCATCCTTTAGACCACAAGCTCTCATTGACTACTCTAGGCTTTAATCTCTCCCACCCCATTTGCAGTGTCCCTATGTGGCCTTGGTCTCCAGTTTAGGTCACAAAAGTTCTTTAAGTTGCACTCTTCTTCCCTACCCTTGGGGCCTGAGTGTTTCCTGGGAATCAGCTGGATTAGATACTCAGTTGCAGAATTTTTTCTTGGGAGAGCATTTATACACCCTTTCCTGTAACAAAATGTTCTCGAACAAAAACTCCAGAATGTAATTATTTTTGCTAAGAACAATCACACTTCAAAGGGGCACTGGTGATTCTGTGTAGTCCTGGGAGAAAAACATATGAGTCAGCACATTATGGAGTGTTTGATGAAAACACCTCCAATAACTTTTGACATAACTATTTTAGACTCCAAATGTACCTCTCCTTTCCTTTACTACCAAAAGAAGTGAGTATTCTAAAAGTAACAATTTTCTCAAAAGAATATATGTAACTATATTTGAAATTTACAAAAGCCATTTGCTTTCAAGTCACTTACTATGACTTAATTATTGATGATGGGGTGGGTGAATCAATTATTTATGTTCCTTGTCCTTCCATTTCTGCCAATGTTCTACAGTGTTTTCACTATCCGTGTGTACACAGGTAGAATGCACACATGCACATTTCACGGGCTCAGTACCATTTTGAATGTCATACTGCTAGAATGTAGTTTTCAGTCCAAGAAGCTACTGCAGCTGACCCACATTGTAAGATACTGAGCAAAGATGAGCTGATCTTGCCCCAAATTCAACCAAGTTCCCTGGCTGCTACAGAAACACATAGTGCTAAAACACAGGATATGAAAGAAAAAATACATAAAATAAATACTTCCAGAACATAAGAAAGCTCTGCTCTGGGCTCACTATAGGGTAAAAAATGCAAGATGTTCTTTCTTCACAACTGAGAAAAGAAATTCACACATACAAATTCAGAGAGAGAATAGGAGAGAGAGCAACAGTGAGAAAGAGGAGTGCAGAGAAATAGACAGGCAAATACAGAGACACAGACACTCACATACATGTCTTTGTTCATTTATCCCTGACACAAACTCTTTGATGAATTACATTGTCTTGGTGTCAGGCAAAAATTCATTCACTAGAAAAAATTGGAAAAGTAGACATTTTTGAAGCTTTATGCATGTTACACAAATGTTGCCCTAAGCTACAGACCTAATGTAGAAGCCTAATTTCGCTGTGGAAAAATGTGTAATGATTTTATTAGAAAAAAAATGCTTTCAAAAATTTAGTACCTCACAGTACATCTTTCATAAAATTGTTGTACTTGTTAACATTTATTGAATTAACCCTTTAATTTATGCCGAGAAGACTGGAGAGCATCTCTGTAGGATTTATGCTAAGGCATCAGCAAAAGCTTAGTGGTGTAACTGTGGTTGGTGCCTCTTTTTCCTAGAACCCAAAATTGAAGCAACAAAAACAAAAACAGATGGATGACATTACATGAAACTAAAATGTTTTCACATCCAAAGATGCAACCAACAGCCCTAAGCGACAACCAGTGAAATGGAAAACTGTATTTGTGAACCACATATCTGATAGGATCCACACTGTATGTAAGAAACAACTCACTGAAAGACCTAAGAGCCCGCTTCCAAAATGGGCAGAGGGCTTGAAACAGACGAGCAAATGATTAACAGACATAAGAGGTAGGACTTACTTTAAACTGTCCAACACCATGAGCCAACATAGAAACAAAAATTAGAAGGACAATGAGAGACAGCCTCAGAGTCGTCAGGACAACAGTCCCAGAAGGGTCAGTGATAACCAATGCTGGCAAGAAGGTGAGAAAGGAAGGAAAATCACTTTTCATAATTCTGAAGGTGCAAGTGAAGTTCCCTGTTCTAAAATAGTAACTGAGGTTACTGGGTGATTCCACAGAAAACAAACACAATCGGTAAAGAGGAAATTTACTATTAGAGAAATATTTGGCTGTCTATGCTTATAGTCCAAGACATGTTACAGTTATTGTACTTAAATTGAATAATGCTTGATCATAATAACCTCTCGTTTAATGTATGTCCTGGCAACGGATATGAGAACCTAAGAACTATTCCTTTCTACTCCACCAACTTACCTACAAATTCCTAGAGCTATCTGGAATCAGACTTGTATGAGCAGGTGTGTGTCGATCGCAGACAGCTAAGAGTACCAACAACTAGAGAAAATGGAAAGACATCCCAGACCAAAAAAAAAAAAAAATGAGTAACTAGACAGAAGACACTCCTTTTTATAGACCTGTGCACATTAGCAATAATACTGAGACTGAACTTTCAGAGCAGGGAGTTAGGGTCACGCCACTGAATCTCCATCTGGAAGCCAGAAGCTTTGAGGCAACATAGGCGTCCTTGGCACTCCCCGTTTCTCCTGCACTCACTCTCAAGTGTGTGACTCTCCAACTCTGGACATCAGCGCCTAGAAGGACTGGACCTCTCGTCCTTACAATGGATTATGTGACAGTAAACAGCCCAAAGTCTACCTTTCTGTCTTCTCGCTCTCTGTGGCTTCGAATAACAAAAGGAATCTGCTCAGTTTTTCATCAATTTATTTTATGAAGTTTTCCTTGATCTCTGCCGCCCTTGGGAATCATTTCTTTTGCAGAAATAAAGCTGAAATATGGAAGCAAGTGTTAAAGAGGAAGAACCAGAACCGTAGAAATAAAAGCAGGAGGCAGGCACTTACATTCTCTCTCTCTCGGGACCCAGAACATGAGGTGAGATGATAACAGCCCTCACTGATAGAGTTCCTCTGCTCTTTGCAACTGGTTTGGGAGGATCTGGGAGGGTAGGAGGGTGTGGGGGTAGGGGAACAATCAAAGTTCTGAGACTCCACAGTACTGACACTTTCGCTCATGAGACTGACTGAAACACTCACCTGTCTGTCTCATGTGAAATGTCAGATGAGGCTTTTTAAAGAAAACCAGTTGACGACTTTCCTGGAAACTGCTCATGTTTTAATACAGCTGCCCAATGTGTTTCTCATTCTACCTTTACTTTAAAAAAGAGTACATACAGTGCTGAGGTCAAGGAACCAGAGGGGTGAGTGAGGGAGAGCTCTGAGGGAAGGTACCCGGGCCACAGTGCAGGCAGCACCAGCTCTGGCTGCTGGCGCCCCCCCC
>JAQHUG010000036.1:5276453-5296041 GCA_028555095.1 Dicrostonyx torquatus
GGGTCATCAGACTTGTATCATTGAGCAGAAAGCACCTTGGCCCTCTGAGCCACCTCATGAGCCCTTAATGACTTACACACTACACATTTGCACACCCATGGGACACTATCAAGCTAGTTCTGTACTCAGATGGCATTACCAGCATGTCCAACTGAGCCTTGGCTAATCTGCCTGGGGTCGTGGGCCATCAGAAAGGATCAGGAAACTACAAGGATGCAGCAAGGCGAGCCGCTGGCCTGATTGCAAGGCCCACCACACGCAGGAAAGCGAGCATCAACGGAAGTGCAGCAAGGATAGCGGAGGCGTCTTCCGGGTTTCCGCTCATGAAACAGGAAGGACCAAATCAAAACCCTAATGGGCAGGCACCTTAAAATGCCTGCTCAAAAATAATGTGTACTTGCCAGACAGTGGTAGCGCATGCCTTTAGTCCTAGCACTAGGGAAGCAGAGGCAGGCCGATCTCTGTGAGTTAGTGGCCAGCTTGATCTACAAGAGCTAGTTACTGGACAGGCTCCAAAGCTACAGAGAAACCTTGTCTCGGAAAAACCAAAATAATTAATAATAATAATAATAATAATTTGTACTCTTCAAAAAAAAAGAGAAAACCAAAAATTCCGAATTAATAAAGTAAATTTGGTGAAAATGTTAACAAACATGAAACTTGATCCAAGTAAGTTAAATAAATAACTTCTTTCAGTGCTCCTACAAGTCTGAACTTACTTCAGAACAACACAAAGGTGCACACAGCATACACATGGCCGGTCCAAAGGAAACCTATTCGCATGGAGTACATTCCTTGACAGCCTCAGTCTCATGGTTATTTTTTTAAGGCGACACTATTTCTAGCTTCTCCAGAAAGCACTAGCCCACACCTTTTTTAAAATTTGATCCCTTAAAAAGTAGCTGATGTCAAAACTCTGGCAGTTCTCCAGTGGATAAGTGACTGTCACACAGCAACTAACTCCCCAGGATCACGCAACAGTTAACACCCTAGGAACAGCTAATTCCTCTATAAAACTGAGCGAACCGCTAAGCAGCTCAACTTGCCATCACTGTCAGCTGCTGGGAGGTACCCCTCTTTTGACAGGCAGAAGACCACTTCCCCAACAGAGTTGTGTTCAGTATGATTAATAAAACCATTCTAACATTAAGAGACAGTGCATCCAAAGTTCCAACAGTGTAGGGAGATGTTCTTAGCTTCGTAGACGAATAAACACGCACGGCCCAAAACACGGATTTATCCATCACACTCTCAGCTTCCAACATGGCACAAAACTTCTCTCTCTCGGCTAGATGTAACAATTACACTATGGTAGGGCAGTCAGTCTTTCCATAAGCAACTTTTACCCTCTGAATCTTTAGACCCTTCCTTTCTGAAGCACAGCCCTCTTCTTGTGAACATTCCACTAGCTAGGTTTTCCTAAGAATTCTGGAAACGTGTGACGGATGAAGAACACAGGAGATGAGCATCTATTACTTAGGCACGCTATTTGAACAATTCCAAATGAGTCGTTTGAGCATATGTGCAAGCCCTACTAGAACATTCTGTTTCTACGCTCTGGAAACTCACTCCTCCTGAGATATCTTTCTTGACGAAAGCCTAAAAGTTGCCGTAATCACCTAAGAATGGAAAGCCAAAAAAGAGCTCTATCAGAAGTGCTCAAAAAGAAGCAAACATAGCTAGACACTGGTGGTGCACGCCTTTAATCCCAGCACTCAAGGAGGCAGCAGCAGGCGGATCTCTGTGAGTTTGAGGCCGGCCTGGTCTACAGAGTGAGTTCCAAGACAACTAGAGATACACAGAGAAACCTTGCCTCGAAAATAAAAACAAACAAACATAAAAGAAGAAGCAAATGGCATCTGCGTCTTCCAGAGCGCTCATCCTCCGGGAAGCACAGCTAACGGTACTGTGTCTCCTAAGAGGGCAATGACTAAGGGAAAGGGATGCATGAGCATCCAGGCTACAAACATCACCCTTTCAAAAACTTTTACAATACTAAGGCTTTTCAGCCAGAACAGGAGGATGTCCCTTCGCTTATCCTGTGTGACAATTCGATGTCGACTTCATCTGCTCCAGATAAAAGGTGATTAATCCATGTCCTGAAGACTCCTACTTTAGAAAACCTCGTTTCCCACAGTTTTGTACCTACACAATAAAGAGACATATGTCACAAGACAAAAGCAGTCACAGTTTCAGAGTTCAGTGGAAAGCTACATATTTTGAGTATCAGATGTTTTGTTCAGTATTCTGTTGACCATCTATCTTTTTACATTATTTTTATTTAACATATTTTAATTAAAATACAATTAAATCACTTCTCCTTTCCCTTTACTCCCTCCAATCCCTCCCATAGTGCCCCTCCTCTCTCACTCAAACTGAAAATCTCTTCTTCTTTGTTTATTATGTATAATATATATCCTATATAATATAATATAATAATATATGCAACATATATTATATATAATAGAAAGAAGAGGGGTGCACAAATATGCAAACACAACCTGCTGAGTCTGTTTTTGTTGTTGTGTGTATATGAGTTCATGGATAACCATTTTGTATTGGATAACTAATTAGGGGGCCCATTCCTGGGAGAGGCTAATTCTCCCTCGCTGTGCAATCATTAGTGGCCTGTAGTCCTTTGTCTGGGAGCAGGATTTCATGAGGTCTTCCCCCTTCTGTATCAACATGTCTACTGATATCATCATTCTTCGGGTCCTGGTTTAGAAAGCCATTTCTAAGAAACATGCTCTCACCGCAGACTTCCTGGTCTTCTGGTTCTTGCAGCCATTCCATACCCCCACCCAATGCCCTTCATTGATGCTCCCCCTAGCCTCAGGTGCTGGAGGGCTGTTAAAGATGTGTACCGGGGCAAGGCTCCCACAGTCCTTTGGTCTCCGTACCGTGTCCAGTTGTGGTTTCCTGTGATGTGGACCATGTATCCTGAGAGCAAAGATCTTCGCTGAAGAGAAGCTCAACATGGCAGGCATCTGTGTCTGTGAGTATGTCTACCAAGGAGAGCTTCTCAAACAAGCAATCATACCAGGGCCCCCACAGAAATCTTAAGTAAAATTGCTACGGCTAAGCTTATTCGTTAAGTTTTATGGATAAATTTTCATTCAAAAAGTATTTTCTGATGATTTTTATTCATTTAATTCCGAAAATAGGACAAGATCCATAACCTCTATATTTAACAGTTCAAACTCAATGCTTTATCACCTACTTGACTATGCCACTTGTAACTCAGTAAACAACATATTTGATCATTTTTTTATTGTATTGTGTGGTGTATTCCAGAGGTTAACATGGATATTATCCACTACCACTCTCTGCTTTATCTTTTGAGAAGCATCTTTCCCTGAATCCACAGTTCATTGATTGGCTGGTCTGGGTGACCAGTAAGCTACAGTGATCCATTTGTCTTCACCTTCCCCCAACTCTAGGATTACAGACATGAGCAACCACACCCTGTTTTCATATGGTGCCCTGAATTTGAACTCGGGTCCTTGTGCTTTGGTGGCAGACACTTTACAGAACAAGCCAGCTGTCCAACCCTAACATACTTAATCTTTTAAACTCACGTTCATTCTCCCATGCAAAGCATACTTCTTGATTGTACAGAATTGTGAGATTTTTTTTTTCACATGGAGCATATTCTATCACTGGCCATGCCCAAAACTCTGTGTATGGATAAATATCCCACTCATACTCACGCACATCATGCAGTCTGGGTTAGGAAGTTTGGGACTTTTTGTTTTCTTTCTTGTCTGCTTGCTTGTTTGTTTTGTTATTTTGCTTTTCTTGACAATTACTAATTTGTTTTTACACTTAGTTTAGGAAAATAAGTAACTCTCAATTTAGTCCATTTAGTGGATGCATTAATATCCCTGAAAAGATGTCCATGTCCTACCTAATTCAGTTTGAGTTGCTTTTGGTTTGCTTTTAGTGTTTGAGACAGGACTCCATGTAGCCCAGGTAGGTATTAAATTGACTATGCAAAGATGATCCTGCATTCCCAAACTCCTGCCTCCACCTCCAAACAGTGGGGATACTGTAGTGAGAAACCACACTCGGCTTCATGTCCTATTTCCTAATGAATCACATGTCAAAAGGACCTTGAGGGGTCAAACAAAGGGTCATGAAGTGGGGAGGGGTCTACCCTGGATTTTCTCAGCAGGCCATGAAGTGGGGGGCTAACCTGGGTGCTCTCGGTAGGTCATGGAATGGGGGCTATCCTGAGTACTCTCAGCTATCCTGCGTATTCTCACCAAGCCCAGGCAGTGCAATCACAGAATCATTTCTTGGGGAGGCAAGAGAGTCAAGGAAGGAGCTATGACCCTTGAAACACATCAAAGTGATGCAATTTCTGGAAGTGGCCACAAGCCAAGGAGTGCATGAAACCTCCAGGAGCTATGAAAAGCAAGATCAGATTCTCCCCTGGAGCCTCCAGAAGGAAGAGAGTCCTGCCAACTCACTGCCTTTAGCAACATAAGACCTATTTCAGGTGTCTGACCTCCAACACTGTCAAATAATAGACTTCTGGGGCTCTAAGCTTTATAGTAATCTCCTACAGAAGTAATGGCTGGTTTTGTTACAAATATAGACAGAGCTAGTATAAAAGCTAACTGATATATGCAAAAAAAATATCCAAAACTACTTTGAAAAATAGTATACTGAAAATTACAATTAACATTTGATTTTTAAAGGGTATCATTTATTAAAGGATTCTTGATAAGCATCACAATTATGTAGGGCTCTGGGGGAGAATACACAATCATTAGATGAAACAGTCTTTAATCTGCAATACATCAAACACTGATGATCAAAAAGATAAATAATAAAGTATATCACAGTTGAAATTTCTACCTTTGGATCCACTGATACACACAAATGAATGAGCATTTTAGAATAATACATATCCTCCAATCAGAGAAGAAAAAACAAAAGGCAGGTGTGGTAAACACACAAAAAGAATGGCTAATTCCTCCAGTCAGGGAGTCACTGCATGGGGAAGCCTGAGGCTAAACTGAATCAGGCTACAGCAAAAAGTAGACAACAATTCTGAAGGAAAATGGACTTCATACTCAAACAATGAGAAATTCAAAGAGGCTACTAAGCAGCTGTGTGACTGACACACACTTAGAAGACCAAGGGACTGGACAGATAGTTCAGCAGTTAAGAACACTGGCTGTTCTTCCAGGAGACCTGGGTTTGATTCCCAGCCTGCACATCGCAGTTGACAACTGTCTGTAACTCTAGTCCCAAGGGATTCAGTTAGCTCTTCTTGCCTAGGAGTACGAGGCACACATGTGGTGCACAGACAAACATGCAGGCAAAATACCCAGACACTTTAAATAAGCAAATAACTTGAAATACTATATTTCAGGATGTCACAGCACTGCCTACGGTGTGACGTATATGAAGACTATGCAGAGGCAAAGGAAAATATTAATTCTAGAGCAACACAATTGCACCCCATCCTTTTTCCCTGTAGAGATCCAATCTGACCTTATTGCTACCACCATGCGTCACAGCCATCATGACTGCCCCTGCTTACTTTTCTCCACGCAGGTTCCCACTGTACTATAAATACATAAAGCCATTAAAGTGGCTGGAGATTTATGATGGGATCCTGGCACCGAATGTTCCTACCATCTTGGATGTCACTTAGAGATAAGCTGGGTGCATTCCAGCGTGGATGAAGTCATTTTATCTGCTCCCTCCTTTCTGACTCAAATCCTATGGGATGCATGGATCTTGCTGCCGCCTAAGACATGCTTCTGTGCCTAAGTTCCCCCTAGAAATTGCACTCTTTGTAGGCCTGATTGTCTGCTTCTCCCTTTGTTCTCATGGCACCCCCAAACTTGTTCTCCTACACTGAACCCAGGTCTTTCTAGACCATCACCAAGTCTCAGTAGTCACTCACGAAACTCAGAGATAATTATCTTCAAACAGGCAGGTGTTTTGTAAAACACTAGGTGATTAAATAATAAGATGTGGGGCTGGAGAGATAGCTCAGAGGTTAAGAGCACTGACTGCTCTTCCAGAGGTCCTGAGTTCAATTCCCAGCAACCACATGGTGGCTCATAACCATTTGTAATGAGATCTGGTGACCTCTTCTGGCCAGCAAACATACAGACAGACAGAACACTGTATACATAATAAATAAATAAATCTAAAAAAGATGTGATTTGTGCCTATGTGTTATATAAACTATAGAATTGTACATATTGTGTGTGAAAGGAATAAAACAGAAGCAACAATTTTGTGAAACTCACCTAGAAATTATATTTTCAAGAAATGGTCACAAGTTCATATCACCAAAAAAAACAAGACTTACCATGAAGAAATATTGATATGCATACTATTCCAAAATGTGATCTAATCTCAAAAAAAATGTAAAGCTAGTCTTCAAAAAAATATCCAAAATGGTCTTCCCCATAGGTATTTTTTTAAAACATTGCATTTCTATAAGAAATTAAATCTAGAAGAAATTAAAAAATACTTTTATAAAGCCCAAATTTACTGGAAAATTAAGTTGTAACAGAATGTTGTATCAATTGGAAATGGCAAGCTCTACCACTGTTCAGCTCAGACACAAGACGGCAATTTGATAGCCTTCCCCACTCCTGCCAGCAAAAACCAATCATTTCTAACCTCTGCTTCCATGGCACCTTCTCCCTGAATTACCTCGGCCAGGACAAGCTGCTTGCTGTTGCTGCCTCGTTGCATGTGTTCCTGTTCCTTCTGCAGGAGCTCAAGTCAGACTCACATGTCTTTGTATCTGCAGGAATGCCATGAGTCTGTGCACATATGGTCAAACGATGTGCTCAGGAGAAGCGAGCTTCATAAACTTGATTAGCGATATTTATTCATAATTCCAGTTTCAAGGCTGCTCAAGTCATGGTTCCCGAGAGAATTTGGACAAATTGCAATCATCAGAAAAAATGTCATGTACCTATCCAGAAAAATGTCATGTGCCTCTCTTTTACGTCCTCAGTTTTATGTAGTAGAATCTCAAATAAAAATGTGAGCTGCCAAAGAAGTGGCATTCAGTTTTTAACAAATGCTTTAACGTTTAACCTCTGAAAGTCTTCGGTGTTCCCGTATATGAAATAGCATTAACAGAAACACTGACTCCCAGAATCATGGTGAACTAATATCTGTTCAGATTTATTTACTTTTAGTAATGGGTGCGTGCGTGCACATGCCTGCGTGTCTTCATGTGCCTCTCGTGCCTGCAGGTGCATGAGAAGGCCGGACACTGTCGGATCCCCTGGAACTGGAGCTGCAGATTGTGAGAACCACCTGGCGTGGGTGATGGAGACTGAACCTGGGTCCTCTGGAAGAATAGTAAACCCTCTAAAGAGCTAAAAGGCTTAGCTCTCCAGCTCCAGAATTAGAAAGATGAAGCATCCATACACATGAACATCACTCACAGAAAAGATTAAAATTGTGTAGATCTTAGTGCTTTACCGTTATATCATCTGCGTGTACGAAACACCACACTGCACTCCACAAATATGTATAACGTGTACACTATTATGTGTTAATGAGAAGGGAAAAATGAATCGCGAAAAGTGATCATGAGCAGCCCAAAACAGAAGGGAAACCTAAAATCACGTCCATTTGGCTCTGGAACAATAAAATATTAAGCTAGTATTTATATTTGACTGTAACTGGTTAGGAAGTTTAAATTAAAAAAAAAAAAAAGCAAAGAACAAAGCCAAGAAGAAGCGAAAAACATTCGGCTCCCTATGCTGCCCAAGTCGAGAAGTTTCCTTTGGGCCTAATCTAAGCTAAAAATAGTGACCCCACTTAGCTTGATGACAAACACCAGCGGTGGTAACTGCCACAGGCTTTGTCTATTTCGTGGTTTGTCCTTGCTTCTGGGCTTAGGTGGGTCATTAGTTACTTCAGTGTGGAGCCCCCTCCCCCACCACGCATCAGATGCAAGCAGAAAAGAGAATGCAAATGCCGGCTGGGTAAGTCAGTGCCACATAACTGCTGCATTGTTTGAACATGACATGCCCACAGTGGGCTGCCTTGTTGATGGCTTGGTCAGATGATGGCACTGTTTGGGGAGAGCTAGGAACTTTATTTGGTGAGACTTGGGTGGGGCAAGTAGGTCACTGGCGGCAGGTCCTTTGAGGGCTAGATCATGCCATGTCTCCTTCCTGTCTGTCTTCCTCTACTTCCTGCCTACCATGAGAAGCACTGAATGCCCTTTAACGATGTTGCTCTGCCTCGTGAAGGCCTAAAAAGAGCCAGCTGACCATGAACTGAACCCTCTGAAATCACGAGCATAATAAATCTTTCCTCTTTAAATTGTTTCTCAGGATGTTCTGGGTGTTCTAAAAACAGGCTTATATAAACAAGCCACACTCTAAGGTAAGGCATGCTACCTATGATGGCCCAGTCAAGCTGCTTCAAAGAGGTTTAGATCAGCTGAGCTTCCTGGAAGACACTCCTTTTCATACCCAGCAGACTGTAACCTGTGCAGTGAGCTCCAGGGTTCCTGCTTTCATGAACCCTCATCCACAGGGTTGGCTTTTGGTGACGCTACTGGTGACTCTGCTTTGAGTCATTTCTGCTTCTATAAGTGACCCAATAAACTCGCAAGTTCACCAGGTTGGACTTTAGCAAGAGCCTTACTTTGGGGTGTCACTGATGTCCCAGCAGACTGCTGGTCACTGTTACACAGCACTAAGCCCTCACGTTCCACCTGCCTCAGTAAAACAAACACGTATCTGGACTAATGAAATTAAGCAAGGAGAGGCCAATTATTATGCCTCTGTTGTCTCGATTTCTTATCATTGTGTCACAGAATAATACTGTGCCCTTTCTATTACTGAAGATTATGACAAAAAGTGCCATATTATTTCATAGTATATACTTTGTAACTGCAATTGCTCAATGTCAATCAAGGACCAATTGTGAAATTTCATCTAGAGCTGCGTATCTACAAGAATCATTCCAGCCAGGCATGATGGTACACACCTTTAATCCCAGCACTCAGGAAGCAGAGACAGGAGGATCTCTGTGAGTTCCAGACCAACCTGGTCTGCACAGTAGGACTCTGTCTCCAAAAACCAACCAAACAAACAAAAGAACAACCCTTCCTTTAAGGAGTTGGTGTTCTTTTTTTTAATCAATTCAATTTGTCCCAACCCAATCAGTTATCCTTCCTCCTTCCTCTCCTCCCAGTCCCTCCTCCAAACCTCCCCACTTCCGCCCACAATTCACTCCTCCTCCTTTCTCTTCTCTTCATAAGCGGACAGGCCTCCCATGTCTGTCAGCCAGCCATGGCAAGTCAAGTTACAGGAAGACTAGGCACCTTCTCTCCTATTTAAGCTAGAATGAGGCCACCCAGTAAGAAGAAAGGATCCCAAAAACACATAACGGAGTCAGAGACAGCCCCTGCTCCCACTGTTAGAATCCCATGAGAAGACAAAGCTACATAACTGTTAACATATGTGTAGGGGCCTAGGTCAATCCCATGCATGCTCTCTGGTTGGCAGGTTAGTCCCTGGGAGCCACTGTGAGCACAAGTTAGTTAACTCTTTCAGTTTTCTTGTGGGGTCCTTGTCCCCTCTGGCTCCCATAATCCTTCTTCCTCTTCTACAGGATTTTCCGAGGTCTGGCTAATGTTTGGTTGTGGGTCTTTACACGTGTTTCCATCAGTTACTGGATGAAGACTCTGTGATGACAATTGGGCTAGGCAACAATCTATGCATATAGCTGGATATCATTAGGAATCATTTCATTGGCTTTTTTTTTCCAGTCATGATTGGTTCCATCCTAGGTCTCTAGGCTACACAGCTTCTGGATCCAAGCCCTCCAGGCAGTGTCAGGGGTGGGCTTTCTCTCATGGTATGGTCCTCAAGCTGAACCAGTCATTAGTTGGACACTGCCATAATTTCTGTGCCACCTTTACCCCAGCCTATCTTGCAAGCAGGGCAAAATGTAGGTCACAGGTTATGTGACTGGGTTGGAGTCCCAATCCCTCTACTGGAGCTCTTGCCTGGTTACAGGAGACGGCTGGTTTAGAGTCTGTATCTTCCATTGCTAGGAGTCTTAGCTAGGGTCACCCTCTTAGATTCCTGGGAGTTTGCATTGCTCTAGGTTCCTAGCTCATCCCAGAGATGACTGATTCCAATTGTCTTTCCCAGTATTCTCTCCCTCCATCCTCTGTACCTGATCCCTCCTGTTCCCATGCCCACCCCTCCACCCATGCCCCTCCCCCATCCACCTGCAATGTCTATTCTATTTCCTTTTCACGCTGAGGTTCATATATGCCCCTTGAGTTTTCCTTGTTACTCAGCTTCTTCAGGGGTGTGGATTGTGCAGCTGGTATTCCTCGCTTCTTCTGGACAGTTTATTAGATGCGATGCCAAGTGCTAAAGCTAAAAATCTCAAAACTACGTTAACTCTTATTATCTGATCATTCATCTATTTTATTAACGGCCTTTACTCGAAGCTACTCTCAGTTCCTTTTTACAAAAGAAACATGGTATAAATGAACTAAGTAAGTGGTTTTGTAAAAAAAAAAAAAACATAATGATAAAATGCTTTGGAGCAAGACGGCAATGACGGATGCACAACATGAACTCTGTAAAAAGGCACAAAATTATATGCTTTATTAACTTTCTATTAGATGAGTTTCCCCAGCTTTTTTTTTTTTTAGTATACAACATAATTGTAGCAAAGAACATGCGATCATCAGCTGCGCGATCATTCCCATCCTTTCCTTTTCTCTGCCGCATTCAGCAGGGAAGCTAATCTCTCTCCTGCCACCTGGAGCTCCTCCCCCAAGCAATCCCTTCCCTGAGTTCTAAGATCATCTCCTATGGCTCAGCTTTTGTTAAATCTCCCTGAACGTTCTGTGAAGCTCCTGGCTTCTAAGATGGCCTGTTTGCTGTTTGGACTTGGAATTACTTTTTTTTTTTTCCTCAAAGAACATCTTTCATGGCCTGTATTTCCCTCAGTACATAGATCAAACGAAACCAGCTGTTCTGGTTCAGGGAGTTGAACTGGAAGCTAGGAGACACTGTTTCCTCTCAAGTTTCCCATCCACCAACAAACACACAGAAACAAGAGGCAGAGGCTTTACTGAGGGTGACGGGGGGGGGGGGGGACGAGTTTTGTGTGATATCTCTAGATATTCACACAAGGTTGTTCGTGCATGTGAGCCGTACCATTGCTTCACCCCTCCTCACCCATACATAGGGGAGGCAAGCATTTTAAAGCCGAATATAGTTCAACCTCCCCCGGTTTCTTTGGTGGCAATTTGTAACACCCTCTAAGGCACGGTTAAGCAACAGAAGGGGGGCTAATACATAATTATGGATCTGGCGGGTTCTTAGAAATAACCATGGAGTAAAGATAACTTTTCTATAAATTCAGTAAAGATGAGTCAGTTGATAAACTGCCACCATTGATAAGGTATGCAAATTCCATCTCCCTGTTTTTAATTGGTGTTTTAAGTCAGCTTTGTCAGTGAACATGACATGTTTTAGGAAGATGGGCTTACAGTTATACATTTTTGACTGGTGTTTTAATTCAGCTGTGTCAACCAGGGCCACACGTTACAAAGAGACTCGCGCATCACATGTGCGCACTTTCTGAACCACGGGAGCTTTCTCCTGTGTGGTCTGGATCTCCTATGTGACCACAGACTTGAGTAGAGTATCTTTATTTTCTGGGGAGAAGGTGAAAAAGAAAAGGTCATCTAATCTCTGCTTTCTGAGCAGACAGCAAAACGTAATGGGCCAACCCTACATATTGTACACTGATTAAATAACACTTAGAATAAGCTGCTTCCCCAAGCCAGACGTGAGTGCACCTGCAATCAAGAGGCACGGGCAGGACTGCTGCAATTTGAACCACGGCCTGGCCTAGTTAGCAAGCTAAGCTCGAGGCCAGCCAGACCTGTGCTGTGACAAGAACTGGTTTCCAAAACCCAAGTAAATAAATACATAAAAAGCAAAAAAAAAAAAATGATTTACTTGAGAGGAAGGATCAATGCTGATATGTATCTAATAAATTGAAGCAATTAAGAAAAAACAGGCAACTCTTAAGTGAGTGGTATAAAGAAAGCAATTGAAAGAAAAGAGATACAAAATTAGTCAAAATATGGACCGAAAGAGATTTAACTAAAATACTATCCTACATTTAAGAACTAGTTTATAGAGTCAGTGAGACAGCTCAGCGGGTAAAGACAATTGCCACCATGTCTTCTCCCCCAAAACTACATGACCAAAAAAAAAAGAACTGACTCCCACACGTTGTCTTCCGACTTCTACACTTATACTGTGGCACACATGCAAACACACATACAAAATAAAAATAAAACAATTTTTAAAAGTTTACAGAGGTCATCCAAAAACAGGAGACTGAATTATCCTGAGTGGCAAGCAGTCATTATTTAGTTGCCTTGTACAAATTCGGTCACATATACGATAACCATATATCTTACATAGCTAGAATAGTCTATATATCTAAAATATGGTATACTTTATTCACATTTACATTTACTAGATATAATTATATATGCATATATGGCATGCATGGTACTCTAGAATGTACATATATTAACAGTGTGTTTTAAATACTTTTATATCTCATAAAAACTATAACATACACAATACATGCTACATACATGTTAGAAATGCCTAACTTGGATGAAGACACAGTCCTAACTGCTGTATGCTTGTAAATGTCAAGACAAAAACTGTGGATAGCTTTTTTTATTTTTTATTTTTGTTCTATCTCAAATGCTAAGATATGGGTTTGCAGCACCAAGTGAGGCCTGTATAAATTCTTACGTACAGCATTCAGCTATAACGCAAATATGTACATATATATTATATATATAAAACAGCTCTTACCACTAACAGAGCACATTATGTGTGCACCTGAAGGAAACTTGACTCATTCTCGAGCAAGCATATGCTCTTAGTTCCATCACACAGATACACTTATTGAGACTCAAACTAGAGACTTGTCCGGGTCACACGAGCCTGGCAGAGGAAGAGTTGAAGAGCCCTAACATCCACTGCAACCAAACATGGCTTTATTTTTTTTTTTAAGAAGAAGAAGAAAGACACGTAGTCCAATCTTGCAGGTGCCAAATAAAATTACAACATCATTTTTAATGGGACAAAAGGGAATAAAAATTTGTGCCAGTTTCTGAGAGCTCACAGTGAAATCCTTCCAATTTCCCAATTATTGGTAGGTAAGTATCTTTGTTCTGTTTGGTGGGCCCCTTTAATCGTATTTGAGGGTTTATGCTAACTAAGGCTCTCATTGTGAGTGCCAATTTATTCTAATAAACTAAGTTAAAAATGTGGCCGGCTACTCCAGAAAGAAACAACCATGGTATTGCAGGGCAGGGTTTGGCTCCACCTAGGATCAGCCCAACCGGGAGCTAAGGAATACTACCCAATGAGTAGACCAGCACTGCCTGGCTACTGAAGCCTCAATAAACACACGAGACATGTGGGTTCTGGTGAGCAACATTCTATGCATACTGTGAAAACAAAAACAAAAGACACAGGCTGTAGTTTTGGGTAGAAAATCAGAGTAATGAACATAATGTTAAATACTTGTGCAAAGCGTGCCAAGCTGAAATCAATCAATGCCAAAAGTGCGTGTGCAAGGTCCAACACTGGAATAAATGAGGTGGCCATTGTTAAATCTGAATGCTTTCAGTGATAATTTTGTAACACTAACACCCATCTCTAATCAGCAATTAATAACATTGTACTCCTATAGAAGAGCGGGACTCAGTTCCCAACAACCACATGGTGGCTCACAACTGTTTGCAACTCCAATTCCCAGGAATCCAATGTCTCCAAGGACATCAAGCCGGCATGTGGTTCACATCCATGTATGTGTATGTGTGTGTGTGTGTGTACAAATCGCTCATACATAATAATAATATGATTCATATTTAATAATATTGAACAACAACAAATCACGTGATGAATCTCATACTCTGCAAAGCCAATAGCCAAGACAAAAATGAAAATAAAAGGAGTGTTTGATGAAATTCAACTATTTCTATATTATCCATTCTCTAATCTCTATTGTGACTTTGAACAGACTACTTTTCTGACATGTAGCATAAAACACCTAATTATCTTATTTAATAGGATTCTTTCTAATCTTTAATACAAACATACAAATGTTAGTACTGAGGTTCTTTACATTCTTCTAAAACTATCCTATTTATAAATATATTTACTTATATATAAAATATATTTATATTTAAAGCATTATTTACATAGAACTAAATCTGCACGCAGAAGTTGTTTTCAAGTTTTTAAAAAAGTTTTAATTTCTTCATGTTTTTGGAGATTTATTTTACGTGTATGAGTGTTTTTGCTAGCCTGGATGTAGCTTCGATTTGGCAAGCTGCTTTCCAACAGAATGTATGGGGCAGATTCCGGCATGTCGGTGCAAGGATGGCTCCAGCTTCAAAGAAACAGGACCTAACAAGTTCCCAGGCCTTTTCCCAGGCTTTCCTTTCTGAATTGGGATCTGGAAAGTTATCCGCGTAGCTACACTGGGAACAAACTCAAACAAAGCCTTTGTACAAGCCCTGTTCCTCTGTCTTCTAGAGGTGAGAATTGGGTGCTCTCTCAAAATCAACGAAAGCCTGAGCAGGACGCTTTGCTGGGTAAGTGCACAGCTGCTCCCTCATCCGTTTCCGGCTCTTCAGTGAGAGAAGGCAGGCACTCTGCCCGTGTAACGCACCTAAGCCATCAGGTCTTCTGATTTGTTCACCCACTCACCTCTATTTCAAACTATGTGTGTCAGGTGGACTCAGAAGTTGTCACAGTCTGTTCTGTAATGAGCCACGTTAGCCCATGCTCTTTGCTATGCCCACTATATCCATGTGCCCACCGCCCACAAGCTACCGGTAACTGTTGCTTTCCTCATTCACCAAAGGGCCTCTGTCCTCTAAGTCAATTCCCATATGTAAAAGTCTGAGATGGCACAGGACTGGAGAGATGGCTCTGTGTTTACACAGGAGCACTGGCTGCTTTTGCAGAGGACCCAGGTTCAGGCCCTGCATTCATACCGGGTGCCTAACAACCACCTGTAACTCCAGTTACGGGAGATCCAATGCTCTGCTCTGGCTTCCGTGGGCACCTGTATGCACACGGTACACATGAACTCATGCAGGTACACACATACACATTAATAAAAACAAATAAAAACTGTATGGCGAGCCATGCTAACCCTTCCACAGTGAAGAATTTTATGACTTTTTTTAAATCCCTATAGCAGCTTTATCCAGAATAACCCAACCTTGAAGCAGGAAGGCCCATCTACAGCAAAAACAGTAACTATAGTCTGGTATACATACCAAGGAATGACTGAAAAGGTGAAACTTCTGCTACATTGTAGCAATATGGCTGCCTCCCAAATAACAGGCTGAGCAAAAGAAGCCAGCACAAAACAAGGCCTGTGGGATGGTTCCGTTTATATGAGGCTCAGACACAGGCAATCCTTACCTAAGATGAAGAAATCAAAGCAGTGATTTTGAGAGAAGAATAAGAATATTCCAGACAAGGGTGCAGGAGAGTTTGTGGCTGGAATTCTTCCGCACGTAACATGTACTACAATTGAAAACTTCACTTAGAAACTCATTCACATGTTAATAAAGCCAGATCTTGAGCCTAAACCAGGGTTTCTCAGCCTCGGTGTGGTTGCTATTTCAGATAAATCATTGTTATGGGAAGCTGTCCTGCCCACTGTGGAAGGACCAGCATGACTGCATCCTGTCTAGTCACTAAAAGCCTTAGCTGCAGCTTCTGTCAGAACCTCTTGGCATCTACAAGTGTCTCCAGATACTGCTGGATGCTCACTATGGAGAAAGGCACCCACAGTTGAAAACCCCTACATTAAACCACTAGTCTAGTAGTGTGGGAGCTCTCAGAGGAAGAACCAGGGCCAGAACAGTAAGGCCATAGCAAAGGATTTAATTTCTAGAATCCTTGACCTGCAAGAAATTGTGTCTTTCGTTAGACACAGATGATAGTTATCCCAAGCTTCCCAAGTGAAGTGCCTGGGATGCTTAGAAACACAAATTCCTAGGAGCTTGCCCTGGGGATGGAGTCTTAGCAGCTACAGGGCAGGACCTGGAAATCTCAATTGTTCAACAATCTCTGCTGAAGGTTTATATATCTACCCATCTATACATACCAGATAGGTATAAAAACAGATGATGAAGATAGAAAGGTAGATGCATGCACACATACACATATACATACATACATAGATAGATGATAAATGGATATATACATAGAAATAGACACATAGATACATAGATGATAGATAGGTAGGTAGATAGATAGATAGATAGATAGATAGATAGATAGATAGATAGATAGATAGAAAGAAGATAGATGGACAGCCATAAGCAATTCTGACAGCAGAATGCTCAGATTGTTCTGTTTATTGTAGAAAATATTTGAAAAAGCTTGACAAAAAAAATGTTGAAAATTTCCATAAGCGTAGTAAGTGGCTATTTTCCTTCCATGATTTACCCTGTAGACAGGGTGACTAAAGCTGGAATAATATGCATAGGACTTGTCTGATACTGACAGATTTGTCCCCCAGGAGGCTTACACCCCCTTCCTACCCAGAGACCTAAGAAACTAAGCAGCCTGTGATCAGAACTTTCTCCTGACTTGGGCCTTAGAAAGGAAAGCACATCAGACATTCACACTGGGCCATTGTTTCTTAATAATCTCCTTTCAGTCTCAACTGTCTATTTGAAGCCACCTCTGCTCTATTGTCACAAACTGTGCCTGCTGTGGTTAACCTAATTATCAGCTCCCATGTCTGGCGCACCTGCTTTTCCAGGAGGCCTTGGGCTGGTCACTCTGCAGTGATTCCAGTCCTAGCAGGAACTTAACTGTGTTTTGGCAATGCCTCAGCCTCAGGTCCTATTCTTCCCACTGGTAGCCTGTGGTTTATTCTCCACTGCTCTTCAAAGCTCCTTGGTTTTGCTTTCCCCAGCAGTTCCTTCCCATTCCCTCAGGCTAATCAACTTTGTCTTCTCTGGGGCACCTGACTGCTTGTCTGGATCCGCCTTGGGATCCTCTACATTGTAGTCCTGGCCACTGCAGTTCAAGGATAACAACTATAATGATAGCAACTGAAGGACTGGCCTGTGATCCCAGCACTCAGGAAGGAGTTCTTCCCTCGGGCATTATGCTAATGGTATCCCAGGAATCAGCACATTTCTCCACTATGATTCTGTGAGGTGGGCACTTGATACCTCTACAAATGGGGAAAGAATTTGTTAGTTACTCTTCTCATCGCTGAAACAATAAGATGAGAGATAGATAGATAGATAGATAGATAGATAGATAGATAGATAGATAGATAGATTTCGATGGCAGTTACATAGACAGACAGACAGATAGATAGCAAATACATAGACAAACAAACAAATAGATAGATGACAAACACATAGACAGATGACAGACAGACAGATGGACAGAAGATAATAAATGATAGATAGATAGATAGATAGATAGATAGATAGATAGATAGATAGATAGATAGATTTAGATGACTGATACATAGACAAACAGACAAGCAGACAGACCGACAGATAAATAGATAGATGACAGATAGACAGACAAACTGACAGATAAATAATTAGATGACAGATATATAGATACATAGACAGACAGATGGATGGACAGATAATAAAGAGGCAAAGGCTACCTATGAAATGGCCTGTTTGTTTGGCTCAGGGCTCGAGGGGATAGTCCTGTGAACGCAGAATGCCATGAGGCAGCCAGCTGGTCACAGGGCACCTACAGTGAGGAGGCTGAGAGATAAGCACAAGTACTCAGCTCACTTCCTTCTTTTTATTCAATCCAGGACCTCAGCCTATGGGATGCTATCCCGGCCCACATTCAGGGTGGGCCTTCCCTCCTGGAGGTGTATCTCCCAGGTGATTCTAAACCCACTAACATTGGTAAGGAAGTTTAACCACCATAGTGGTTTAGATCAACTACCTGACTAGTTCTCCACATTCCACCCAGACTGAACTCTGCCACAGTCGTACTTCTCCAAAGCCATGCAACCCTCTGCCTTCTGACAACACTCCTCCTCCGTATAAATAGTGACTCTTCATAGAAGCTGAAGAACAGAACTGAAGTTAGGGGTATGGGAGAAAGCTGGAAGACAGCAAAGTCAGAGGAAGGAGCTCAGCCATTCTCTGAGTCTCTGCAGTGGGCATAAAAAGGAAAGCAGGACTGACAAAAGTAGCTAAGCAAAAGTCACCGCACAGGCAACCCTCAGAAACTTACAGACTGTTCAAACCAGCCATACGAGATGACGGGCACCCATTCACGGTGTGTACTCCATGAAGCCCCTGGTTTACACAGGATGAGTCTAATTATTCTCCTGTATGTTTGCAGGGGATCCAGTGTCTATCAGCACAGAGAACAGATGTTAAAAGTCTGCTCAGCCCCTTGTTCTAGCTGTTGCTCCTTTTACCTGTTAAGAGTTTGTGACACATTGTAACACGAAAAGAAATGTGCACTGTAACCTAAAAGAAAGAGGATTTAAAGGCCCTCTGTGCTTATCTGTTCCTGGCCTCATTCTGGAAAGAACTGCAAGGGAAGGGCTGTCGGCGGATCGCAATGATCACGTGCTACCCACCACACAGTTCCCATGAATAAGGGAGCTATACATCATTTTAATACCGCAGCTTTGAAAAATTACTAGGTGCCATAAACTTCTCGCTTCATCGAGATGTTCTTGCCAAGTAGTATGATTACATTTCTGAGCCACTTGGAAATCACTAGGATGCCACTAATAGGACTTCTTAACTTGATTGGATCCATAAATGCCACATTCTTTCTAAAATATTGAAAATGAGAGGGGGAAGAAAGTAGTTCTATCAAAATTTCCCTATCATTGAGTCCCGTCGTTTAAAGTCGATTAAGAGATTTACTTAGAATGGAACTCTACAAAAAGATTAAATTTTAATTACTTACCACTTGTCCCTAAAATTCCTGAACCCAGACACTAAAACCTGCATTCCCTGAGACCAGTCAGCTGCTGGCCTGTCGGAACAGAGAGCCCCTCAACTACAACGTGCCTTTTCTCCCCAGCTTCCCCCGTAACCATCATGACTTTATGCCTCACTGTGTCTGTCTACCTGTCTCTGCAGAAATCACTTAAAGCCCTGGCTGCTAGCTCGCTAATCTGACGTTTGATTAGCTCTAGTCAATACTCGCTAGGGCTGTCCGACTGGTGGCAAAGGTAGTAACAAAGATGATGAAAACCCTGACCGCTAGGAGGTTCTCAGGGCTCTTGTTACGATGTAAGCAAAAATTAACTTCTCCAAGTCCTGTGCTGACACCAGCATCGTCTCTATCATTCTTATATCAACCGGTTTGTAAATACCCAGGCCAGTTTGGCTTTTGGATCACAAAGAATCCAGAGGAAGTGTGTGCAGGGCTGTGAGGCTCCACGTCAGATCACCTCCAAAACAAATCAGCAATGAGAGTGATGTTGCCGCTGACATCTTGCTTCCTGCAAACAGAAACCC
>JAQHUG010000036.1:5342396-5353143 GCA_028555095.1 Dicrostonyx torquatus
AATCACATTGTATACACTGAAAACATATTTTTATTTATCAATTATACCTCAGCAATGTTTCAGGGATAAGGTGATTTGTTTGGTAATTTATTTATCCCCCTCCAAAAAAAAAAAAAAAAACCTATAGAAACACCCTGCAGATGAAGGAAGAGCCTGCACATGTGAACGACTGGAATGGCTGAGGCTAATCTGGTTTTCCCATTCAGTCCATGATCACACACTACTTCCTTTCCTCACGCCCCATTCCTTCAGACACCTATCAACACCATTAAGAATAAATGTGTGAGGTCTTGCCTATCAAGAGCCTCTTAAAATACAGTTTATAAAGAGGAACTCGAAGGTCATACAGTGGTACATGGAAGACTTTTCCAGAAGCCCAGGATAGGAGGGAAGGCCTTGGCTTAGAGGTAGCACCTACTCACATGAGCAAGTACATGTGTGATCCCACATCATCCACAAACAAAAACGGAAGGGCAGGCTGAAGAGATGGCTCCACAGTCATCAGCACTACCTGCTCTACCGGAGAACCTGGGTTCCACGGCCAGCATTTACAACTGTCTGAAACTCCAGTCCCACGGGATCTGATGCCCTCTTCTGGCCTCAGTGGATAGTGCGTGCATGTGGTACACAGATGCACAAGCAAACACCCATACATCCCAAATAAACAAATAACAATAAAGGAAGCCCAGAACCAATGCATTTTTTAATTGTCTTCAAAGAATGAAGCTTTTATTTTCATTTCATTCACTATGGTGCTTTTCTGGAGTGTTCACCTCTCTTTTGAGAGCTGCTTCAGCTACTGAAGCAAACCAAACCAAACTGGACACACCATTAAAATCAGCTAACGATAGGCATCTCTCATGATATACATTCAAAAGGAAATTAGACAGTGTTCACTCCCCATGGTGGTTTGAAAGAAAACGGCTCCCACAAAGGGAGTGGCACTATTAGGAGGTGTGGCCCTGTTAGAGGAAGTTTGACAAGGCTGGGCAGTCTATGAGGTCTATTTTACTCAAGCCTTCCGTCAGTATGACAGTAAGTTGACTTCCTGTTGCCTGCAACCCGAGATGTAGCCACCATCATGTGTGCCTGTATGCCACCATGCTCCCCATCATGATAACGGACTAAGCCTGAGAAACTATAAGAAAGCCACCCAAATTAAATGTTTCCTTTATAAGAGTTGCCGTGGCCATGGGTGTCTCTTCACACAATGAAAACCCTAACTAGGACACTTCTGTCCTCTTCCTTGGATAGAAGGTAAAAATAAGACAATAATATGAATGCCCTAAGTTTAGGCATAAACTACTGAGTTACTTAAATCTCTAGCTAGTAAGACTCAGCAATATGTATTAGCTCTGAACTGCGTTTTTGTAAGCAGTCTACAAATCCAATGCTAGCCAAAAAAAAAAGATTACTTTTGCTTAAAATTACTATTAAACATAAAGAAAAACAATAAAAAGTTAATTACAGAGTAAATATCCTGTAGAAAAGATGGAATATTCCTGAATATATTCGTCAAAAACTATTACAGTAATGAAAGGGCACTATGACAACTCGGCGCATCTTACTGGAAAAACATCAAACTCCCAGAGAAAATAATTTCAGTTTTTCTTTTTAGTATGATCTAAAGTACACCAACTTGTAAGTAAATAAATTAACATTTTCCTTAATAAAGACTGTATACAGCTTTCGAAACAGCAGTACAACTTAAATTCCGTGAGTTCCACTACAAACCTGAAACTGTGGGATTGTCATTTCGATGGACTTGGTGTTTACTTGGCCAGAAGGATCTGCCACTTTGAGTTTCACTGCCACATACGGGTACTTCAGGGATCTGCAGCGGTCAGAGCTCACAGCCATGCCCAGTTTCCACTGAAAATCTACAAGCTTTAACACAGCAGCACACGCATCACGTGAGGAACACCACCGCCTTGAGCCAATACCCAAGTTCTGTCTGCAGTCTTGTCACATTACATGGAAACAAACTCATTTACGCTGGTAGGCAAAAAAATGGTCAAATGGCAATGGAGAAAACAAAGGGCACAAGCAGGACCAGAAAACAAGTGGACAAAAGCAAAATGTCAAACAAAGGAACCTAAGTGTCTAGCAGATGCATAAAGATGTGGAAAGTGGCTTTTTGTAACAGGCTCAACTTCTTCTCTACTACGGGGCACACCAAATGAGCATCTTTAACCTTTCTTCCTGCTTCACGTCTCACAAGTCCTAAAACAGAAGACAGATGCCATGGTTGTCACAGTTGCCCGAGGCACACAAGGAAACCGTCCCGGCTGCCTCCTCACTACAATGTCAAGCTCAAACCTACCATTAGAATGAGTGGTGACGGCCAGGCCTTAGATTCCATCAGTCCTCGTGACAGACACATGCCAGGAGACGTGCTGTGCAGCGGTCACCTGCTCAGGGCCTCACTGAGTCACCACAGTTTTATAGGTTCTTATTTCCATTTCGCAGATGACAAAACCCAGATTCAGAGAGCTTAGGTGATGGGGTGAGGGTCACACACTTCAGAAACGAGAATACAAGCCCACGTCTGTTTGACTGCAAAGATTAAATGCTTAATGACTACTGTGTTTTTAATCTAGCTCTTGAGGATGCTTCTTCAGCGTTGTCATGGCATTAAATAGAACTGGATAAAGGCAGCTCTGGACACTGACACTAAGGATTTGTCTGTCTTATAAACATGAGAGGATGCCTGGCAACCAAAACATCCTTGCTGACTGGCTGATTTTCTTTTGCAGTGAAACTAATGTATGCCTCGTGATATACTTCTCTGACAGACACAGGAAGAGCTGCCAACTTTCCAGTTTCTAATTATTAGACCGAATAAGAATTTCCAAGGTCTCATTGAAAAAAAAAATTTTTTCAACTTGTATTCACTTGGGCATGTGGAGGTCAAAGGACAACTTGAATTGAGTTCACTCTGTTTCACCATGTGTTCCAGGGATTGGACTCAAGACATTAAGCTTGGCAGCAAATGCCTTTAATCCAGTGAGCCCCCTTGATGGTCCTATAATTTTCCTCATAAAGTTGCAAAACAGCTCACTAGAAGTGTTTACTTTTATCTGTTATTTTTGTTTTGTTTTGGTTTCAGATACAAGATTTTTCTGCAAAGCCCAGACTGGCTTCACAATTGTGGCGCCCTTCCTGCTTCAGCCACCCAGGGCCTGGGATTAAAAGGCACCCATGCCTAGCTTCGTGGATTTATTTGCAATCTACTGTATAATTTCTTTTCAAGTTGTAAAACTTGTTTAAAATTATATTTTTCAGCTCTTTGTGTCTGAACGTGCAAAGAATAGCACCCTCCACCCCCCCCCAAAAAAACCGCAAACTGAATGATATTTCTAAACTCACTATTGATTCTAATAGTCTTGTTAATTATCTTGGCTTTTCTTATGTACATAATCACATGACCAATCACCAGAGAATCACACTGTGTGGAAGGGATTATAGGACAAGGGTCACTTGGACGAGCCCATGTTCTAACCACAAAGGCTTTCTCCATGTGAGAAAGCAAGCATTAAGGATGTAACAAAATTAAGACCATGGGCTGCATGTCCCTAAATGTGATCCCAATGTAACCAGTCTTTGTAGAAGGAAGGCAAGAGGGTCAGAGTCAGAAAAGGGAGCAGTGACTGGCACCATGCACTGTCCACAAACTAAGAAAGGAGGCAGCTAAGAACAGGAAAAAACAAACACGAGACCCTCCCCTCCAGTTATACCCAACTCTTCCTTCACCTTGGTCCTGAAAGTCTGGTTTTCTACTTTTGACTTGCAGAAGAGTAAGGGATAGATTTATGCTGCTTTAGGGGAGAAAATTTCCATAAAACAAATAAAAACCTATAGCCCAGCACAGTTCAGTCCCAGGGCATCTTTAATAAAACACATAATGCAAAGGGAATGGACAAAATAACTCCTGACGCTGAATAATGACAATGATACCAACTCAGCTAACTCTGGTTGAAGAGATGGCTCGGTGGTTAAAAGCACTTGCTGCTCTAGTATAGGACCCAGGTACAGTTTCCAGCACCTACATGGCAGCTCACAACCGTCTATAATTCCAATCCCAAAGAATCCAGGCCTCTTCTGGCCTCCAGTGACCCATGTGTTGTACAGACATATTAAAAAAAAAATCTCAAACAAAACAACGCAGTGCCACTAACTCATATAAATGCATGCAAAGAGTAATGCAGTATCACAGGGTACAGGCCGTCTCAGGAGCCTTCAAAGCAACAGCAAGGTAAGGCAGGGTGCTAGGCTAAATCCAGCTACCTGGGATGCTGGGGCTTGAGAATCACACGTCTGAGGACTCAACAGTTTAGTGAAAAGCATGAAAATTTTAAAAATGAAATTAAATTAAATATTAACAGCCCCTTCACTCTTAGCATGTTTTCACGTCATCACCTTCTCATATTTTATGTGAACTTAGGCAACTCCTGGTCCAAAACTCCAGCTTTCTGACTTTCTCGGAAAAGCGTTATTATTTAGAAAGGCAATTTTTTTTTATTCCTAATATAAAACATGAAAGGTTAGAAAACTTATACTTCATCTTCAAAATAACTTCTTCGAAGAAATGGCTGGGCTTGATGACACACGCCTTTAATCCTAGCACTTCGGAGGCAGAGGCGGGTGGCTCTCTGAGAGTTCAAGGCCAATCTGGTCTTACTAGAAAAGTTCCTGGCTAGTCAGGGCTACTCGAGGAGATCCTTTCTCAGCACAACAAACAAAAAGTTAAAAGAAAAGGAAGGAAGCCATCTTTGCAAACATTAGTAATTAATTGCTCACGTAACCCTCACGTTTTTAAACACCATATTCCTACCTTGGAATAAAGAATGACTAATTAAGTTGGAACAAAGCTTGTATTGCACCCTCTGGGCAAAGAAGCCTAAATTACAGTGGCAGCAGCTATCGTGTCCGTTCCAATGGGAAAATGCAGCCCTGGGGAAGGACCCACGAAGAGGGGCGGGGATCGCACGCCGCAGCGCGACAGCATGGGGCGTCCACTCACCTGGCAGGTGACCTGGAACAAAAGCAGAAACACAATTCAGAGAAAAGCCTTCCCCGCGCCACTGTCCGCCCCAGCCCCTTCTCCTCCCAGGCCGAATGTACCTCGGATTTGGCGTCCAGCACCGCTTCCCTGAACGGAGACTCCTCCATGGTCAGATTGAAACTCGCAGACACTGGCCAGCACTTCCGCTTCCGGCCCAGCCGGAAAGGAATGGGCTTGTCTGTGCGCAAGCGCAAAGTGACTGTGCCGGGGAGCCTGCGATCCCAATCAAAAGACTTGTGGAGATGCGGCCACACCCCCTTGCATGGGTCTTGAAGTGTGACTTTAACTGCAATTGTCTAGCGAATTCTCATCCTTGGGATTGAGTTCCCTGCCCAAACTGGTGATGGAAGGGTGGAGCGGAATGCCGTAGAAAACAAAAAACCTCTTCTGCTTTTATTCAAATTTCAACCCGATTTCAGCAGGTCCTTCTCATGTCTCTCCTGTTTACCGCAGATGCACTTTGCATAGAATGTCCACGCCAATTTTTATTCCCATGCCAGCATTTTATTTAGAATAATGAAAGTATTTTCACATAAAATTCGTACGTGTCATCCACATTTACCAACGGTCACTGCTTTACGTATTTGCTTTAACGCAGACTATATACATAATAAGGAGTATTGCATCCCAAAATACTTGAGCACTTGCCTCCAAAGAACACTCTAGCCACAAGCTAATATATATATATTATTTTATTTTATATGTAATAAAGTATATATATAATTTTTATTTTTTGTAAAAGGGACTCCCTCTGTAATCCGCTCATTATGCAGCCCATACTGGCTTCCATCGCTCAGCAGTCTTGCTGCCTCAGCCACCAGAGTGCTGGGGTGACAGACACCGTATCCACCTTGCTCCAACAATATTCTAACATTTATTACCTACCCTGCCCACAATCAGAACACAAACCAAGGACTCCAGTTCCCTTTAGTTCCTACTCTAAAGCTCCACAGGTAAGGCTTCCTCAAGGAACTGAGGCGGAATCTGCTTTTAAACTCATCCAAGTAGTTGGCAGCACTCAGTTTCATTCAGTTTCTGTATTTTGCTGGTTTTTTTTTTAGGATCTCTCTGCTTTTCGAGACTATTCACGCCCATGGTTTTGCATACCTGCTGCCTCTCCAAAGCAAATAGTAGAACACATCTTACTCATGTCTGGTAACCTAACCAGCCAATTCCTCCTCTGCTAGAAATGGGTTAATTCAAGATGTAAGAGCTATCTAGAAATAGGCTTAAGCTACTGGCCAAACAGTATTGTAATTAGTAAAGTTTCTGTGTGGTTATTTTCTCATCTGGGTGGCCGGGAAACGAACAAGGAGTCTCTGCCTACATACATTCTCTGTTTTAAAGAATTAAAATGATTAAATAAGACATCTCCAAATAATCTAGACTAACTCCCGTAGGCTTTAAGGTATAGGACTGAAATAACGTTTTCTGAGTAGCACCTGGATTCTGCACTGTTGAATAGAGACGAGACTCTTTGCAGGGTGAACATCTTTAGAGTTCTACCTATCACCAAACAGCTCGCACAGTTGAGTTGATAACACCTAGAGGTGTGCCCTGCACGCTGTATATGAAATCTAAATATAAAAAAGTCTCTGGCCAGCATTATTGGGTGGGGCTACTTTAATGTACTAATTAGTTTGGGTAGAGAGTCCCTGCATGAACGAAAGCACCGCTCACATCCCTCGTCCCCTGCAAGGAAATATTGTGTACCCCAATTGATCAATACGTTAGCTCTAATTATCGCACTATGTAACTCTAGTTGACCTGGGACTCACTATGTAGAGCAAGCTGGTCTTTGACTCACAGAGATATGTCTGCCTCTGCATCTTGGATGCTGGAGTTGAAAGTGTGCACACACCCTAATTCTCTTTTGCTTCTCAGCTCCAGGCTGCTGAGAATGGAGAGGACATAACATAAGCATATACCCCAACCGGAACTCTATTCCCAAAAGAAGACAAACATTAAAGTTAACTTACGTTAGTTTGCTATGTTTTGCATGAATTCTTTTCATGTTATCTTAATTTTTGAGGCAGGGTCTCATGTTGTAGGCCTGCCTGTCCTGTAGACCAGGCTGCCTCCTACACCACCATACCAGGCCTATGAATTTTTGATGATTGTTACTCAACATGAGGGCCTATTTCTGAGAATGAGACTCTTGAAAAGAAGTCGTGTCTGCAGAAACTGCTTGGCTGATAAGAACGTCAGTACTCTGGAGAGATTGGAGTGTTGTGGGTCCAAAAGCTAATTACCTCACCCTGGGCCCCCAAAACAGCCATTTCCTGCCCACTTGTGAGTCAGAACCCACAAGCTGTGACTTAGTTGATAGAAACATTTTGGAACCTATTAACTTAGCAGACTACTAGCTTCCACCAATCCAAAAGCTAAGAATGTCCTCAGATGGCATCTTGGAATGCCATTTTTCTATAGAAAAGCTTCTCCCATCTCTATGTACCTGCCTTTCTGATGTGCCCATCGATGTATTTATTTTTATTTTATTATTTATTTATCTGTTTGTTTATAGGTTTTTCAAGATAGGGTTTCTTTATGTCGCCCTGACTGTACTGAAATTCACATTGTAGGCCAGGCTAGACCTGAACTCACAGAGATCCCTTTCCTCCGCCTCCCGAGTGCTGAGATTAAAAGAAAGTGCCACCACCTTCCAGCCCATCAATGTATTTTAGATTTGCCTTAGTTTATGTTCTGCACCCCTGTAAACACTTCATGAAACTGCTTGCATGTTTGAATGTGGAAGTTGGGTTAAGCTAAATCCGTGTTCCTGGCTAAGGTCACTCAAAAATGTACCAGAATAAACTCTCTTATTCCCTTTAAGATGAGAGCAGTGTTTTTGTATCGACATTAAAAAAAAAATCTGTTGCTTCAGAGACCTGTTAGATGACAAACCCTCCTCTACCTTGCTCTCTCACTCTCTTTATGAAATCAGGCCACAGGTCCCTGAAGGCTCTCTGCTGAGCATAGGCCATATATAAACTTCTCCTGTTTGGCCTTGACGTTTTCTCCCTCCCCTTCAGCTGCTAAGACAACCTTGAACAACAAGTTTACTTTACCTCTTACCTCCCTGCCTAGTGACTCCTGGTACAAAGGCTAAGCCAGGCTTGGTCACTTGGTCTGCAGTTTACACTCCTTCGGCCCCTTCCTGCCCCACCCTGCTCCTGAAAACTTAACAGACACAGACATTCTCTTTGTCCTACTGGAAATGAAGGCTCTTCCTTCAAGACCCCATCATGCCTATGGTATGAGGACATCCATGCTAATGCTCTCCCACTTCAGGTCCTCATTATGGCTGGCTATGATGAACCCATAACTCTCCTGACACGGTTCTTCAGAAAGTCTCCATTCTACAAATCCATGTTCTTTCATGTTATAATAAACACATGCCAAATTGCTATCTTCAGGTCTACATCTTACAAGATAATATAATTTGCATTCGACTCTCACTTATAAAGTACAGATTTGACTCAGTTGGTCAAAGAGCTTGCCACCGAGCCTGTCTACCTGAGGGTGATCTTCAGGACCCACGGAGAGGAATAAGAGACCTGACTGTCGTGAGTTATCCTCTGACCCCTGCTCCCACACACATCAAAAATTAAAAACATAAAAATACAAGATTTTATGAAGTAACAAAATTGCCAAAACTATGCACACATAGTTATACCTTTTAAAAATTTATTTTAACCCAACAAATCTAAGTATGATATGTAAATCAGAAACTACTGTAAGAGCACTTTCAATAAAACTCCTTAGTCTCGGATGAGAGGAAGTCCACAGTGCTACATGTCATTAACTCTTGAAGGTTACAGGGGAATGGTGGAAACCAAAAGACATTTCTTCCTATTTAAGCATTAACTTTCAGTTTCTTTTTAAATGCCCAGTGATATAAATCTGAATCAAATAGTCAAGCAAAATAGCAGAAACTATTATCTCACAGCTGTGGCCTCTGAACTGGAAGGGAGGAACAGACTGGCGTGCCAAGAGAATTGCGAGAGTTGCATAGCAAAAAAGCCCCTTCTCTCGGCTCTCGGCCCTGTTTTGGCCCCTTGTTTGCTCCTGGACTCCATTTCCTTTGTCTTTCCCATTTGTTTTTGGGGGAAGAGGATACATCTATAGACATGGATGACCGGTGTCTTTGGAGTCCCAGCCATATGACTAATATTCCGAGGGGACAGAGGAAGCACAAAGGGAAAGAGGAAACGGGTCTTGAATCTCAATTCTGAAAGGAAGACTGACTAACCTACCGAGTCACTTACCCACTGCTTGAGCTAATGCTAGGTGAAATTGTGTTACTTTTTGTCTGCTCTGTGGCCCATGGTGTCTATTATAAAGGATGTATTTATGTGATTGGTAAAGTCACTAGTGTACCAGAGATGAAAGCTACCACCAGGAGAAGAGATAAGGACGATTCAACCCAACTGAGATTGAAAGATACTAGGGAACCAAACAAACAAAAACTGGAGGTACATTAAACATATTTTTTGTATCATACAGTACTACTCTGCTCTATCAGTGTATATTGTCAAAATCCTCCAAGATATCTACTTCTGATCCGCAATCCACGAATGAGTTACCTTACATCACACGTGGGATTAGAACTGCACATTGGCTGCTAAGCAGGTTACTCAGGTGAGAGCAATGTGATGACCTGTGTCCTTCATCGCAAGGGTGGAGGTGATGAGCTGTAGTCACAGGCGGTTTGTCAGAGTGAAACAATGTGAGAAAGACTCCCCTATTTGCTGGCTTCGTACACAGAGAGGGGCTAAGAGGCTAAGAAGGCTGGCAGCTTCCAGGAGCCAGAATGGGAAAGAAAATAGACTCTTCTACATAGATTCCATGAATACGGCCCTCTGGATACCTTGCAGTCCAGTAATATCTATTTCAGACTGTAGAATAATAACTTCTTGCTGCTTAAAGCCCTGAAGTTCTGAGCTGCAGCGATGGCTCCATTGGTAAAGGCCTTGCTCCATAAGCACTTGACCGGAGTTCGGATCCCCACCACCTATGTAAAATAGACAAGCACCATAGGACACAGCTGTAATTTCAGCACAGGGAGGTAAAGGCAAGAGGATTGATGGACACACTGCCCTCTGAGTCAGCCTACTCAAATCTCCGAGGGCTGGACTCAGTGAGGGATGGGCATACTGCCCTCTGAGTCAGCCTACTCAAATCCCAAGGGCTGGACTCAGGGAGAGATGCTATCTCAAGAACAGAGCTAGCAACTGAGGAAGATATCTGATGATCACCTCCAGTTGACCTCTGACCTCTACGAAACATGCACATGGTAGTACTCAAACACAATTTCTTTTTGAAATTTATTTATTTGGCTTTTCGAGACAGAGTTTCTCTGTAGCTTTGGAGCCTATCCTGGAACTAGCTCTTGTAAACCAGGCTGGCCTCGAACCCACAGAGAGGCCTGCCTCTGCGTCCCGAGTGATGGGATTTAAGGCGTGCACCGCCATGGCCTGGCACAAACACACATTTTTTAAAAAGCTCCTCTAAAGCTACACACATTGACTACAGTAACAGTAGGAAACCAATACAGTGTGATGTGTTATCGATGTGCTGGGGTTTTAGAACCCTTTACACCCCAACTGAGGTCCCTTTCCATCATTCTGCTGGGTGACTTGTTAGAGTTCCTGAGTGTCAGCTTTCCTGTCTATAAAGAGA
>JAQHUG010000036.1:5373016-5384342 GCA_028555095.1 Dicrostonyx torquatus
GCCCACCTAAGGGCTGTGTCCTATCTTACAGGCCAGGCATCCTTTTTATTTAACCAATCAAAGCACAGAAATACAGAAGAACCCTCTTACTCCAAAGTGTTTGCCTACATATGTGTCTGTGCACTGTGTTACTTTTTGCTTGATAAAATACTGAACTATCTGTCTTTAAACTACAGGAGTCATTTTTGGGTGTCAGGATAAACTGTTGATGAACTAAAATAATAATTTATTGTTTAATTGATAAATTTTAAAGTCTGGAAATAAGTTCTTAAGGTGACTTGTATGTATTTTGTGAGATTCTGGCTATCATATTCAGTACCAAAGTAATAGATTTGAGAACAGGTTTGTTTAATATGTTATGAGTTTTAACTGTTATTTGGTATACATTGCTCTTGTCTATTTTGTTCAATGCAGACTTGCTTTGCTCTGTTCCTCACCTCTTAGACTATGGTATACTTGACAAATAAGAATTATATGTATTTATGTGCACATTCTGTGTTTTGATAGTGCCACCTTCTCCATCCTTACTGAACATAAGTAATATTGATCACAGTCCTTTCTGTATACTAGATATATGGTGCATACACTTGTTGATCATTTCCCTGTTAATAGCCACAGGTTTTCCTTTACCATTTAACCTTTGCTGCTTTTTCTTTTAATAGTTTCTCAAACAGTTAGGCCTGCATCCTAACTGGCAGTTTGTTGATGTGTACGGGATGGAGCCTGAACTTCTCAGCATGGTACCAAGACCAGTGTGTGCAGTGTTACTCCTCTTCCCTATTACAGAGAAGGTAATTGTAAAGCAAGATACATAGTTTCTGATAAGTACATTCGTTTGATATTGTGTTGAGACATAATCTCTAAAAACAAATGATGCCTTTGTTGCATATCGTCATAAGGAAATACTAATGTCTTATTAAAGTGAAAGATTAAGATTAGATTGACAATAAAGCTCTGTTTTTCCCTTAGAAGATATGGTTAGCCTGCTTCAGCTTCGGTTTAATGCAGCATTTAATACCATTTTCGTGAATATTCTTTGATTTATTTTTCCTCCCAAGACAGTGTTTCTCTGTGTAACAGTTCCAGCTGTCCTGAAACTCACTCTGTAGACCAGACTGAACTCGAACTCACAGAGAGCTGCCTTCCTCTGCCTCCCACGTGCTGGGATTAAAGGTGTGCACTACTACTGCCTGGCCTATTCTTTGAAATTTTAAGTAGATATTTAAATATTTATTATAAAACATATTAATAAAGAATATTCAGGTTTTCAACTTGTAAAGCATATAAACAATCTTAATTATGTTTATAAAAACAGACCTTTGTTTATTTTAAGGAGGTAGGGGAAACTGATGGTGTGGATCCATTATTTTCAATACAAACTTGATTTGGAGACCATTGCTAAACTTAGGTACAGTTTAATTGAGAGAATGTATTGGGCATGATCAGTAGGTATCTTAGGTCCCTGTGTTTCAGTGCGCATGGAGCGGAGTTGGAATGCGGTGTGCAGGTTAGAACGTCCTCGTAGTCTCCCCTGATGACTGTAGACTAGGAGCAGTAGGATGGGCTCAGGCCTTCTGAAAGCGGAGAAGTGCTTGTGGTCATGCTGACGTGTGGACGAATGGACAGGTGCAAGCGCAAGTCTGCTGCTCCGAGGACTGGTTTGATTAGAAATGGCAAAAAATAAATTAGATACAATCTTCTTTCTTTAGTGAGTCATTAGCACTTAAAAAGCATGTAATTCTAATCAAACCAGTGACTTATTGCTAGCAAGAAAACAGCTTTAATTGCCAGGACCACCAAACCGAAAGGGGGAAAACAAAAAGAAAAACAATCAACAAACAACAACCCCTTCCACACACAATTTTAAAGTATTTATACTTATAAAAGTAGATAATTTAGCTGAGCGGTGGTGGCGCACGCCTTTAATCCCAGCACTCGGGAGGCAGAGGCAGGCGGATCTCTGTGAGTTCGAGACCAGCCTGGTCTACAAGAGCTAGTTCCAGGACAGGCTCCAAAGCTACAGAGAAACCCTGTCTCGAAAAACCAAAAAAAAAAAAAGTAGATAATTTATATTAATATGTGTATATACTTATGCAAACAGTATTTACCACTTTCTACTATCTCTTATAACTTGGTAGCTCCATATTTCATCTCATATGACAAGTATTTAGGAAAAACCAAGTATTTGAGTCTTGTCACTGTTGGTTTAGAAATGTAATATGGAGTTGAAAATACTTGTACAAACACCCAAAGAACTGTCCCGGGTACTTCAGTTCTATGAAGTTCTATGAAGTCAGTAAAGTTGTTTCAGGTGTGTTCTTATTCTTACTTGCCAGCCAGTGGATTTTAGGTAAAGAGGTTATATGTTTTATATTTTGCTCTATGATATTTATGCTTTTGTACTTGGTTATTTAGTGTTTTTCCCTTTCCTTGGTGGTTTTTGTTTGCTTTTCTTACACTTTGTGTCATTTTAGGCTTTTCCCCCTTAATAGATGTTACCAGGCTTTATTTTGCTTTGTCAGCATTAGTATTAAACAGCAAACTAAATGGTAGAACTACATAAACATTTTAACATTGAGACCTTGATGTCCTGAACTTTTTAAAATTCAGTTTAAATGAATGAATTAATGTTGACACATTATGAAGATGTTGCTTAAAAGTTTGATTTAAAAGTACATTCAAAATTTTTTAAGCAATGTATTTTAATACATTAACAAATGTATTGGATGCATTTGTTCTTTGAAGTACTTACTATATTTTAGATTTATTTTTATTTTATGTGTGCATGCATGTGCAGTGACCAAGGAAGCCAGAAGTGAACATTCAAACTTCTGGAACTGGAGTTACAGCCACTGTGAGTCATCATGTGGGCTCTCTTGAGTCACACCCAGGACTCTGGAAGAACAGGAAGTGCTCTTAACTTGGAACCATCTCTCCAGGCCCTAGAATCACCTTTTCAGCTCTGGGTTTTCTATAGATGTCATTTGTATCCTTTATTATGCTAATCAGAAAAAGACCCTGTGAAAGACTTCTGTAAAAGACCAAATGACAAAATTTTTGGCTTTATGGTAGGCATCAAGGTCTCAATTTAACTATAGACACACGGTCATATAAGCACATCAATAAAATTTTATTTCATGGAAACAGGAGTGGACAGACTGTGTGGTCTGCACTTTATTGACCTCCACTCTCTTGGACTCTCAAAATTGTGGAAGCTCAGTTAGCAGAAGCAGCACTCATTCTGCTTCCCTTTCTCCTTCTCACTCAGTTTTTAACATAAAACATGTAGATATACTTAACCATTTTATTCAGTCCATGTGTCTGTGTTGCTGGGGATTGAAACTATGATTTCATGCATGCTAGGCCAGCGCTACTGTGGAATTACACTCCCATCGCTGACTGTACATTTAAATGTTACATTTTAAACCAAGCTTTTGCAAAGGTAATTGTTATATGTTTGTTAGATGTTGTGGGAAGTGTTAATGCAGATTGCTGTGTGCCTCCTAGTACGGTCGTGCCAATGACTTTAACCATGGCATATGAAGCTCAGTGCCATGGAATATGCCTGCAGTCCATACTACTTGAAAGGCTGAGGCAGGAGAATTATTTGAACTCAGATGTTCCAAAGCAACCTGGACAACACAGGGAAACCCTTGTCTGAAAGCAAGCAATTAGGGCAGTGATAATCAAGGCTGCCTTTCCCTCATGCCTTCACTGGCACAGTGACTGCTGTCAGGCTTTTCTCAGTCTGGCAGATGACAGTCTTACTTAAAATCTTCTTTAAATCTCATCATTCATAGCCTTTCCTTTACACACTTGAGTGTTCTTTTTAGTGTGTGGTTTTGCATGTGGACTTTTGACTTTTTTCCCCACTAGTATGAAGTGTTCAGGACAGAAGAGGAAGAAAAAATAAAATCTCAAGGACAAGATGTTACGTCATCAGTGTATTTCATGAAGCAAACCATCAGCAACGCCTGTGGGACAATAGGGTTAATCCACGCCATTGCAAACAACAAGGACAAGATGCACTTCGGTAAATCACTCTGTTAACTTATTCAACAGTAGAGGGTGCCCTGACTCTCTCAAACTAGAAAGCAGTGTCTCTTCTTTTGTTATGGGAATAGATACTGAGCCAGGAGTGATGTTAATCCTTCCATTTTTTCATATTGTTGATGAACAGGCTCAGCAAAATACAGTGGACATATTTATCCCAAGAATCAAGAATCTTAAGATTCTCAACTTGCCAGTTAAAGGATTTCTACCTAAGAAAATACTGTACTACTTTTGTTAGTTTTTTTTTCTGTAGTTAAACTTAAATTTTTAATCATTTTTGACATTCTCAGAATCTGGATCAACCTTGAAAAAATTCCTGGAGGAGTCTGTGTCAATGAGCCCTGAAGAAAGAGCCAAGTACCTGGAGAACTATGACGTCAGTACCTTCTTTCTGTCTTGACCAATCCATGGGTAGCGTTACAGGATTATAGGTTCTGTTTAGTGGATGTCTTGAAACTATAGTTTGGGGAAACATCGTTTGTCATATCCATTCCAAGGGCTTTTGTTTTTTTGAGGTAATCGTACATGAAATATCTATAATTTTGTCCGAGGCAGAATGAACAAACAAATATAGTTTGCAAATTAATAGCGGTACTCTCTAATCTAGTTTGAAATGATTGTTCTAAACATTTATTAGTTTTGAAATTCCTACGTTTTCAAAGGCTTTTTGCCTTTTAGTAATATCAGTATATCATGCTCTTTGAAATTAGAAAGCAATATGATGTACATTTATTATTGTGTTTAGTGTTCCAAAATACTTTAGTTTCTTGAAGTTTCATGAGAAATCTTTATTTTGCATAAAAGTAAAATAACATAACAGTTGCCAATAATTCCACCAGCGAACAGTAGCTATCCTTGGTATTTTTATAGGGAACATAGATGTATATACACAATTTTTTAAAAATTTGATCACACTGTAATACTGTTTTATAACTTGCTTTTTTCACTTATCACAAACGTATTAACACCAGTAAGTATATGTTTAACATTATTATTCTAATGGCTGAGTAGCTTTCCATTGTATAGTATATTAAACCAGTAAAATGATGTTTGAAATCTAATAGTTTTCCTTCTTTTTTCACTATTTAAAATTATTGCAGATGTGTATTACTGTGTTTGAGGTTTTCAAACCATTCTTAATCTCATATAATCACATACATTAAATATATCCGCATAGTAACCCCTAGAAGAGAAATTGCTGATCAGTTTGCATGTCTTTATGGCTTTAATACTTATCACCTAATTGCTAAGCATAACAGTTATACTTTCACTCCTGACTTTCTATTGTGCCCATTTCTCTGCATCTTTGATAATAGGTATGATTGGAGCATTTTTAAGTTCAGATAACTGAATTTCCCAGCTTCTCATAAACGCATGCCTTTTGCACCACGTTATTAAATTGCTGACTGAAATGCATGACTAAGCGTAAATTCAGCCAGAGCTGCAGGAGCATGCACCTTGGAGAGACAGATGAAATCAGCTTCTTCAGTTTCCGTGAGCTGCTCACTTTATTCCAGTCTCAAGGGAATAAAGTGTTAAGTGTGGCCTCTAACATTTAAGGAAGCTAAATGACCCTCTACTTGCACTGTGCAAGTTAGAAACTGTGAGCTCGTCGGTTTCCCAAAGCTTAAGCGATTGCTTACCTAGATACAGTTCTGAAAGGCTTCGTGCTGAACTGCTCCAGTTTAAAGTTCTTCCAGTTTCCTGCCTCACTACAGGATTTTAGATGGGAAAAGTTGAGCTTTGTTTCATTTAAAGGTTGGATATAGTTGTTTTATTTTTTTTGTAAACAGTTTATATTCTTATTACAGGCTATTCGAGTTACTCATGAGACCAGTGCACATGAAGGTCAGACTGAGGTATTTCACATTTCTTTTAAAAAATGTTGCTGTGTGTAAATTTGACCTTATATTGTAAAACTTGTGACTTTGGAAAAGCATTTGACTATTTGGGTTTTCTTTTTGTTTTTCCTTAGAAGTTGCTTATGCAACAGCAGTAGTCAGAGTGATAGCAAAAGAAATGTTTTTTTTCCAGGCTGCTAACATGCTACATGGATGTCTGGTCCATGTTGCGGGATCTTTTCACAGGTTGCAGATTGTGCGTTCTGTGTTTTACTCAGCAGGTGGCCTGTTTCTTCCCGACTTGCACATACACCCAGTTTTATGTATGATCTTTGGGCATCACTATCATGCCTCGCTCCCAGGACAAAAGAGAAGGAAGAGGTGCTCAGGGACTCTGTTCTGCTTCACCATGGTGATCTTCAGGTTTGCACTGCAGCGAGTCCTGCTGGGTCACTCCGACACTCTTGCCTATTTCCTTTGTTCATTTCTCCTTCCACATCTTCTCTACTCTTGTCACATCCTTACTCTCGATGGAACCTCGTCAGAAAAGATTGAGTCAGAATGAATGGAATTCTATTAATTCGGTTGGTGTCTTTCCAGCACTAGGCTAGTGTACATTCTCTTCATGTGGGACTGGAAATCACCCCTTTCAGAGAGGTGATTGTTGTGGAAGAAGGGAACCAGTGGAAGGGAGAAAATGTGGGGGCAAAAAGAGGACAGTGAGGGAAACCGTGATCAAGTGTGTTATAGGGAGTTCTATTATGAAAATGTCATAATAAAACTTACTGTTTTATACAATTAATGTATATTAAAAACTGGAAAAGTCACATTTTCACATGTAGGATGATATTGCTTATTGACTTTAAAAATACTTGGAAAAATTACATAATTAAGAAGTTGATTTTTAGATTATCATTAAACCTTTTTTTTTTAAAGGTGAAAATACTTTGATACTATGATATAGCTGTAATTATTCTTCCTTCAAACGGCATGCCTGTGGGTGTTTGACTAGTTGAAGCACTAGGTGTCCTTGCAATTGTCCCTTCGTGTCTTTCAAAGTTGTAGACTTGAGGTTTACTCAGTTGACAGTAGGAGGTGACCTGGGTATTCAGTGCTCCTCTTGTTTACACGCATGTTGGATCCTAAGAGTGTTTTGGTTGCAGTGTTGTTTTGGCATTAAGACTGGAATGAGCTGGATCAATATAAGATTATTGTACTTCCGGAATAGTTGCCTCGTGGTGCCTTCTTCATGTCCTTCCTGGGTCTTCATCCAAGTTGTGGTTTTAGTACCTGAACGATAGTCATGTCTGTTTTGATTCAGGCTGAAATTGCATCGTCCTTTGTGATCGTGGATGCCAGCTGGCGGTCACGGGAATGATCTGCTGACATTTTAGAATGTATTGTCCTTGTCTGAGGTTATTATATGTGCCTTATTTTCTGCCCTTTATTTTCCTACAGTTTTAACTCCATTATATTTCTTGAAATGTAATTCAGTTGGAGACTCAAACTTTTGTTTTCCTGCTGCAGTGACTCTCAAAGGTGGAGTGGAAGGAATGCAGCAGTTTTTAGAGGCTTTTCAGGCCTTTCTCCCGATGGAGTTAATCTCCTTACCACGTTCTCCTGTCTCACAGTCGAGACTCGCTGTTAGAGATACGCCGTTTATGTGCATTATGACTCTAACACATATTGGGTTGAAAACAAAGTTTGAGGGTCATTCCTCAAGTTTCTGTGTCAGTTTCAGCCTCTTTAAGGCTTCTTCTAACCCCTACTGCTATGGCTATTTTTCTGAAAATATTTCTCTCTACCAATCTCTTATTTTATTGTTATTTTTCTTATAATTTCTCTTTATGAAAACATTTCTTCTCTTAGCATCTGCATTTCTGATTTCAACTTAACTTTCAAATTAGCTTCAATGTGACCCTCTAAATAAAGTACTTATAGCCTGGATATATTTTATCTATTCTATGCTCTCTTTAATGTGACTTCATTATTTTGCCTTTATTTATTTTCATATTTTTTAGCTATTTAAAATGTATTTTTCAAGTCAAATGTGTTAGTATAAGCTTACAGTTTTAGCACTTAGAAGGCTGAGACAGGAAGATCAGCAGTTTGAGGTAACTTGATCTACACATTAAGCTTGTCTAAGACAAACAATGATGTGTGTTTTCCTGCATTTTAATAATTCTAGAATTAAGACCTGTTTGAACTGTTGTCATAATTTACTTGCTATTATTTCTACCTTAGTGGTATATAAAATGCCTCCTGTAAGTAGTAGCTTAGCTTATGAGGTGGGCAAGTTTATCTTTTGTTGTGGTTCTTAGGCCTAGGTTTAAAGTCTGGTTTATTTGCACATTTTAAATTATTCAGAATTGTCCTTTACACATAGGCTTACTACATATTTACTATTTCCAGTATTAGGTTAGAAATGTCTTTAGTGGTATGAAAACTTAGGGGTATGGCTTCCTAGTTAGGAGCACTTACTGTTCTTCCAGACACACAGCAGCTAGGTTACTAAAGTTCCCGGTGTCTGAGCCCTCCTCTGCCCTCTGTGGGTACCTACATGCATATGGTGCAAACAGACACACACCTTTAATCTCAGCACACGGGAGGCCGGAGCAGGAGCATCTCAGAGTTCTAACCCAGCCAGATCTACATAGCAAGCTCCAGACTAGTTAGGGATAAACAATGAACACACACCCCCCTCAAAAAAAACTTAGTTTTTTGGAGTTCTACAGTAAACATTTTCACTAGAACATATATAACATTCTTATATAGTTCAGTTCCTTGTTTTGTGGAGTTGATTTGAACATTGCAAGATGATTACTAGTAGCCCCTAGTAATTGTTACATTATTGCTATTCCTGTTTATATATAAGACTCCTGGTACACTATTGCTATTCCTGTTTATATTTTTTGTCACTGCTTTTGTCAGTTCTTAGAAGAGACCTAGGTCTTTCCCACCCAAATTAGTTTGCTTGGGTTAGCACAAAAATAGAATTGAATGGCTTAAACAGCAGAGACTTTTTCCCTCCCAGTTTTGGATGCTGGAAGTCTGAGATAAGTCTGGTGCTGTCAGACTGCTTTCCCTGGCTTGCTGATAGCTTTGTGTGCATTTTGGGAGTTGGGGAAGGTGGAGGGAGTGATGGAGGAGAGAGCAAGAAAGAATGAGAATGAATAAGACTGAATTTGCTATCTCTTTCCTTATGTGGTCTAGGTATACCATCCTATGACCTGTTTTAGTTACTTTGTATTGCTATGATAAAGACACTGATTAAAAGCAACTTGGGGAGGAAAGGGCTCATTTTACCTTCACAGCTTACAGTCCATTTTGAAGGTATGTCAGAGCAGGAAGTAGGGCAGGAATCTGGAGGCAGGGACTAAAGGAAAGATCATGAATATTGCTGACTGGTTTGCTTCTGTAGTTTATACAACCCAGGGCCACCTTCCCTGTGATAGCAGCACCCACAGTGGACTAGGCCCTCACACATCGTTAATGAAGAACATGCTGTACAGGCTTGACTAACTACGAGTCCAGCAGATAGAGGCATTCTCTCAGTTGAAGATATTCTTCCCAGATTTCTAGCTGTGGTAACTTGATAAAAACAAAAACAAAAAATCAAGAAACTTGTCAGGACACTATCAAATAGTAGAGATTTTGTAATAGAACTTCAGTTTTAGTATGACAATCAGCCCATTACCATATCTGGACTTATTTTATAACCTAGCCTTCTGGTATACCTCTTCCTGTTGCAGAGCTGGTCTGGCCCCTTTCTCATCTTTCAGATCTCACCCTAATCGTTATTTTTTTCAGGGAGGCCTTCTTTCATCCTCTACCTGTCTCACTTTCTATCATAAAATGCCATTTTCTTCCTGGTCTTTTAAAGTAGTCTCTAACAAGTTTCTCCTCCTTTTCATTTATTTCTTCATTCTGTTCACTTACTAAAATTTGGGTCCCATGAGAACATGCACCCTGCTTTTTTGCCATGCATGCTGGCTGAAATAGGCTTCAGTAAAAAAATAATGTAATATCAAGGTTAGAATATAGGATGTAGGTTTTTATACTGACTCCTCTGCTTATTAGTGTGGGCAAGATCTTTCCCTTGTGTAAACTACAGATCATACTGCCTACCTTATGAACTTACTGTGAAGATTAATGAGTTGATCTCCAAAGCTGTTTTAGAATAGTGCCTGGCATTTAGTGGGCAGTCTGTAAATACAGAGGGTGATGCTACTTTAGGAGGCAGTGAGGAAAACTGATCTGAATGGCAGATCAAAGGAATCTAGGATTTTGTGGGCATTTTAGTGCTGCCAGAGGTGCTATGTGTAGTGCTTATCAAATTGGGTTTATATCATGAAACTGTATTCACTTTATAGTGAAATTTACTGTTTTTAACTGTGAAAGGCCGCTTATGTGTAGAAGGCTAAAGGTCATGGCAGATAGTTTTAGTCTTTTATGTTTGGGTAGAAGCTTGTGAACTCTCGGGGGCGGGGGGGGATAGTGAGGCAAAAAGAAACTCCTGGGTCACCTAGGTGTCAAAAGGAGTAGACAGTAGACCAGGATAGTGCACACTGAAGTTGGTCACAGATGCTGATGGCATCATCTCTGCACTCAGAACATTTTTATGGGAATGCAGTAGCAGAGGGATTATTGCATGCTGAGACTTAGAAACTAAATTAGAAATCCATTGAGTCCCTAGTTTTCAGTAGTCTTTTCAGAAGATAGGCTGTGGTCTGCTACCACAGGGGAATTGTTACTTCAGTGTTTTTCATGGTCTCAGTATTATTGCCTGTCAGACATTCGCCAATTCAGAAAAAAAACTAATTCAGAAATTTGGATAGTAGGTCCATTTCACTTAGTTTTGTTTACTTAACTGAAAGATACTGCTTTAAAAACAAAACAAAAACAACTAAACTTACAAAACAGGAGAGTGGGATACAGTAGGTTTAGTGGAGGAGTCTCTCTATGCTTTGATTTTTTTAAAATTTACTCCTTCACCATTTTGTATTCGATTCTAGATAGTAAAAGTGTCATTAGGTTAATTTCCTCTTAACAATGCTAAGAAGTGACTCAGAGTGTGTCCTGCTTACTTCGTAGGCGTTTTAGGATTACAGGTATTATTCCAGATGAAGCAGCTGCTGCACAATGAGGTTCAGCTGTTGTCCCAAGGCTTAGCCAGAACATGAACTCAGGCAGTGTTGCTGCTACATGGTCACTTCTAGTCCTGCCAGCCAAGTGCTGGGTCTGCAGGTGTGAGCCCCTGTGCTAGACCACACAGCACAATAAAATGTCAGTAGGCACATTGTGCAGCCACGTTACGATTTACAGTAAAGTGAAGATCTACCTTGGGTGGAAATGGATTGAGTGAGAAAGTAAATTGATTGTTTGTACTTGTACTTTAATTTCATTCCTCCAGTAATTTTGTGATTTTTTTT
>JAQHUG010000036.1:5393207-5417438 GCA_028555095.1 Dicrostonyx torquatus
CCAGAATTGGAGTAACTATAGTCGTTGATAGATTTCCCAGAATTGGAGTAACTATAGTCGTTGATAGATTTCCCAGAATTGGAGTAACTATAGTCATTGATAGATTTCCCAGAATTGGAGTAACTATAGTCATTGCAATTACCCTTTTCCTCTTCTTTTTTGTCTTTAACTCTGAGTTTAAATAAGAATCAGAATGTTTAGTTTTTTACTTTTTTAAATCAGTGTCTTTAATGCCAATCTGTTGAACTATAATTAAGACAGGTTTACAGGTTATACCTTGTTTTGTTTCTCTTCTCTTAGTGTTTGTTTAACTAATTGAAGGTTTGTGTCTGACAGCATCATTTCTCAACAGTTCAGATTATTAACATTTTCAGCATAAATATTTTAATTAAGATCTCTATATGATACTTTCAGACATAAGTAAAACATGACTTTACATATACTGAACAATAAAAAATTGCATGACTTTCTATTTTTATTTTTTATTATAGTAGTCTGGAATCAGAGTACAATATCCTTGAAGTATGCAATATCTTTTCATGTTCTATGTGGAATGGTATAGGTAATCTCATTACTCCATGGAAATACCAATGTAGTCTGCCTGTGGGACATAGAGTTCTGTTAATGTCTTAGCAAACATTGGTGTTGGGTTAGTACTTTTTTTTTTAAAATATTTATTTATTATGTATACAATATTCTGTCTGTATGTCTGCAGGCCAGAAGAGGGCACCAGACTCCATTACAGATGGTTGTGAGCCACCATGTGGTTGCTGGGAATTGAACTCAGGACCTTTGGAAGAAGCAGGCAATGCTCTTAACCTCTGAGCCATCTCTCCAGCCCCTGTTGTTAGTACTTTTAAGCTGGTAATTGCAAATGACTTTGAATTCTTTTATGAAAGAGAGATTATCATTATGAGCTATCTTTAAACTATAAATAGAGTAAAAATTTAGAGTTAAATTTTTTTAAAATTTCAAATATTTACTTAAAATTTCAAATATTTACTTATTAGCCAAGCATGATAATGCATACTCTATTCTTTTTTAAATTCATTTTACATACCCTGCCCTCCTCCTGCTCACCCTTACTTTTCCCTCAACCCCCATTGACTCCTCAGAGAGGGTAAGGCCTCCCAGTGGGGAGTCAGCTAAGCCTGGCATATCAAGTTGAGACAGGGCCAAGCCACTCCCCACTGCATCAAAGCTAAGCAAGGTATCCCACCATAGGGAATGGGTTCCAAAAAGCCAGCTCATGCACCAGGGATAAATCCTGGTCCTACTGCCAGGAGTCCTGCAAATAGACCAAGCCACACAACTGTCATCCACATTCAAAAGGCCTAATTCTGTCCCATGCAGGCCCAGCTGTCAGTCAAGAGTCTATGAGCTCACACTAGCTCTCTCTTTGGGTTTCCCCGTCGTGATCTTGTCCCATTCCCCTTGCTCATGTAATTCTCCCTCCTGCTCTTCAACTGGACACCAGGAGCTCAGCCCAGTGCTTGGCCATAGATTTCTGCATCTGCTTACATCAGTTATTGGATGAAGGTTCTATGGTGACAATTAGGGAAGTCACCAATCTGATTATAGGAGGCCAGTTCAAGCACCCTCTCCACTATTGCTAATCCTAGCACTCTGCTGACAGAGACAGGAGCCCTGAATTCAAGGCCAACCTGGTTTACAGAGTGAGTTCCAGAACAGCTGGAGCTACACAGAGAAACTGTCTCAAAAAACAAAACAAAGCAAAAGTTACTTACTAAACACTTAAGGCTGGCATAGAAGCAGCAAGACCCTGAATAATAATAGCTTCATTGTCTAGGAAGCATCTAAATACACATTGAACATCCCTAATTCAAGTTCAGAACCTGAGATGGGGTGTTAATCAGGTACAGTTTCAAGAGCTCTGAAATTGGAAACAATTTTGGATAAGGGCTACTTAGCCTGTTGTTACATTATGGGAAACAAGACAGTATAATAATATATTTTACAAATTTTAATGCTGTAGAAAATTAGTCACACATACAAATAAAGAATTCTTAGTATTTGAAACATATTGAGCTGGGATTATGATTTTCCTCACTCTTTCATCTGTCACATATGCTTACACTGGAAAATATGATGTGTAGAAAGAGCTAAAGTCACACATAGATATTATGATAATGTTTGGGCAAAAACCTGTATCTTCATGTTTAGAGATAATCATAATTTCTGTTTGCGGGATTGTTGTGGGAATCCCTAACCTTCATATTTTAGGACTCCTGGTATGAGGTATTGAATGTTAGCTGTGGCTACTGTTGCCTGATCAGTGTATAGACATACTTGTGTGAGTACATCCATTAGAATGTCGTTTATAGTTGTAGAAAACTAAGGGCCCTTTGAAAGCGCAATGTCTTCAAGGTGCAGCATCCCTGGGATCCAGTCTTTAAAGACTAGCATGTTGCATTGGAAAGTGTTCTGGAAATACCAAGATAGGTAGGGATCCTAAATATGACTGATGAGAAAAGGACACAGAGAGAATTATCACCATTCATAAAAACAAAAGAGCTGTAATTTTTAGCAGAATTTGAAAGGCAAACTGCTGTAGGCTGTCATGAGACTGTAGAGTCCCCGTGAGCATCGTCAAAGGGAGGAGTCTCACCCACTGTCCACAGATCTCACAGGGTACTCCAGAGTTTAACTGCAGGCAGACAAGGCAAGGAAGAGCCTCGGGTGAAGGTGTAGAGGAGGGGAATGGTGGCCTCTGAGGGAAGACATTCGCAGGACTCTTGTTTCTGGAGAACAAAATGTAAAGACCCTGAACAAAAACTCCTTCTGGGATCTCTGTGAGAGATCCTCTACTACTTGGAAAAGCCCTGTGCTTGATGGACAGGAACTAAGGAGCTGCCAATGACAGATGTTGAACAAGAACAAAGGAAGACTTTACATCAGTGCCGTTAGACAAGAAAACACTTGAGTAAGGAAAGACCTCAGTCTTGGGCAGAGCGTGAAGCTTTCCATGGAGCAAGAGTGGAAAGAAAAAGACTCCGGTAACCCAATACTCAGTCTCAACATGGTGGGAATGTGGAATTTTAACTACTTTTGTCCTGAGGGTAACTACACTGAAAACAAAACCGGACAGCTCAGCCTCTGGATGGGTAAGAAGACTCATCCCTTGACACTGACATCTTGATGGGCCAGGCCCGTTCCTAAATGTATATTCCATTTATCTCCATCCCTGTCATAGTATACAAGATGTCTGACTTTTAACCAAAAATAACCAAAGAAAGAACGAACATCGGCACTCTGTCAGGAGAAAAATGAATGAACAGAATGAAGCTCAGATACAGTGTAGATGTTAGAACGATCAAGGAATGTAATAATGGTATTAAAGGTTCAAGTGGACAAGATGGGCACCATGTTATCATCAGATGGAGATTGATAACAGAGTTGAAAGCTAGGAGAAAGAATTAAATGGGCATACTAGTATCAAAACTCAGGATCAGAGGTGAAGAATGCCTTTAACAGCTTTCCGTTAGAATCAGAAAAACTGAGGAAAAAAACAAAACTATTGCATTTGGGCTGGGGAGATGGGTAGTTCAGTGGGTAAAAGTGCTTGCTCTGTAGGCCTGAGCACTGCAGAACTCACAGAAAAGCCATGTGTGCATCATGAGTCTAATCCCAGTGCTCCTATGGTGAGATGGGAGTCAGACACAGGAGACTCTCACGAAGCTCATGATCCCCTAACTGGTCTATGGAACAGAAACATAAAAGAGGCTGCCTTAAACAAAAGATGCGGACCAATGACCAAGGCTGTCTTCAGCATCGTGGCACACATGCGCATGAAGTCACACAGTTAAAAAGGTCCAGTGAACTTTATGACAAATCACCAAACGTTACTTAAGTGACTTCACCAACAAAGAGAAAGCAAAGTCTATTGGACAGGAAAAAGACAGAAGGATATCTCGGAGCTGTGGGCATTCTCAAATGGCTAAGATGTAGAAGTGGAGTCCTGGGTAAAGGCAGAGAGAGGTAAGAGGGAGGCGGTAGGGAGGTGACGCCTTTGGGTAGAAAACATCAGAAGAATCAGTGGTTGCCTGTTTTTTCAAAAATAATTGAAAACATCAAACCATATCTTCAAGAACTTTAGGGATACTGTAGAATAAATATTCCTGTCATCAGGGGCTGGAGAGATGGCTCAGCGGTTGAGAGCGTTGCCTGCTCTTCCAGAGGTCCTGAGTTCAATTCCCAACAACCACATGGTGGCTCACAGCCGTCTGTAATGGGGTCTGGTGACCTCCTCTGGCCCGCAGGCATACACACCAACAGAATATTGTATACATAATAAATAAATAAATATTTAAAAAATTCCTATCATCAGCCACTCTTCCAGATATCAAATATTCATACTTAAGGAAACAAAAGATAAGTAGAAGACCCAGAAATAAAAGGTATATTAGATACCAATAAGCTAAGAATTATGGCAGATTTCTCATCAGAAATTATTTAAGTTAGGACAAAATAAGCTACTATTTTTAAAGTACTGGAAGAATTCAGTGGAAAAAAAAAGCCTTTGGAAAAGGAGAACAAAGCTTTATAACAAAAATGAAGAGAACTCATTCCCAGTTTGTTTCCACTGTATGAAATAGAAAAGAATTCCTCAGTGCAGAAGCATTGTGATAGCAGAAATAATTGGATCAATGCAGAAATTGGCAAGTACTGGAGATGGCACAAGGAAAGTTAATCAAAATGTATTTTTAAAGATTTATTTTTAACTCTTGTGTGTATGTGGGTGTGTGTATGTGTACACACATGTGCACACATGGGTGCATCTGCTTGCAGTAGCCAAGGCATCAGGTCCCACTGCAGCTAGAATCACAGCTGGTCGTGAACTGTCTGATGTGAGTGCTGGGAATTGAACAAGAGTAATAGGTATTAACACCTGAGCCATCTTTCCAGCTACATTTTTCCTTTTCATCGCACTGTTATAAATGATTAACCATTAGCTTGGAAGCTGATTGGCTCTGGGGGACTAAGGGCAAATGTGCTTTATGAACTGTCCTACACTGAAGTCTACTGAAGTGAATATGTACTTTGAGTAGATCCAATGTCTGTTCTCTTTATTTTTTCTAGTGAAAACTATTTTGATAGGAGTTTTCATTTTATAAATAGAGTTAACCAAAAAAAGAAAAAAAGAAAAACAAAAACATAACTATATGATGTTTATAAGAGGGTCATTTTAAGTAAAATGCACAGAAAGATGACAATTAAAATATAGGAAAAGGGCTGGAGAGATGATGACCCTGTGGCTAAGAGTGCTTACTGTTTTTTGAAAGGAGTCAGTTTTGGTTCCCAGTACCCATCTCTAACTTGCTCCAGGTATCCAAAACCTTCTTCTGATATCTGTAGGAAACCTATGCCATGTACACTCATATAGAGACACACACAATTTAAAATTTAAATTTTTTTTTTTTAGAAAATGTTAGCATGTTGTAAAGACAAAGACTGCTGGAAATGTTACAGATTAAATGATTTTTAAAGAACCATGATAATTATGAATTCCATGTTATTCCCTGTCTGTTCCATTTCTGACCCTCCTTAGAGAAGCTGATGGTGCTTCAGTCTGGGGAAGTCACCATATCGATCCCAAAATTTGTGTGGACATCCTAGCAGCATAGCACACTGACACCCAGAACTTCTGAACTCAAGTGATCCTCCTGCGGCAGCCTCCCTCACTGGGACTACAGGTCTGTGTCCCTCTGCCCAGCCTCCTGCAGACCTTGGAAGACAATAAAATTAATATGTGAGTTGGAGATTAGACAGAAGTATTGTGCTAGTATAGAAACATGGGTGGTAACCATTATGACTATGAGAGGTTTCCTTTATTATAGTTAATCTTCTATATTCATCATATCTACTGTATAGTTTCAGTCAACTGTAGATCAAAAATAGTTTTTAAAAAATATGTGTCTCAGAGCCGAAGAGATGATTTAGGGGTTAAGAGAGTACACTACTCTTCCAGAGGACCGGAGCTTGGTTTCCAGAACCCAATTCAGGTGTCTCACAACCAAGAGATCTGATGCCTTCTTCTGACCTCCAGAGGTACCTGCACTCTTGTGCCTGAGCTTGGGCATAACACACAGTCACACACAAATAACAAAAGCATACATTAGAAGTGTACCTGTTGCCAGGTAGTGGTGGTGCATGACTTTAATCCCAGCATTCGGGAGGCAGAGGCAGGTGGATCTCTGAGTTTAAGGACAGGCAGGGCTACATAGTGAAACTCTGTCTTGAGTCCCCTCCCCGCCAAGTGTGTGCACTAAAGATCTGCAGACATTTTTGTCATTATTCTCTGGGTTGGTATTGTTTGGGGTTGTGTAAGAAGTAATTGAGGTGACTGAGTATATGGGGCGATGCATGCAGGTTGTATGGAAGCACTGTTACAAGATTTGAGTAGCCACAGATTTTTCTAGACCAACATTTCTGGAGCCATTCCTTCATGGTTATAAAGACATTTGTGCTTATGGGTGAAAATATTGGCTGTCATACCAATAAATGGGTGTTATTTACTCTCAGCTATTCTCAGGAAGAAGAGTTATGAGGGAAGACAGTGTTAAGTACAAATGATAGAGCATGTGGAGCATCCAAGGCCTATCATTTGTATTCTTGTAATTTCGTAAATTTGAAGTCACAAAAACAAACACTCTTAAAATTGTTTTAGGAAATGTAAGAATGAAGCCATTAATACCAAAAGGTGTGCATGTAGTCAACAGTTAAAGGAATGAGAGTGTGCCGGCCTCTAGGACAGAGTGCTTGTTTGCCTACTGCTTGCTGCAGAACAGTGGCGTCCTCCAACTTAGCATTCCTCTCTTGCCATGCGGCATCCTTCTTGGTCCTCTTATGTCCTCCTGTGACTGCACATAGACTGGGAATCCCCCTTGTGCTATGAATAGTAAAATTATATCTAACCTAGAAATCTCATGTCTTTCGCCAGCATCATGGAAAAATAATACTTCACCTGTTAGATTGAAAGGTAAAATTCAATTCCCAGACCTAGTCTTGAATATGTTCTACTTGTTCCTATTCGTTGTGTGTTTTTCAATGGGAATTCTTGGCAGAATGCCTTTTTCCATTTCATCTCTACAGCCATCCACCATCATGTCGCAGTGTGACTCTGGGATGATTCTTCCCTGCTGCTCTTTAGTCTGTCCCTTAGTCTCACTCTTTGCTCCATTTCCCCCTTTGCACTAGTTTGCCTTTCTCTTCTTCTCTTTGCCTCTTATTTGAATGAACTCAGATTGAATACACTAGTCAGTGAGTGCAAACACAATTATATTCACCTTTATTCCCATATGGAGTCATGTATAGAATTCTTTTATATATTTCTGGTGGATGGTTAATATTATGAATGCTAACTGATAAGATGAACTCTTCTTAAACCTCGAAAAATGACTGTTTTGTTCTAGGCTAGCGTGTAGCTCACATAGATCAAGAGTACCAACAAGGATCATAGATTGTTAAGGGTCTGAAGAGTCTGGGGGATCATTTCAAGCTAAAGTCACTTGTAGCTGCTGAAATTTGTTATTACCAAAGAACTGACGATTCTGTCCTTTTTATTTCACTGTAGTTAGACTGGTGACGGCTTTGTCGGACTAGACATAAATCTCAAACACTGTTGCATCTGATGAAAGTGACAATTTAAAGCTAACTGGATCACCACTGATAAGTCTCTGTATATTTTGTGGAACAACAGTATTTGGGAAGTTATCCCTCAGTATCTATCTTAAGACAGTTAACACCTGGATCACTATAGCTGTAATAAAAGCTGGCACCAGAGCCCTTCTCTTGGCCATGTAGGCTCTGTGCTGGTGATCCAGACCACTGAGCTGTCGCTCTCATGTCTTGGGTTTAGCTGCAGTCCTTCAGCATGCTGCCAGCATGGCTGAGGTTCTGTCACTTCGCCTACTTGTGCTCTACTTCCTCTGACTGTAAGATGTGAGCATAGTTGTGATGATCCCATAGGTTACTGGGCGACTAATGAAATGATAGATATGTAGCGCTTCAGAGAGGACCTGATGGAAAGTAAGGGGTGCACATGCTGTATAATGTTACTGTTCACTCAGAAGATGGGTAGAGGCTCTAATGCCTTCCTTGTAACTTGTCAGCTAATAACGAGAGTTGTCAGATGATTGAGCCATCACCTTCAGAGGGGTTAGCTTTACTCTTGTTGATAATTTTTAGGGTTTATTCCCTCTCATTCGAGTTTATACTCTCCAAATAATTATTTTTACCAATGCCTATTATGGTTTAGTTTTCTTTCACTTTTGTTCTTTATGTGACTTGTCTATGTTTCATGGATTTTGTGTTACATTTTTAAAGCCATATATATGTATATATATATATAGTGATACTATTTTAGTGGCTTTTAAATCTTTAGTTTCATGAGTCTGTGCAATGAAAATGAGGATATGTACATTTTCAGATGTGCACTTAAAATGTTATGTAAAAACCTTGTGCTTATTATACATTCCCACTTTACCCACTTTAAGCAACATTCATACGTGATCTTTTACTAGAATACAATTATTAAAAGTACTCGACCATATGAATACAAGTATGACCATACGTTGCTTTTAAGGATAAATGATCAACCCAGTAACGTGGTCTAAGTAAAGTATTCTCTCTTTTAATTATGTAGTCCTCCTCGCCATCCTCATCACAGCCTCATTCTAGCCACTGCAGAGCGAAGGCCTCATCATTGTGTCACCATGCATCCCTGCCCTGGGTCAAACGTAACCATGTAGGCCCTGCAAAGGCTACCAGTCCATCTCTCCGTCTTCGTCGCTGGCGACCCTTCTTACGCCTACCATCTTTGGGTCTCCATTCTGTTGTAAGTGTAGTCAATCTTCCATCTCTTCTCCCAGTGACAAGGGCAGTCTTTTTGTTTGTGTGTTTGTTTTTCCTTAAACATCTTCAGTCTTTAAAGTGCTTTTCTCTTGGTTCACTTAACCATTCTACTCCAATAAGATTGCAAGCATACCTCCATGCTCTGCAGTCTTGCTTGACGTTTGCCTGTGCCTTGGTGAGCATCCACCTTTCCACTCCATATCCTGTGAATGTAAGGGTACATGCCTGTTGATGAATACTGATTGGCATTGTGAGGACACTAAGTTCCTAGGAATTGTTAAAGTGAATGCCTGTTTCCTTACTCTTCAGCTTTCTGATTTCACTTAGGTAAGTTAGGTCAACAAATGCTGTGTACCCTCTGAGTTCTTTGCCATCTATTCTATTAATTTTTTCATATTTCTGAGCATGACTAGTCTTTTGCTGTGCTTTGGGTCACTTTACTTACTCTGTTCTCAGTCTAAATCCTCCATGGTGTAGCGTGCCGCATCTAAGCTATTTTACTCCTTGATGTAGCTCAGGTACTTGGTTTAATCTTGATCCATTCTTTACTGCCAACTCAGTTTGAAAAGATCTTTTCTAAGTAAGAGATGGAGATTTGTTTCTTGTGTATTGATATAGATGTCGTACAAATTTTACTTCTCTTGTAAGCTAAAAGTATCAGCCAACTATTATAATATACATATACATAAGGCCTTAAATATCCAAGTTGATAGAATTCCAGTAGTTCTCAGATACTGAAATAAACTACAGAATAAAGCAACCGTGCTGTTGTCTTTGTGATGTTCTAAGCTACTGAAGGCAATGGCTTTGGTTTGACAGAGCCCACCTAGAAATGCAGTGTCTGAAAGCTTTGGTGTATGCCAAGCATCATAGAAACTTATTTCTATAACTCATTACAGCCAGCATTTGAAGCAAGAGGAAGTCTAAATATGCATATATTGTAGCATTTAAAAGCAGCTAAATGTCAAATATCCTTTCTTGCCCCCTTATTTACCCTTTTAAAGCTATCTTCAAACTATCAAGCCAACAGTTTTCTTTATCCTTTGCTTCTACCGATTATCAGTGTGGTCATCACATAGTTTCCATTTGTGCTGAATATCAATAGATTGCTTATTATTCTCTCTCTCGCTCCCTCCCTCCCTCTCTCTCCCTCTCCTCTCCTAACCAGATTACAGCATTCATTTGTCCTTTTTATTTATTCATCCATTTGATATTTGTGCTTCTCTGCTGTGTGCTATGTACTGTTGACACAGTGAGAGATAAAGGTGAATTAGAAGAAAAGAGTACAGTCTAATGCATTCTGACCACGGAGCAATTCACTTAATTCTATGGATGAATAATTTCTTCTGTATTTAAAATTATAAGCATAAATGAGCATGTTATTTAGCATTTTCAGTTTTATGTTTTTGTGTATTGTTGTTTGTTGCTGCATATTGGTTTCATTACATTATCATTTTGTAAATGTTTCCATAGCATACATAGTGCTTAAGAACATGGACTGGAGCTGCACTGCTTGGGTTGTCATCCAGGGGCCATCACTTGCTAGCAATTCAAATGTGTTACTTAAAATTTTTCTACTCTGTGTTCTTGAGTGTAAAATGCATATGGGCATATAAAGCTACCTGACTGGAGTTGTGTGATTAATTGGCCAATACAAATACAGCATTCTATCAGTGCCTGGTATAGATGAAGTGCCCTATGATTATACCTTAAACCTTTTTCTGATGTGAAATTTATATTTAGCAATTAATGAATGCATTGATTATCACTTTTTAATTCTTTGGGATTAATGAGAAACCTTCTAAATTGAGGATTTAGAAGATAGAAAAATGTAGGCAAACCTTACCAATCTATAGCTTCTGTTTTTCGTATGTGCTATAGTTATTTGCTGACTACTTTTAAACAGGAAGACATGCTGGAATTTTCTGCTTGCTTACTCTTGGGTTCCTGGAATACTTGTTGGGCAGTTGAATGATTGCAGACATTAGACTCTCAGACTTAGGGAATTGGTCAAAGGATAAAGCTTACCAGAAATAATGAGGTTTTCAGGAAAGTTGAAACATTTACCGATTATGACAAGTTGGAAGGCTTTTCCTATTGCTTTTTAAGACAGGATCTTGCTGTGCTGCTCAGGCTAGCCTCAAAGTCTTGATCGTCCAGCCTTAGCTTAAGTGCTGCGATTATAGGCATGTGCCAGCACTCCTGGCCTGAGATTTGGATTTTAATATTCACTTTTACTTGAAAAGGGACATTGACGCATAATTTTGCTTCATTATATTAGATACTTTCTTACGTTTGTGATGATGTATTAATATTATAACAATATGTAAGGTTTATATAGTATTGAACAGTTCACAAATATTTTTACACTCGCATTTAAACTTCAAGGGGGTGGGGCTGGAGAAGTGGCTCACTGGCTAAGAACACAGGTTGCATTTTCAAAGAACTGGGGTTCAATTCACATTACCCACATGGTGGCTCACAACCTTCTGTAACTCCAGCCAGGGGGTCAGGCACTCCCTTCTGACATCTGGAGGCACTGCATGCATGTGGTACACAGACATGCGTACAGGCACTGCATGCATGTTGTACACGGACATGTGTACAGGCACTGACTGCATGCATGTGGTACATGGAAGTGCGTACAGACACTGACTGCATGCATGTGGTACACCGGATGTGTTTACAGACACTGCATGCATGTGGTACACGGACATGTGTACAGGCACTGCATGCATGGGGTACATGGACGTGCGTACAGGCACTGCATGCATGTGGTACACAGACGTGCATACAGGCACTGCATGCATGTGGTAAACAGATGTGCGTACAGGCACTGCATGCATGTGGTACACAGACGTGCGTACAGGCACTGACTGCATGCATGTGGTACACAGACGTGCATACAGGCACTGACTGCATGCATGTGGTACACGGACATGCGTACAGGCACTGCATGCATGTGGTACACGGACGAGCATGCAGGAAAAACACCCAGACATATGAAAGAAAAATAAAGTTACAAAATAAGAGTATATAACCAAAAATCCCAGTACACACAGCTACAACTCTAAGCTCAATACTCATTTAAACCTCAAAACAGATAAGCTCCCAGGGATTGGGTGCACATTCAAGTCCCCAACTCCAGTGGAAGATTTTTAACCTCTAGTGACCTTCCACCATATTGGCAAATATGAAAAATGGAGGCTATATGATGTTTAGTAATTAAGGGAAATTGTTCAAATAATTCATTTACGAAAATAATGTCTCAAAGGCTTCAGATACTTGATAGTCCTTAAAAATTGTCTTACTCTCAGTACAAAATAAGATTCTCAGTTAAGGAATTCCTTGTAGCATTTCTGTTTTTTAATGAATTTATAAATGGTTTGCCTTGGCTCAGCCTTGAAAAGACTGGATTCTCTCCTAGTCACTGATAAAATGATACAAGATTGAGTAAGAAGTAAAGAAATTCATTATCACTGACTTTAAATATTTGTAGAACTATTAGAGTCAAGAATGGTTAGGCTTTTGTCCAGTATAATAGAAAACACAAGACATGTTTTAGGCTTAGTATGAAACATGACTCTGTCAAATTAGTGGAATAGACGGTCTCCCTGTCATTAGAGGAGTTTGGAGTAAAGAGGAGTACAGTAATGGGTGGTGACAAAACTAGGAAGTTTTAATTTGTACTGACTGTGAAATTCTTTAGTTCTGGACTGAAATGAATGAGAATTAGTTTGCATATCAGTGTCTGAAAACTTTCTTTCACTCAAAGCTCAAGGGAAATAATTTCAGAAGAATAAGATGAAGTCATCATGTCAGTAAACACTGAGAGGCATTCCGTGTGCCTTAGAAATAAAATAGCAGAGAGTAAGAAATGATGGTTGTTCTGCAGCCTTATTTCTGCATCAAAACTGTTTACATTACACTGTTGAAAGACTTATAGTTATTTGAAGGTGAAAATAACAGCTTTTGAGTTATAAAATACTGTGTTACTTAAAATAGGTAATGTAAAACATAATTTGATTTAATCTACTTGGAAATTCTTGCTTCATACAGTTGAAGTTCCACATGTATTTGGCTGTGATTGCACTTCAGTTTCTTTAGATTCGGTAAAAGCTAATATATTTAATACATATCCTAAAATGCCAGTTTGTATATTAACTTTACCATGTCTAGGAAATGTGAGTATTGCTTGTGTAATTGAGTTTGATAAGCTAAGGAGATGGAGGTGTAGTTTAAGCAGCAAGTTGTTCTTTAAGAGTTAAAGAAAAGAAAGAAATAGAGGTTACAGTTTACTGTATGTTAGTTTTTCTTTTCTCCATTTGTAATCATTAGGACTATTTCCTTCATCTATTCATTTATAAGCTACCTGAATCTAGAATGATTGTTTACACTGCATTGTTTAAAGCATGAGATTTTTAAGTTCAGACAACAGACAGCTCACTCTCTGGTGTTCTAAAATTTAACTTCAAAAGAGTTCCTAACTTCAAGAATTAAGAAAAATGTCTTAACATTTATATTTTTGAAGTTTTAAATCAGTTCAGTCATTCATTTCAGTGAGCAGTATACATTGTCCATATGCTGTGCACATGTACAGCATCTTATGCTGACAATGTGATTTCCAAGTTAGACAAAATGTTCAGTTTCCACATTGGGTGGGACTAAGTGATGTGTTTTCCTGTTGATGATGAACATGGAGTCACAAACATCACATGGCCATTCTCTGCATCCCATCCGTAATTGGCCTTGGATTATATTGGATAAATGTTGTCTTCTGTCATTTGATATTATACACTTATTTGTACTTGATTGATTTGCTTAGCTACTAATATACATATTTTTCCCTCCTATTCCAGGCACCAAGTATAGATGAGAAAGTAGATCTTCATTTTATTGCGTTAGTTCATGTAGATGGGCATCTCTATGAATTAGGTAAGAACTATTTAAATTTATCCTGGGGAGAGAAATGACCAGGCTCTATTTGTTGTAAAAGGGACTGTTCCCACTTTGTTTACTGAAATTGCTAGAGAAACAGTGACTATAATGTATACTCTGAGATTATAAGAGTGTGTTGGCACTGAAAATGAGGGAATTGGTAGAAAAGACAGGAACACCTGAGATGTCTGGAGAAGAGCAGAGAGAAGGAAGGAGTTGTAGTAAAACTCTGTGGGGCTGGGGTGTGCTGGAGAGAAGGGTCAGCAGGAAGAGCACTGCTCTTCTAGAGCTCCTAGGTCCCGTCCCCATCACCCACATGGTGGTTCAAAAGGGACTGTAACTCCAGTTCCAAGGGATCTGACATGACACCCTCTTCAGGCCTCAGCAGGCACCAGGCATGCATGTGATGCACAGACATTTTTGTAGCAAAAGACTCACATAAAACAAAATAATAATGAAAACTCTTCAGTTGGGCGGTGGTGGCACATGCCTTTGATCGCAGCACTCAGGAGACAGAGGTAGAAACAGGTGGATCTCTGGGAGTTTGAGGTCTACAGAGTGAGTTCCAGGACAGCCAGGGCTACACAGAGAAACCTTGTCTTAAGAACAACAACAACAGAAAGAAAAAGAAAAAAAGCCCAAAGCCCTCAGTTTGGTTGGTCAAATTGTTCTCTTAGCCTAAAGGCTAATGTGGCAGTTAGAAGGAAAGACATACATCAAAGGTAATCTCAGACTGGAGAGGTGGACCAGAGGTTAACAGGAAGACACACTGTTCTTGCACAAAACCTAAGTTCAGGTCTCCAGCACCTATATCAGGCAGCTCACAACCTCCCATGACTCCAGCTCCAAGGGATATTGTGCCCTCTGTCATCCTCTGTATGCACGTGGTCATGCACATATGTGCACACATTAGCATTTTAAAAATATATACAACTGTATATATTAGAGGCCTATTGAGGTTAGAGCTTTAAAAGTACATTTAAAGAAATGTAGAAAAGTGCATTTAAAGAAAGCCACAGTCTTGAAAGTGTTGTAGAGAGTTGGGGTGGGTGCAAAACAAATAAATATGCAGTTGCTGATTCCTTCTGCAGAAGTAGGCTGTTACCCCAATGTGAATGACATTAATGGTTCTAACAAATTCAAAAACAATTTTGAGCAAGTTGAATAATTCATACTGAATTTGTGAATAAAAATAGAGATTAAGAGAATACAATTTTTAAGAAAGCAGCTATTTTAAGTGGTTCTTGGGATTGCACCTGGGGCCTCATATGTGCTAGGCAAGCAGTCTGCCGCTGAGCTCCTTACCCAACGTCGCCTTGTTTTTAAGACATCTGGTTGTCGGGTGACGCAGGCGATTCCTACAGGGCAGTGTATTGCAGTGTTACTTATTTTCTCTTTCCTAAGTTGTCAGGTTAACTGATGAGAAGAACCAAGTTATTTCTGGTTTTTAATTATTTCTTTTCCTTAAGGCCTCAGTAAGTTCCTAGTATATTTAAAGATGAATCACTCCTGGATAAATTTGCAGATTGATGTTCAGTTTTAAATTCTAAGTAGACAGATTAAGCAGACGTAAGAAATGTTAAGTGATGAATTATTGCCTTTAAAAAGTAAACTTCAAAAATTGTATTTTTGAATAGTTTTGGATATTTATGGAAATTAGAAGAATAGTATATTCTCCCATTTACCTTTCTCCTAGGTTTGTCAGATCCTGTTAGTATTTCTGAAACATTTGAAAAATATGTTACAGACACGATTCTGTAGTATCCTTTAATATGTTTTTATGTGTTTCCTGAAAAGAGGTAGATACTTTTCTCCGCAGCTGCCATTTGAAATCAGCATTGATGCATTATTACCTAAGGATCTGGCTATGCATTTATCACAGTAATGCCATTTAGAGGTTCTGAAGTTAACCCAGGATTATGACCCTTTCTGTATCTTTGTCTCACTAAATCCCAAAAGTTCTTCAGCCTTTTATTGTCTTTTGTGTCATTAACATTTTTAAGAGGCTAGGACAGGTGTTCCTTTGATCCGGGTTATCTGCTCTTTACTCATGATGTATGTGTTTTGGGACAAGCGTATAACAGCAGTGAGGCTACATCCTTTCTCATGCTGGATTAGAAGGCCATTGCCCATTTCCGTCATTTTTGGTGACGATAACTTTTGTCACTTGGTTTAGTTAGAATCAGCCTGGTTTTTCTACTACAATGCTGATTAATAATTATTCTATGTTTATTAATAAGCAATGAATAGATATTATTTCAGGAGATCTTTTGAGACTGTAATAAATATGTGATTTCTCATCATGTTATCCCCTCTCTTCTTTTTAGAGAGGGTCTAACTATATAGCCTGGCTGTCTTCAAACTCACAGAGATGTCCCTGCCTCTACCTCCCAAGAGTTGGGATTAAAGGTGTGTGTCACTGTGCCTGGCCAGTCATTGCCTGAGATCCTAGCTACTAGGGAAGCTGAGGCAGGAGGTTCATAAATTCAAGTCTTACCCGGGTTACAGAGTGTCCTCAAGGTCAGTCTGGTGAAGGTGGTGAGTTTCCACCTCACATTGGAAGAGGATCCAGGGTGGAGCTCAGTGGGAGTTTTCTAGCATGTGTGGTGCGCTTGGGTCAGTTCCCAGTGCCTCACAAGGTCAGTAAGGAATCCACCTGAAGGCTGGCTCTCTAGCCGCTCCCCCCCCTCCGGGTTAGCTTTGCTCTAAACTGATGCTAGAATGAAGTAGTTTAGTTTCATTTTGCTTCTTTTCTTTGACATCTTAAGAGCAATTATTTAATATTTACTCTTAATAAGGTTGATTGGAATTCTACCTTATTCTAAACTGAATATGAAAGGACATTATTCAGGAGAGTTTATTGCTTCACTAGAGTCTAATAAGATGTTAGGATATAAATGATTCAGTCCAGGGAAATAGATACATTAGTTTATTACTATTAGTTAAGGACGGGAAACCTACATTGTTTTGCCTTTACATAAAAATTAAAAGGTAAAATGATATAGTTGTGTGGGGTAGGCTATAATGCATATAATCTCCTCTTATAGCAGTAGGGCAGAGGGGCTATTGAGGAATGAGCATCTGTTATAAGACTATTTTACTATTGTGGTTATTTTTTGTTTTTGAAACAAGATCTCACTGTACAGGAGGTTATAGATTTGGATATTGGTTTTTGTTATTGTGAACATTTTTATAATATTGAAAAGTACTAGTTTATTGAAGATGAAGGTGAATTTGCATAAATATTTTAAGTTAGTGAGTAGTTCTAGGTTTAGGTCTAGGTTGTGAATTGTTACTTTCATCAATAGTACTCAAGCCACAGTATTACAGCTTTTTCATTCATAAAGTCATGCCATTCTTACATACAGTCTTCTGACTTATTTTTTTAAAGTTAAAAAAGTGTTTTTAAAGTTTTTTTAAAGTTAAAAAAGTTTTTAAAAAAATGATACTGGGCTTCTCAAATTATAAAAATTAGGACCACTGTAAGTGAGATAAAGGATCCTGTAGATGACACTGTATTTCATGTGGAGGAATGCTCCTTTAATCCCAGCAGGCACATCACTGAGTTCCAGCATGGCCAGTGAGTTTTAGGATGGCCAGGACTACACAGAAAATCCCTGTCTTGGGGGAAAAAAAAAAGATTTATTATAGGCCAATTGGGAATTCTTTTTTTGTAGGGACCTATACACAAAGCAGAGAATTGTTATTTGAAGATAGACATACCCTAGTTAAAATGTGTACTGTAAATACCAGGGAACCAGCCGGGCGGTGGTGGCGCACACCTTTAACCCCAGCACTTGGGAGGCAGAGGCAGGTGGATCCCTGTGAGTTCGAGACCAGCCTGGTCTACAAGAGCTAGTTCCAGCACAGGCTCCAAAGCTACAGAGAAGCCCTGTCTCGAAACCCCCCCCCCCCAAAAAAAAAAACCAGTAACCCAGAGAAGCCCCGCTAACGCATTGAGGAAAGAAAGTGCAGCCATGTAAAGTACTTATTTGAAAAGAAGAAACTCAGAAATGGAAACCGCTGCTGCTCCGGGTTGGTGTTACTCCAAATGTGTAATTACTTGAAATGTAGGTGGTTTAAATATAAATATACTAATTGTGATATTTGGGGGAAGCTGAAGCCATAGGTTACGTATTTGAAAATCCTTGTTTTAAGACATAGTCCTTAAACTATGTGCCTCTTCTTGATTCACTGTAAGAGAGGAAATGGAAGGTAAGATATAGTCTCTGGTAAAAACAAGGAAGAATTTACCTATTTGTCTGTTTTCCACAGATGGACGGAAACCGTTTCCAATCAACCACGGGAAAACTAGTGATGAGACGTTGTTAGAGGTAACAGGAGAACTGGTCTGCTTTAGCCTTTCCTGACCTCGATGACTGTTTTCTCTCTTGTGGATGCTTCTTGGTCCTTGATCTTTTTAGAAAACCCCCAAACAAAATCTTGAATTAGTCTTAAAACTGTCCAAGCAAGAGGTTACCAGAGCTCTCTGTGAGCAAACTGGGCTTTGAAAAGATAAAAATGAGTTGCTTATTTATAGGTCATATTCCATTAAATCCAAGATACAGTAGTTGTGACTTGATCCCTGATTTTAGAGTTCTTTAATTGGAACAAGTTATGTGGCTTAGCATCAAGGAATTATGGAATTTTCAGGTTAAAAGTTGTTTTTTGAATTTTGTTGAGTTCTGAGACAGAGTCTCATCATGTCGACAGCACTAGCTAGCCTGGAAACTGGCTGTGTGGACCAGGCTGGCCTTGAACTCACAGAATTCTGCCTACTGATGATTAAAGACTGTATTACCATGCCTCATGAGTTAAACGGTTTCAAAAATCACCTCAAGGAAGAATATTCATCAGCTGGGTTTCATAGAGAGATTAATAACTATGCTACATGGAAAAATTGAAAAAAAGGAATGGGAATTGACCTGCCTGACTGCAGAGTGAGTTTACGATCAGCCAGAACTACTTGGTGGGAATGGCGAGGGGACAGGGCTTCAGGACAGTGCTTGCCAAGACTCTGGATTTGACTCTCAGTCCTAGAAGCAGGCAGGGGAAGGTGGTAGCAAGATTTGCTATTTTTTATGCTAAGAAAATTAGTTTTATTTATTTATTTTATTTTATTTTTATTCTTTGACATTTTTAGTTTTCATATTGAAAAAAGAAGTTTTTGGTATAAAATTAGTGTAAATTAGGAACATACAGAATCTATAAATTGAAAACCTATACTTTCCTCCCATAGGATGCCATAGAAGTGTGCAAGAAGTTCATGGAACGTGACCCTGATGAATTAAGGTTTAATGCAATTGCTCTCTCAGCAGCATAGCTTCTCGACAGAAGTGCCAAATGTGTATTATCTGCAACCAAACTTACATTTCTGCTGCCATAACTAACTCAGAATTTTTGATATTTTCATTAACTTGACTGATTAAACTTTATGTGAATAAACTTTGACATTACCTGTGTTTTGTGTTGTTTTTGCTGCAACTTAAAGGTTAATTCTTTGTTTTCTTTTCCCTGTTCTAGATTTATCTTGTGGCAGTACTGACAATAACCTTCTTACACACACACTTTCCACCCCAGTGTGAACGTACATATGTTTTATATGCTTCCTTATTATGTAGAAAACAGTTGTTGAATGTTTACTTGTGACAATATGGTAATTATCCTAGCCACAGGACTTAGCAGCTGTGAACACTGTTGACTGATGCCGTAGTCATGGAGATTTGTTCTTGTGATCAGAGACGGGTAGCAAAGACATAAAGAACAGGCAAAGCAGTGGTAGAGGCTAGCCAGTCAGTATTTGTGCTGGAGAGGAGCTGAGTGGTCTGTAGTGCTTCTTGACAAGCGAGGCTTCTGTGAAAAGATGACCAAAGCTGAGACCTGAGTGACAGAACATTATGAAGAGTTGGTGGGCAGGAACAGGAAATAATCATTGCAGCATCTTGAAATTATGATAGGACCTGGTAGAAGGGTCCTGTGACCTGCACATAGGAAGTGAGGAAAGTAGCAAGAAATGGGGTCAGAGAAGGAAGGCTACAGGAAAGGGCATTTGGACTTACTGCCATTGTGATGTAAGTCATGGGGGCTGTGAGTGGGAAGGAGTGAGCTGATTTGCTTTATAACTTTGAAAGATCATTCTGATACCGCAGATGAACACTGGGGGCAGAAGGGCTTCAGAACAGAGACAGAAGGACTTGTGAGAAGCCCACAGTGGGAGTTCAGTGAGAGGCAGGCCTTGAGGAAGGAATGGCTTCAGGAAGCTTTGAAAGACAAGTATACGGCTCTGGAAAGGTGGAAGATTGTGTACAGACTTGGATTAAGGCCTAGGGTTACTGAGAAGGAATGTTTTAGATCTTTGCAGGGGAGAGACTTCTTAAGCATGTGCATTTACCAAAGCCCATTCAGTTCACACTTAAAATCTATGTTTCATGTTATGCACATTTCATCTCAGACAGCAAAAGTGGATTTGGGTTGGACTGAGTATAGTAGGAGAAAGACCTGCTTGTCCTGAAATTCTGGGCCAGTGACAGTGTAGTTTAGAGGATTCACTGAATTAGTGTGGATTCCCGAGGCAGTGATGTGGCAGAAGCACCTTTTAGCATGTGTACTGTGGCAGTGGCTTAGGAAAAAATACAGTCTAATTGGAAAGGCCACTTTGGAGGATACTTCATATTGTAAAGAAGGTCTAAATAAGCTCATGACAATTGGGATGAAATAATCTGACATACGTTCTGTACTGTGGCTGCATATATGCATGATGCCTTTGCCATGCCTGTAATGAGCCAAGTGCTCTGTTCTTATAACATCATATGTGTCACACACATGCTATGGAGTCTAGTCTGGCCTCATTGCATTTCTCACACTACACATAATTTAGTTCTAAAATAGTGGCCCAGTGTCCAGAAGTACTCTTTCCCCAAGTTTGCTATGAAGAACACTAGGGGAAAAATTAACTGTTGACATTTTACTTATTTTTTTTTAATGTGTTATGGCCAGAATAGAGGATATTTGTTTACCATGTTTCACTCATATTAAACTGGAACCGTTAGTGTTCAGGGAAAACACATCCATTTGAGGTTCTGTTTGCTTCTTTAATAGAGACAAAGGCCAAGCAAGTTGTGGCCCTTTCCTGTATAAAAGGCTTGGAGAGTTGACTAATCCTCTTTTATCAAGAGTAATTGTTTGCTTTGAACTCCTAACACTGCAAGAAAAAATTTGAAACACACGGGGGCACTTTAGTTAATAGAGACACTATGATTAATGTTACATGTCTGTGCCTAAGACAAATTCCACATATTCCATGGCACGTCAAACTTCAATATCTTTACAAAATACCTGTAGTTACTTATAACAATACTTAAATAACCATACTTTTATTTCATTTTAGATTTGTATACAGTACTGATTAAGTTTTATCATCGGCCATGTGTAATTCACTTATTTGCTGACAGTAATAAAATTTAAAGATATTTCTATCTGCTAATGTTGGTCTGTGTCAATAGCTTCCAAAATAAACACCTGCGAGCTGACCATTCCTCTACCATTATTTGTAAAAATTAAAGAGAAACATATCTCCAGGACCTACGGAAACTTTACTTATAGAAATACATTCTAGATAAATTTTGCATGGATGTGTGTGCATATATGTACAGTCATGTGTTCACGTGCAAATGCTTGTTTGTACATGTTCTGAAAAATAAATCCTCTATATGTGTTTCAAAGGTATCCTCAGACCCACCCATCTAGATAGAAAACATTTGGAAACATTAACATTCTTACACAGACCATATATGTAGTATTTGCATTGTGTTGGGGATTCCTAGTGATCTGGAGATTACTTGAGTTCAGGAGAGTGTGTATAGACTGTGTTTTATTTGCATGTGGGTGTCCTGGAGTTTGGTTTCAGGGTGGGTTGGAATGGAGGCCAGGACCAGTCCACAGATAAGGACGCTCGTATGCCCTTACCTTCACACATGTTCACATGGGCCATGGGTCTAGGTTCTCGATATCAGTTAAATCTTTAGGAAAACCACTTGAAAAGTGTTTCATCATTGCAAGATGTTTTGAGAGCTAGTGTGGTAATTTGAATGGAATTTGCTCCCCCATAAGCTCATAGGAAGAAGCCTTTTTAAGAGTGTGATTTTGTTGGAGGAAGTGCTTCGCTGTGGGGTGGGCTTTGAGGTCTTATACATGCTTGAGTCAGGCCCAGTGTCTCAGTTCTCTTCCTGTTGCCTTTGGGTCAGAATGTAGAATTTGGATCCAAAGATGATATTCCTTCTCCAGCACCATGCCACACCATGATGATAATGGACTAAACCTCTGAAACTGTAAACCACACCATTAAATGTTTTCTAAGAGTTGCCATGGTCATGATGACTCTTCATGGCGATGGAAACCCCAACTAGGTCAGCTCGTCTAGAGGGCTTTTTATACACATAAAGTGTGATGTTTTTATCTTTTGTGATTCTCTGCTAAGGTTGTGTTTCTTGTTCTTTCCTAGAATTATTGCCAGAACCCGGGTATGGAATATGCTATGTTCAAATAGCAGAAAACAGATCATTTTCTTCCTTTATTTTGATACAGAAATTTAACCTTAAAATACATTAATATTGTGGTATCAAAAATTGAATATTGTTAAGGCATTGGTGGGGAACAGTACCAGTGGGTCATATCTATTTTGACTTCATTTCTTATATATTCTTACTTCCTTTGTCTTTGAAATAAAAGTTATTCTAAGTCTGTCTTTTGGCAATTCCGAACCTGTTATTTATAGCCTATGTTAGATGAAGATCCTCAGTGTGACATTTTCACAGTTCACAATCATATACTCTAAAGGAGCCCACCAAGACAGTGAAGACAGGCTGTTGTCCATAGTTCCATAGATAGAGAAAGAGAGAGAGAGAGAGAGAGAGAGAGAGAGAGAGAGAGAGAGAGAATATAGGAAGGAGAGGGGTAAGGAGGGTAGAAAAAAGGAAAGAGGAAGAAAGGAAAGTAGAGGGAGGAAGGGATTGTGTATAAAAAAGAAAAAGAGAGGGGGCAGGATGGAGGGGAAAGAGAGAGGGCTAGAGAAAGGGAGAGTTCCCAGGAAGGAGGAAGATAGTGGGAGAAGAAAAGGAAGGAAGCAAAGGCGAAATTATTCTAAGTTGTCCTAAGTACTCTGTCTCTGGTTGAGTTCTGGTTCCTTTCCCCAGGCATCCCATGCTAAGACAACAGGAAGTGGCCATTCGTCCTGTGAAACAGCCCTCACTGGGATTCTTGTGGTAACTGGAACACATGATCCACTGTTCACACTAAGTGAGATGAGTATCTGACTAAGCATTATATGTCTCATCTTCAAAGTTCCTAAATCAAAATCAGCACTTGTCTTATCTTGAAGCCTTCCTATTCTCCAGTTATCAAGGTTCACTGGGAAAAGCTGACAGGACATTCCCTTCATTCTCAATGAAAGCAAATTGAAAGTGGTTGGTTGGCTTTTTAGTTGATAAAAATAAGCCAATTTCTCAAAAGGCATCTTTTAAATTATAGCCAGACGAAATACCATGCTTGAACCAGACGGATAAAAAGTTAAAAGCACACAAATAAAATAGGGCAGCATGGCTTTCATGGTCACTGTGACCACTGTGCACACGGTCACGGTGGAGAATGAGGTAGATGTTCCTGCGCTTCGTTCAAGAACACTGAAGAGGATCCCTCCTTGAAAACTACTTTCTACAGCTCTATCCTAAAGCAAAAGTGGCATGCCATTGTGTGTCACCACACAGGCAAGTTCTCAATTATCAAAATTGCATCAGTCTTACAATATTAAAAATAATAGACATAAGACAAAAAAATGGCTGAATTTACAACATTTGTATGTGCTTCAAATCCTTCATATTCAAGATACAAATAGCTTCAAATTTTTCATTTTCACCTCTTAGGTGAATGTGTATTACTGTAAAGTTGTTTTTGACTTTAAATTTATACTCATCCCTACTGGAGGACTTGTCTTACTAGAAGCCACGTAAGCAATGAAGGGCTTATTTGGGCTTAGAATTGAAAGGGATATAGCCTATTATGGTTGGGAAGGCATGGCCACCAGTGTCTTAAGGCAGCTGGTCACACCATATCCCTAGTAAGGAGTCATCAAGGATAGGAAGGACAGGATGTGGGACTAGGAGATCAAACCTCAAGGCCCAACTCCTAGCAAGCTTCCAACTCTTAAAGGTTCCATGAACTTCCAAAACGACATCAACTGAGGACCAAGTGTTCAAACATCTAAGGTCATTAGGGAAATTTCACATTCAAACTACATACATTTTCTATTTCTGAAAATCCTTATTATAATTTTCTAGGTAACTTTAATTCAGTTTTTAACAGTTTCCAGTATAGGTTGTATTATTCAGTGAAGGGTTTCCAACTACACTAACCATTTATATATAT
>JAQHUG010000036.1:5442155-5460007 GCA_028555095.1 Dicrostonyx torquatus
TTAATCCCAGCACTTGGGAGGCAGAGGCAGGTGGATCTCTGTGAGTTCGAGACCAGCCTGGTCTACAAGAGCTAGTTCCAGGACAGGCTCCAAAGCTACAGAGAAACCCTGTCTCGAAAAACCAATATATATATATATTATACAAAACAAAAAAAAAACCCACAGAATATACATCCAACTTAGCCAGGATTTTCCAAGATGTTTTGATGGTTTCTGCAAGGGAAGAAAGGAAGAACATAGACGAGAAGTGTGGGCAGGTAAAGAAAAGAAGAGAAGCACATGTCAAGAAAAGGGAGAAGCATGATGTGGTGGTTTGAATGAAAATGGTTCCCATGGGCTCATATGTTTGAATACTTGGTTCCCAACTGGTTGAACTGTTTGGAAAGGATTAGGAGGTGTAGCCTTGTTGAAAGAGGCCTGTCACGTGGGGCCAGTTTTGAGGTTTCAAAGGACTCCCACTATGCTCTCTGCCTCCTGCTTACCATTTCACATGTGAGCTCTCAGCTATTCCTCTTGCTGTGCCTTTGCTCTGCCTTTGTGGGTTTAGCTCTCTGAAACTCTACGGCCATCTAAATGCTGTCTTTTATAAGTTATACCACATTGGTCATGGTGCTTTATTGCAGTAATAGAAAAGTAGCTAAAACAGAAGTTGGAACCAGGAGTGGAAATTGCTGTGACAGACTTTGACCATGAGTGGATTTTTGTGTTTTTGTTTTTAAATGGAAGACCTTGGAACGTTAGACTATAAAAGAAGTTGAATGATAGAAACAGGGATTGATGGGCCATCCGAGTAGGAGCCTGGAAGACAGTGCTAAGAACTATGTAGACTGTGGAGGTTCAGCTCAAGAGTGGGAAGCAAGGATTTTAACAACCCGATTAGGCTAGAGGCTAACCTTGTGATATTTTGGCAAAAATGTATTTGCTTTCTGCCCTTGTCCTAAGAATGTGCCTGAGACTACATTAAAAAGTAATGAGTTAACTTATTTGACAGAGAAGATTTCAAGACAGCCTAATATTGACTATGTTGTGTGGTTTTAGTAATCATTCTTATGCAGGTCTACAATGAAAAAGCCAAAGTGTATCAGAAAGCAGCACAAAATGTACAGTTTAAAGATAAAACAAGCACAAAGAAACTTTTTACAAAGGTTTAATCAGTAGTGATGATGGGGAAGATTGGAACCATTTAAGGCCTACATTCTAGTGAAGTTATGCTATTTCAGAAGTCTAGCAGAATCCTGAGGACCCGAACTAAAGAAGCAGCAGTGGAAGGAAAAACAGAGACCATAGGAAAAAATAAGAAAAACTGAATTGATGGAGCATGGAATGGGCTAGTCTCGGAGATAAGAGATGAAGTCCAGTATGATCCCCAAACTGTAAGCACTGTACCATTTACCGTCACAGGGAAGGAAGGAGGAGATGAGAGCTGGTGCTATGAGACGCAAGGCAGTTTGGACATTTCTTTGTGTCATATAAGCATTCTCATTTATAAAAGTAACATATGGGGGAGAATAAGAAATAAACAGGTATAGTGGTGCATACCTTTAATCCCAACACTTGGGAGGCAGAAGCAGTCAGATCTCTGAGTTTGAGACTACCCTGGTCTACAAAGTGAGTTTCAGGGCAACTAGGGCTACACAGAGAAACCCTTTCTAGAACCCCTCCATGTGCCATAAATAAATGAATAAATATAAATAAATAAGTGAATAAATGCAATATTTATCTTTTGCAACAAAACAAAATAAAACATTTTGAAAAGAAAGATGTTTAAATTCTAGATGTGGTGGCCCATGGTGGCTTTAATCCCAACAGTCAGGAGGCAGAAACAGGTGGATTTCTAAGTTTTAGACCAGCCTGGTCCACAAAATGATTTCTAGGATAGCCAGGGCTACACAAAGAAACCCTGTCCTAAAAAGTAAACAAACAAAAAGATGTTAGCTTTTTTTCTCCATTTAGTAATAGCCATCGTTAAAATGTATCCATTTGTACTATGTGGCAAAATTCATAAATTTAAAAAATATTAACGGAGTTAGCTGGTCATTGTGGCTTATGACTATAACACCACAACTTGAGAAACTAAGACAAAAATCAGGAGTCCAAATCCAGCCTTGTCTACACAGCAAGATTAAGGGTAGCCTGGGTTATATGAATGAGATCCTGTCTCAAAAAATTTCTTTCTGATTTACAATAGTTTTCTCCACTTGGAAATATATATTTAATCAGTTTATGTATTTGTAATAAGGTCTTGCTGAGTTGTCCAAACTGGCCTGGAATTTCTGGCCTCAAGTGGTTGTCGTGCTCTAGTCTATCAGTAGGTGATTCTCGGGGGCATGTCACCATAGCTGACTCTTTGCAATAGGTTGTTAAGTCCCTTTCTGTGTCATTGCCTGTTCTTTTACATTTCTAATGATGGCATAGTATCTCACTCCAGGGAGGGACTTCTATTTATTCTATCTTCTCTATTATGGAAGTCTTTGACTTCTTTGGGATTCTGATTTTGTAACCAATCACACTGAGGTTCTCGCAGCTTGAATCCTCCAGAGGGTGGATCAAATCATGCCTTTTACAGTGCAAGATAAGAATAGGGATCAGACCCTGTGAAGGGAAGGGTGAGGATGTGTGGATAGGGTGGGTAGGGGGAAGGTAAATAGAAGCATCAACCAACACCAGGATCTACAGAAGACCAGCTAGTGATTTGGGATTCTGTATGCTATGAATATGTTTTATTACCATTGGTTAATAAAGAAGTTGTTTTAGCCTATGGCAGGGCAGAATATAGCTAGGCAGGAAGTCAAACAGACTACAGAGAGAAAGAAGATGAAGTCGGGGAAGGTACCAGCAGCTGCCAGAGAAACAAGATGTGAGATAACAAGCCATGAGCCTCATGATAAAATATAAATGAATAGAAATGGATTAATTTAAGTTGTAAGAGCTAGTTAACAATAAGCCTAAGCTAATAGGCCAAACAGTATATAATTAATGTTAAGCCTTTAAATAGTTATTTTAAAAGCAACTGTGAGACCAGAGGGAATGAAAAACCTCCAGTTACAAGTTAGCCTCTTCCCTCACTAGACAGAAACAGACAGCTGAGATTTTCTGTCTCAAGTCATTTAGTCAGTATAGAAGACAGCTGGTCTGAGCATGCTTGGCCTTAGGTGAGGCCAACCTAGGAGATGTGACAGCTGTGAGTGTCTGCCGACCACACTCCCTAGTGTTGGGTTGCTTGTGTTCCTAGAAAGGAAGGCGTGGGTGGGGCGTCTGCATCCGTTGCAGATGTTTCTTCCGGGCCTATTTCTATCTTTGCTCATATCTTTAGGATAAATTTCCAGGAATAGAACTCTGGAATAGACCATGCACATTTCAGCAGCATTTGATATTTATTGTCAAGTGAGTTTCCAGAAAGTTTGTGGCCAGTAGTTGAATTTTTTCTTTGGGCCGTCAGCTCCCAAATAACAGCATGAAGACATATTGTGAAAGCTTGGCCTTAGCTTAGGCTTGTCCAACTAGTTCTTTTTTTTTTTTGGTTGTTTTTGTTTTTGTTTTTCGAGACAGGGTTTCTCTGTGCTCTGTGGCTTTGGAGCCTGTCCTGGAACTAGCCCTTGTAGACCAGGCTGCTCTCGAACTCACAAAGATCCGCCTGCCTCTGCCTCCCGAGTGCTGGGATTAAAGGCGTGTGCCACCACCGCCCGGCCCTACTAGTTCTTATAACTTAAATTAACCCATTTATTTTTATTAATCTACATTCTACCACATGGCTTTTACCTTTCTCCCATTCTGTGTGTCTGACTCTTCTGCACCTCCATGGCATCCTTCATGAGCTTAGATTCATCTCTTACTTCCTCTCACTCTGCCCAGGAGTCCTGCCTATACCTCCTGCCTAGCTACTGGCCGTTTAGCTAGTTATTAAACCAATCACAACAATATATCTTCACACAATCTTCAAATGTCCCACAACAGTGGCCCCTTTCCTACTAATAAAATGAACAGTGTGTTTCATCACTAAGGCATAGGAAACAGGACAATTATATTGCATGTTTACATATTTAAGTTTTTGTTCCCCCAAACAGGGACTTACTCTGTAGTCCAGATTGCCTGTGAACTACCTACCCTCTTACAACAGCCTCCTGAGTGCCAGGACTCAGGCATGGGTCACATGCCCTCTTCTATGTGGCTAACTTTTCTTAGACAATCAATTTTTTTGATGCCTTAATTTTTAAAATCAATTTAAACATTTATTTTGTGGGTGTGCCAATGTTTTTGCATGTGTACCATACACATGCAGGATGCTTAAAATTTTTACTATGTCTCTTTGTGTATATATTTGTGTACATGCTTTATAGCACATGTGTGAAGGCTGGAGGACAACTTGTGGGAATCTGTTTTCTCCTTCCACCGTGTGGGCTCCAGGATCAAATTCAGACAGCCAGGCTTGGCGACAAGCATCTTTAGCTGCTGAGCCGCCTTACTGACTGAAGGTAATTAATTGCCATGAATTTTATTTTAAACTCCTAAGGTTAGGATTTTTCTCTGTGAATCTGTATGCATCTTCCAGAAAGAGAAAATAGCTTAATATCTAAAATAATGAAACAAAGAATTGTGCTTCCATGTTCTGAGTTGGGAACCTGCAGCTTCAAGGAGGCTGAGCAGCGCTTGGTGGCTGAGCTGACTTCAGACGAAGTTTTCAACACACTACAGCCTTGCCATGTGTGCGCTTGAAGAAATGAATGGCATTTCCATTCAGTAGGAAAATTCTGTATGTGAAAGACAAACGCACACAGAGGGAGAGAGCGCACCCAAAGGGACATGACCATAATTACAGAGTGCCCCCTCCATGGTAAGTATGCTCTTGGGGTTTTTAAAGTCATATTTACCATCATATTTAATTATTACAAAACAATTCTTTTGAGATGTTACCATCCCACACTTTTTGGATGGCAAACCTGAAGATGTGGTAATGGGTAACTTCAGGTTACTCAAGTTCCTAGCTCTGTCTCTTCCCATCCTAGGCAGCTGCGTCCTAACATCAGGCTACAGAACGTGTGTATTAGTCACCTTTTTTCTTTTTCCTGTGAGAAAACACTATGACTAAAGCAATTATGGAAGGGTTTGTTTTGCCTTGCAGCTCCAGGGCATTTGAGTCCAGAGCAGCTGGGGAGGGATGGCAGCAGGTAACTGGAGCAGGCATCTGAGAAAGCGCATCTTCAACCACACCTAGAACACTGAGCTGAAGTCATACTCAAAGCCAGCTCCTAGTGCCATCCTTCTCCAGCAAGACTGTGCCTCTTATAGGCTCTGTAACCCCTCCCCCACAGAAAGCTGGGGACCAAGTGTTCCAGTGCTTGAGTCTGTGGGGTGCATTACTCGTTGATGTCATTGCCCCGCCAGATGCTTCAGACAGTATGTGTGTAATACAGTAAGTTTAAAAGCCCAATGTCCCACTGTGCTAGGACTGCAGATGCTCTGATGTCTCCAAGGATTTCAGTATTATATTTAGGATTATTCTTAGTGTAGTAGCTCATATCTGTAGTTTCAGCACTGAAGTGGCCAAGGCAGGAGGATTGCCATGAGTTTGAGTCCATTCTAGACTACATAGTGAGGGTTTGTCTCAAAACAACAAACCCTTCTGTTCCCTTAAATGAAACCATCTAGCATCGTATTAAGTATTTATTTCCATGTTTACTAAATACAGAGAAGTTCTGGGCTTGAGGAAAGCAGAGAAATATCTTCTTGTTTTCTTCAATCATTCCACCCTCTTCTTGGGTTTGGCTTAATAAGGGTGTAGGCAGCACACAGAGATGGTCTGGTCAATGGTTTCCCACCACAGCAGGAACAATTGCATCCCTGAAGCTTGTCAGCTAGCTCTGATTACTGATTACCGCGGGTGCCAATACAAAAAAAAAAAAAAAAAGGATTGAACCAAAATAAACCTGCAGAATAAACAGAAACCGTCACCCCAATCCAGATGGTCTTCATTCATAAGAGCAAATGAGTTCCAATCCAGTCTTTAGATCTAACTTCCAGGAGGCAGGAAATACTGAGAAAGAAATATGTTGAGGACACCACAAAAAAGCCATAAGACAAATCCAGAAGGCAGCCTGCTTTTTTCAAAGCACAATGCCATTCCAAAAAAGGAAGAAGGGGGAGAAGGAGGCCCTTCTAGGGTAAAAAATCTGCAATCAAATGGAATGTAGATTCACTGATTGCCTCTTGGTCTAGGTAAGTTCAGCCACAAAAGCTGTTTTGGGATCCGATAGGGAAACTCGAGCCTGGGTTGGTTATGAATTAGCAATTTTATTGGCTTTATTTAGTTATATGTGAAATGGTATTCTGACAATGCAGGAGAATTTCCTTTAAAGACGAACTGGATAGTGGACTATTTAGGGGTGAAATGTATCTGATTTTAAAACTCTCTGTGTGTAGTAGAGAAAAATGAATCAAGATAAGCCAGCTGCTAACGATCATTAAGCACAGAAGTAGCAAGGCTGTTTCCTTAGACTAGTTTCTCCGCCATATGTTAAGCTTTTTATTTTTTAGTCCCCACCCTCCAAACAAACGGCCAGTCGGGAAAATAAGAATGAAAAGTTGCTTCTCTTCAAGAAAAGAAGGGCCAATTTTATCTTTTTACCCAGGTGAAGTCCTAGGTGGCCTGGTCGAGGTTTTCGAAGGCGGGAGCGAGGCCCCAGGGACCACAGGCATTGGACCATCTGTGTGCCTTGCAGATCTGTCCCTGCCACCTACTCAGGCCCTCTGCTCGTACTGTATAACCCGTCACCGCTGACACACCACGAGGGGTCAGAGTTTTCACTAACTCCGGGAGAAGGCGGTCCAATGTCCAGAGCTGAGCCCAGCGTGTGTGTGTGTGTGTGTGTGTCGGGGGGGGGCGGGGGATGGTGTGTGTGTGTGTGTGTGTCGGGGGGGGGGCGGGGGATGTAGGTGTCCAGGCGGGTGAAAAGCCAAGTTCTTTCGGTTCACCGAACCTCTTGTGGCCAGAGGGGATAACTGAAGAGGCAGGTCTCTTCCTCTCGACCCACCTGCAATCTGGGCGGAGCAGAGCCAGCCCAGGCTTGGGGACCGGCCGCAAGTGCCCACGCCGTACCCCTCACCTGCGGCCGGAAGCCCAGGAGGTCGCGGGGACTGCGGAGCGTCTGTGACGGTTCAGCGGGCTCTGTGGAGCCAGCCGGAGGGCAATGGCAGCCAGGCGTCCCCGCGGGGGAAGTTTCTTGGCCCGGAAAGGTGCAATTGTGTGCAGCTATTCCTGGTATGTCAGGCCGCAGGCTGTAGGGGCACCGCCTCCCGAGAGCCTGGGACAGGGAAGGCTGGCAGAGGCGGGACGGATGCGGGCTGGGGTGGTGGCAGCCAGAACCCAGGCGAGGACCGGAACGTAGGGGGTGGGCTGGGGCGGGGCCACCGCTGAGGGCGGCGACAGAGCTTACTACTTTTGAAGTTCCCAGGAGTCCCGGCTCCCGCTGTGCATCGCTTCTAGTCAACTTCTTCACCTCCCCTCTCCTGCCCCAGCCTTGCTAGATTTGATCCGATTTCAGCAGTTCCGAGAAAGCAACACCTGCAAGTTCTGCTAGGTTCCTGAACTTAAATTGCACGTCGCAACAAAGGAAGGGGAACGCGTCTGGGTCCCGGAGTGCACCCACTTAGCTGCTTTCTCCTCTCTCTTGCTCTAGTGATGGAAGGGATGGAGGACGCCGAGACCGATTGTTCGGCTGCATTTGCAGAGGCTCAGAGATGGGTAGAGGTGAGTGTCGTTTACAGCTCTTTGCAGATGAATTTGCGCCCTCCGGTCTGGAGTCTTTTAGTGACCAGGTTCCCAGGCAATCTGAGCGTATGTCTGGTGGACCTGGCTGAGTAAAGAAGAGGTAATTTGGGACACAGCGCAATTTCTCCCTTTCCAATACCCTGATGTCTATCCTTCTTGAACTTTCTTGCGGCTCTCCCAGAGCTTGCCCACTTGGTTTTGGTACCGTGCATCCCAGAGGACCAGTCCAGGACCAGCTTTCTCTGATGTCTCCGTGAAAGCATTTTCCAGAAAGCTGAACACAGAGCTAGGCCGGGGTGCATTTCTTGCGATGTTGATACCTGACCCGCACCTGGGTAGAGAGTGTATTCAGTGTGAGTGTGAGTCTAGGGAGTTGGGTGCTGCCACCCTCCACTACCCTTCATCCACTCTGGAGTTAAAAAGCTAACCTATCCTAGGCTCTTACAGATGTCTTGCTATTCCAGCTGTGCCTCACAGATAAGGTCTTCCGTTCCCTTTATTCCTGTGAAGGAGAGACAGTCCCTAGTTGCCTTCGGCCTAGGCTATTTTATCCTGGGGTTGACAAGTTGGGGAGGGGGGTGCGCATATGTACGGTTGTGACTGAACTCCTCCCACTCCTGTGCTCTAGCGTTGCTACAACCCTGCAGTCTGAGATGTCTTTTAGGATGGGTCAAAAGACTCCTTCCAAATGTGGGAATCTCAGTAACTTCCTTCTTGTTCTAAGAATGTTTCCTACACCAGTACTGAAGTCATTTTGTAATTATTGGTGCCACATGCTACTTTATCCAATCGCTAGGACTTTAATCCAGGCCTTGGGCATGCTTGACAAGAGAGCTCAACTCCTTAATCTCACTCAAGTTCCTCAATAACATATTTAAATATTCAAATTAAGCTTAAAGAGTTCCTGGGAAAAGGAAGAATATACCACGAAGAATTTCAGAGAAACTACAGACACACACACACACACACACACACACACACATATGTATATACGTATACATATATAATTTTATTTTCTTTAAAGAAACATACGTAGGGCTGGGGAGATGGCCCACTAGATCTCACTAGCTTGAGATCCTGAGTTTTGATCCCAGCACTCATGTTAAAAGTCACTGCAACCCCAGGACAGACAAGGCCATAGTGACGGAAGGATCCACGCGACTTGCTGACTATCTGGTCAGCTAGCCTAGCCAAAGTGGTGAGTTCTAGCTTCAGCGAGAGACACTGTAGATTAGAACAAAAACAAAAAACAAAAAAAAAGACCTAGAAGAGACTGAGGGAAATAACCTGGCATTGACTTTTAGTTTCCAAACATACACACACAACACACATTAAAAAACATGTATAGCCGGGCGGTGGTGGTGCACACCTATAATCCCAGCACTCGGGAGGCAGAGGCAGGCAGATCTTTGAGAGTTCGAGACCAGCCTGGTCTACAAGAGCTAGTTCCAGCACAGGCTCCAAAGCCACAGAGAAACCCTGTCTCAAAAAAACAACCAACCAACCAAACAAACAAACAAAAAACAACAACAAAAAACCCATGTATTTATGTATTTATTTGGGAAAAATAAAAATAATAAATGTTAAGTAATGTCACATTTTTACTTTTCAGTAAAAGGACGTGAGATGTGAGTGACATTGCTTTCTAGATGGTAGGGATGTCTCAGAAGCTGGCTTTTGGTGACTTTATGGGCTGAAACTTTGACTTGTCTCAAGGTGACTTAGAAAGATGGGAGGGAGGGCATGGGAGGCTGGGAGCAGTAATAAACACTGTATTCAGAATGGAAATGAGAGTGGAAAAATCCCAGCAATGTCGTGAAGAGAAATAACTTTGCTCCTTCACAAACCTGGAAAAGCCAAGGCTTCACCTGGAATTTTCCACTAGTGGTGTTTTCTCTGCATAATTTCAAAAAGCAAGTTAAACTCACCATTCTCCTTTTCATTGGAGTGTGGCGGATGTGGGGGGATGGAAGGGATTTGGGAGTATTTTCATTCGTACTCGATTCCTGGGTGATTGGCAGGTTTTGGTCATTCAACCAAGACCATTGTCATTCTTCGCAAGACTTACTCTTCTTTCTGGAACTGTGGATATAGATCATTTCCCACCAGTGGTTGGTTTCTAGATCTTAGGAAAGTCGGTACTACTCACTTATCTCAACATGCTTACAATTCTGTAATAGTTCTGTGAAAATTTGCATCCTGTGAACTCCTTGGCAAGTGTTCTTGTGCAAAAGGTAATCATTGTGTGTGCTCACTCCTCTTCCACTCCATCCCAGCCTATGGAAAGGCTTAGCAGCAGTAATTTGGCAACTTGGTATATTCCTTATTCATGGAGAGTGCAGTGTTTCTAACGCTCCTGTCGGATCCCTTTAATATAGTTAGAGAAATTAAAATTAAATGCTTTCCCCTCACACACCAGTTGGGCTACTGTTAAATGTTTGTTGAGGAAATTTGAATAATTTTTGTATTGTATTTATATATTCTTTTTTTTTTTTTTGAGACAGGGTTTCATTGTGTGGCTGTAGATGGCCCGGAACTCACTATGTAGATCAGGCTGGCTTTAAACTCAGGCGGATCACCTATTCTGGCTCCAGAGTGCTGGGACTAATCGCATGCGCCATCATATCTGTCTGATATTCCTACTTAAGTTTTTGTCTGTTTGTTTTCTGAGACAGGGTGTCTCTGTGTAGTCCTGGCTGTCCTGGAACTTGCTTGGTAGAGCAGGCTGGCTTCAAACTCAGAGCTATCTGCCTGCCTCTGCCTCCCGAGTGCTGGGATGAAAGGCATGTGCCACCTCCACCAGGCCTCTACTTAAAATGTTTGTCAACTATTCTTTAGGAATACTCTGTGCGTTTGAAGTGTTGCTAGTTGGTTATCTTGTTAGTGTTTTCTTTACGATTAAAACATGTGCTTAAAATAATCTGTTGCCCAAAACAATAGAATGTCTAACTCTGATCATCACAACCTATGGCTTTCAAGGACCCTTAGTTCAAAAAAAAGTGTTTCTCTATCATTTTGGAACACAAACTGGGTGCTGACATCAAGCTCCCCTGTTGTTAATATTCTTGCTCTATCTTGCTCTTTCTGTTGATTTTTTTTCTACATAATCTTCTGATTCATGCATCTTATGTATACATTGTATGGACATGTGTTATGACATGTGACATTGCACAGAATATAGCCTGAGATTCTATCTTCACCTAACGTTTTCTATGTAACTATACTTTCTCCTGTGCTGGGGCTGGGGACTGAGTCTAGCTGCCTCACTTCTTCACTGGGCTCCCTACCCCACCCCATCAGCTGCAGTGTTGACTCTCCCAAGGTCAAGAAAGTCCAAGAGCCTTTCAAGCCTTAAATGATGACTGGACTCCATGCCAGTATGCACTCTCCATTTCCGTTTTCTATCTGTGACGACAAATACCTAATGGGTCATTCTTACAATCAAGTTAAAGCTTTTCAAATTCATTTGGGGGGACAGTCATGGAGCAAGCAGAATGTGAGGGCTACTGTCATTCTACTGATCTCTCTTCTCCTTCATTTTCCTTTAGATTGAGATTCTTAGGAAAAATGAGAATACTAAAGAGCTTTGTGTACTCGGGGAGTAACTTTGCAATAGAAATAAATGCAGGAGCGGTGCCCTTTAAGATAGCACCACAGAATGATGTCGGATGAATCATCTAAGCGGAAACATTGTTTGGAATATTTATAATGTAGCAGGGCTAGTTTATGATTAAACATTGGTTAAAAGTGAGTTAGGCAATGGTTTGCAGCCAACACTCTCCGGGCAAGGTCATGGAGTAGGTAGGTGGTGAAGTGGAAGAAAACACAGCCTAGACGGACTCACTAATTTTAGTTTGCTTCTGCTGTACCTTTTAATTTCCTGTACCTAATAGTTGCCTCTGTCTGCTTAGGGACAAACCCTTAACTTAAGCAGATAGAAGACCAATGAGATTGAAAACCAGAAATGCTCTTCCTCGCCTCACTTGGTCTCTGGTTTCTAGTCTAGTGAGTTCATGTTGCTGTCCAGGCATGAGGGTTGAACGCTGCTGTGTGGATGGCTGGCACAGACCAGGCCCGCTTCACTCACTACCTCCCTGCTCACCTGGCCTACCTCTTATCTCTGGGTCTGGGTCCCTTGGTATCACTATCATCCTGTGAAAAGATCGAAGGGTGCCAGCTTGACTACACTGCCAAGTCCAGCACCAGAATAAGAGTCCCGGATCGTTGTTTGCTTCCTATTGGTCCTCCACCCTTCAATGACATTCTCTCGCTGTCCTCTTACTTAGTTTGTTTGCCTCTTGCTAAAGAATTTTAAGAATTTAAAGAATTCTTGGGTTTAAAAAATTGTACTTCCTGTGTCTACAATTGGTGTAATGGAAGTTCTACTCCTCTTTCTCTCTGAACTGTATCCTTTCTAACCGTGACTGCCCAGCCCAGGTCTGTAAGATACTGAATGTTCACTACTTACCAGTGCTGTCTTCAGGACTTTCAAGCAAAAGTCTCATGAATGTGTACTGTTGCTTTAAACACAGATAGTGTGACAGATATTCACTTGGAACTGTTTCTAAATTCAGAGAAGCATAGTTAGTAACACGTGTAATTTCTTTCTTTCTTGGTTTGTTTTTGTTTTTTGTTTTTTGTTTTTTTTTCTTTTGAGACAAAGTTTCTCTGTGTTCTGGAACTCACTCTGTAGACCAGGCTGGCCTTGAACTCAGAGATCTGCCTGCCTCCACCTCCTGAGTGCTGGGGTTAAAGGTGTGAGCCACTACATCATAGCAATGCATGTGATTTCAATTCTCAAGTTGAATTATAAAGTTTCTTGGTATAGTGAAGTTACTGTGATATACAAAAAGGATAACCTATCCTTGTAACAAATAGCTATGTCTCAGTCAATCGGGAGCATCCTACTGTTCAAGTCATGGTCAAAGAAGACAAATATCAGGTGTAACCAATGGGGTGCTAGCTCTACCCCACTTCCATTCCTTACGTTATTTCTTCTTCACTCTCAACAAATATAATCTGCCCTTGCAGGGGTTGGGGTGGGGGTGGAATCATCTCTACTTTTTGGTCTGTATGGCTGCTATGAAAACCACTTTACCACAGCCCTCCATTTGCCTTTGTTCTTGTAGAGGACTTGAGTTTAGGTCCTGGACTCCATCACCTGTAACTCTAGCGCTAGGGGATCTGATGCCCTCTTCTGGCCTCTGTGGACTGTTTGTGACAATGGACATGTCACACACATACACTCGCACACACACATACACAAGCACATAGATAGAAGTTCACATATGCATACACATGGACACACATATATAAACACATCAAAAAGCATAGCAAGTCATAAAGGTGGTCCTTATAGCAGCTATTGTATAGAAGCTTTCTCCAAGCATAAGCCTGATTTTGTCAGTTCCCTATTTTCTGAGAAGTCATATGAACGTTATTTATTTTAATTTTTATAATTTTTTTTGTTGTTTTTCGAGACAGGGTTTTTCTGTGGCTTTGGAGCCTGTCCTGGAACTAGCTCTTGTAGACCAGGCTGGCCTCGAACTCACAGAGATCCACCTGCCTCTGCCTCCCAAGTGCTGGGATTAAAGGCGTGCGCCACCACCGTCTGGCCTTTATAAATGTTTTTAATGAAACTTTTTGAAGTCCATAATCCTTAACATGTCACTCATTGTCCTTTGCAATCTGATCCCATTTATTTATCTTCTTATTATTATTAGGGGTCCTTTTCATCATAACTGTGTCATCTTCTCCTATCAAGCCCATGGTATTTGTGCAGTTTAATGAGATGTTGACTGGAGAGTGACATTCTCCATAAGAACTGCTTGTGCCTCCTATGCCTACCGTACAGTTTTCTTCCCTCCGTGTTGGCAGATGTGGACCAGCCCGTAAGTCAGGAATTCTTTGTTTTTTCATACTTAGATTAAATCACTCTTACGTGAAGTTCCTTCTGAGCTCAGACTTTGCTTCTGCCATTTCCTGCCTTTCAGAGAGATCACCCATTTTCTGACTGTCTGTTACAACAGCCTTTGTTTTTCCGTCAGAGATGAGGGGCTGAGGGCACTAAAGTATCCTCCCTTGAGTATTTGGTGTGGTGCCTGGCAGTGCTTGCTCGGTACAGGCAAAATCTTACGGCTAGAGCTGCAACAGATTTAAAATGTAGCATTTTGAGGATCACAAGGCATTTTTTCTCCCAGTGGAGAGTTGTACAGACTCTGAAGACTGCAGGCCTTTGGTGAAGACTCCAACATCATCGTCTGGTGATTGACAGCACCACTGGATCACTAATATAAAGGCCGCTTGCACACTGACAGACAGCCCAAGTAGGCCTACGGAGTCGGACGGGGCAGCCTTTGAGACACTAACACACTTGTCTACTGGGCTGGGATGTGGTAGCTTTCAAACACATGAGCTACGCATACAACATAAGCTCGAGGAGTGGTTGATAGCAGTGGGTTCTTACTGAGACAATGTCTTGTATACCGAGAAACGCATAGGTTTTGAGTGCACACCTGTTGGAGCTCTGTGTACTAAATCTGCAGCACATCAGTCAAGGAATAGATAGCCTGTGTTTCTCACTCAAGGGAGTTCCCATCTAGAAGGGTCCAGTGGGTCCCACCTCTTCTGTAAGTGGCTTGTTAGCATTCCGATCTCTAGCTTTATTGATTTCTCATGTGTTTGGATAGCCAAGAAGTGTCCTAATGACATTTCCCCCCCTCCTTTGTTATATGACATTTCACCCTTTCGTGAACAAAGTATCTGTTTGACAAATTTTAAAAACAGGCTCCTAGGAAAGGAAGAGGTCAGGGAATTCCTCAAATCCTTTGGGACTGAACAGATTCTCACAATTAGGAGCCAGAATAGCCTGATTCCAGGAAGCCTGAACCACAGGCTGAAGGAGCTTCCTGAGGAACTGGGAGGGATCCAGCACTTTTGTACTGGAATCTTCTACTGGTGACTGAAAACTAGACGCGGATGTGTTCATCAAGTCATGGAGAGGACCGCTTGTCCCTGCAGTGCATCGACGTCCTTGAATCAGCCGCAGACTCGGACCCCCTAAGTCAAAGGGGACATGCAACAGCTTGAAGTGAATTTACTATCTCGAGCAGGACTCAGATATTTTGGGTAAAGTTAGAAACGAGTGTTGGCCTTTCCCCCTCCATGAGCAGATGAGTGATGGCTCTTGTGCTTTTTCTCAGAGCACTGGTGTCTTCCAGGTAATAGACGACACCTTGGGTTTTCATGAATGAGGAAGGTGAGGTTCAGACCAGGAGGGTTGCCTCATTCCAGTGAGTAACCAAAGGCTAACCTGAGTCACAGATGGTGGTGTTTCTTCAGAAACTGGTAAAGCACAGATGTCCTCGAGTCCTTTCCAGTGTGTGTGTGTGACAAGGAGGGGATGGACTGACCCAATCAGCTTTGGTACTCCTTGCATTCCCTCTTCCCCTCTACCAAGTGCCTGTTCAGACTTGAGATGTTGTGTTGTCTTGCTCTACAAGTTCTGGACAGACAGATCTCAAATGTTTGATGAATGAATATGTGTTTATGTCCAGCCAGAAGGCTGGCTTATTTAATTGTTGCTTTTAGATCTTAAGCCTGTTACCTATCAAGAGGGTGTCGGGGCCCAAAGAAATGATAAATTACACATAGCCGTGCTTGCTCTTTAGTTTCCGAAGGTAATTATTGGGTGTGTTTCTTTAAAAACCTGTTTGATGTGCTGAAAGCTTCATAAGGATAATAGCTGTCGTATCTGCGCAACACTGAGCCAGAATGGCTTAGCCAATCAGCTCCTTTGCTAAAGAGGTGGGGCTTGTAGGAAGCCTAGAGATGAATCACAGCAGCCTTTCCAAAGGTTAAGATAGCACTGCGGATAGCACACTAGCAGACTGCTTCTCAGCCCCAGGCACAGCGTGTTCAGCCCAGGGCTTAGGTGTCTCTTGATGATGGTACTTAGTGCCAGAACATTGCATTCATCTTCATGCATCATAGGGGAAGCGCATGCAGAATAGATCTTGGAAAAGCCCTGTCTGGGATTAGTGGGGAGAATTTCTAAGAGGTTGTTGGCCACGATGAGATAATTTGAGTGCCATCAGAGCGTGCGGTATTAATGGGTGCTGGCAGGAACACCTCCGCTTACCTTAGAGACTAGGACGCGTTATGAAATGAAGTATTCTTACTGTATATATGAAGTCTTTTGTTCTAACAGACACACGACAGTTATGGAAAAGAAAAGATTTTTAATAGCTTCCCACCATCATTTCTCAGCATATTAAGCATCAAATTAATACAGCTTTGAATTTTATTGTGATGGGATCCTTGATTTCAACAATTGCAGTTTGGATTGCTGACTTGAGTTTCATAAAACAATAACAGAAATCATTAAATGAACTTTGGCTTGTGACTAGAACAGAATTTCTAAGGATTCCTGAACTAGCCCAGTACATGCTTCTGCTATTTTTGCGCTACTTATTGATGTGAAACAGCACTTACAGCAGTGATAATTCTACAATAAGAATATCAACTATCCTGCGATATCAACTATTCTTCTCATTTAATTCTTCATATTAAAAAGCACATCAGCTTCTTAGTATGTGAATTAGTTTTCTGTAATAAATGATTGATTCCATGTATATCAAAGAAAATGTATTAAAATAAATTTGCGTATGCTTTATTATCAGTAAATGTTTGATTTTTGTATTTATTTTATTTAGGTGTATACATAGAGAAACATAAAACCCTCTAGGATGGAAAGAGGTCGTGAGTCTGAACTATACCAGGATGAGTTGATTTAAATGATTAGTGATGGTTTTGCCAAGAAGAGTGAATAACTGAAGATTAAAGTAGCTAGTAATTTTGACTTTCCGTGTCATGGAGGACACCTGGCACGTGCACTACATCCACCTCTCCTTAGACACAGGGGCTGTTACTGCCCAAGTATATTTTTTCTCAGACAATGAAGGAAATGTTGTAAGAGGAGCGAGTTGTGTTCCCAGCCCCTGAGAGGAACGCGGACCCTTTTATTCCTTCCCTCCCGGCTCTCGGCTGCCAGCTAGCTTATGCCCGAAATAACTGCCCGACAATTATATTCATTTAAATACTACCTTGCCCATTATCTCTAGCCTTTTCTTGGCTAACTCTTACATCTTAAACTAACCCATTATAAAAATCTGTATGTCACCACGAGGTGGTGACTTACTGAACGATTCTAAGGTACGTCCATCTTGGGCAGGAGAATCATGGCGTCGGCTCACTTCCTTTCTTCCCCAGCCTTCTGTTCTCTTTTCCCTGCCTATCTAAGTCCTGCCCTATCAAAAGGCCAAGGCAGCTTTTTTATTAACCAATGAAAGCAAAGAAATACAGAAGAACCTTCCTACATCGAGGAAAGGAGCTAGAGATAAAATATTCCTTTAAGAAAACCCTGGCGCTAATACCTGGTGGTTGAGACTGGAGCATAGGCGGTTGGACTTCGTGACTTGTCCTCTTTATCATTGCGCTGCTGGAGAGTGACACTGGCCATTCTCGACAGTGAAGAGTTAGCTGTGTGTTTAGGAGTGGGCTCTAACTCCTCATTGCAATGGACACTGTTAGCTCGTTTATTGTTTATTGCACACCCCGCTCCCAGCATGTGTTCTGTCTGGTGGTGTCAGTGCTGGGAAAGCATGTGGCCATCAAATAGCACGTCTTACAGAGTTACCCTTAGACATTTGAGCAGTTGCTGCCTTTTCATTTACATATTCAAACATATTTAAGTGAACTATTTAGTGCTCAATAAGTAGCAGAAAGTCTTACAGATGGGGAATATTTAAAGATTGATTTCACTTTTAATAATGTGTGTGTGCTCCATCTATTTTAATGTCTTTTATAAAAACAAATAAACATTTATTGATTGGGTGAGTGTGTGTGTGTGTGTGTGTGTGTGTGTATGCAGGTGCCATGGTGTGCATGTGGAGGCCACATGCTTTCGGGAGTTAATTTTCTTCTTTGACAGGGTTCTAAGGGTTGAGCTCAGGTTGTCAGATTTAGTGGCAGGCAGTTCTACCTGTTGAGAATCTTTCTTGCCCGTGTGTGTGTGTGTGTGTGTGTG
>JAQHUG010000036.1:5508766-5520754 GCA_028555095.1 Dicrostonyx torquatus
GTACAGGCCTTATGCAGGTAAGCACTGAGGGGCCAGCCTTGTATAGGTCCTATTCAGGTAACCATTCATGGGCCACTCTTGTATAGGTCTTATGCGGGTAACCACTCATGGGCTAGTCTTGTACAGGCCTTATGCAGGTAAGCACTGAGGGGCCAGTCTTGTACAGGTCCTATGCAGGTAAGCACAGCTACAATGAGCTTGTGAGTGCAATGGCTGTGTCATAAATGTTCATTACATGTTGCAGGACTCTCCAGCCTCTGACTCTAAAACATATCTTCACTTTTGGTTTTGGAAACAGGGTCTTGCTAATTATCCTAGACTAATTGAGCTCATAGTACTCATGCCCCAGCTGGTATGCTGGTATGTACAACCCTTCTGGCTTAGACTGGTTCTTGATTGACCTTGCAGGCCTGTGTGTAAAGGTGGGGTCGTCAGAGTCCTAGTGTTTGGATTTGGAAACTATTCAGAGGTCGTTGGAGACATACTTTGGAGGGCAGTTTTGGGATTCTGATCTCTTCCCTTACGTCCCTTGAGGGAATTCATTATACTGTATTGTACTCTCTTTCCATGATAGGCTGTGCTGCAGAAGACCTGTACCCACCAAAGAATCATGCCCATTGGACTAGATCCTTCGAAAACGAAAGCCAAAGGGACCCTTTCCTCATTAGAAGTTACCTTGAGTGTTTCATGATAGTGATGGGGCAATGATGAGAGCACAGTCTTGTTTGGCTTTTGCAAGCTACAGTCCACAGACCCCGTGTCTATGCGTGTATAAATCAGTCAGCTCATTCTGAGGATTGGTAATATACTTCTAGAGCAGCTTCGCTTAATTCTTCCTATTGCAATGCCAAGCAGGGGCATGCATGGCTGTCACTTAATGACTGTAATTGTAATTATGGATTAGGTGCATGGGTGACTTTACTGTCTGATATTTTAAATTTTTTTTGTAATGAAATATGATGTCCCAGCGTATCACCTTAAGGTGGTCCTACAACATCATATCCATACTTGTTATATGAACTACTACGATTCTCATCTCTTAGAAGTTCTTCCTCAGCGGCAATTCAGACCTGCTGTATTGACTGTATTGTAAAAACACAGATGAGGAAGTAATGAAGTGCACTTTTAAGCCTTTGTGCAGCTCTGACATTTGTTCTATTTTTAGGCTATCTCTGGACTATGGCTTTTCATCATGCAGCTATTAGGGAATTCATCAAAATTTCATATTGCCAGTACGGGGCTCCATTGTCTGTGGCTGCCATCTGCTCCACTCGGGGCTGGAGTGATGATTATTTCATGTGGCTCTCACAGTCCTCCTGTCTTAGCCGAATCTGCTCTGCAGTCTTTGCCTCCATCCTCTATTCCAGGGTGTAGGGTAATTGTCATCATTTTCCGAGTCGGGGGAGGGAGGGGGAGGAAGAAACCTTTAGTGTGCATTGTTTCTTCTCAGGTCTTCGCCAGGTTTTCACCTTCCCGTCAGGAACTCCCAGAGTGTTTCTGCCCAGTGTGGGCACCGTCTGTCCAAATTGAGACCCTTGTTTCAAAACTATGGCCAGGCAGAGGGGATGGTTCTTGTTCTCACCCTGCATTTCCTTCCTTGGCTTCTTTCTGGGGATGGCGGGCAGCTTCATCCTCTACCTCTGATGTGTTGAACCCCCCATCCCCATCCCCCCCTCCATCCTGCACCCCCACCTTAGCATCTGTTTAAGACCAAAAGCTTTTCTCTTGAATTGTAGATTTTAGTCTCTTAACCTGAATTGAAGCCTGGATCCCTTGACTGATCTCTGTCTGTGTCTAGCCTGGATCCCTCGACATATCTCTTTGTCTGTTTGTCCGTCTAGTCTGCGTCTCTGTTTCTCTCTCTCAATGTTTTTGCCTGTGCCCAGTTTTAATAACTTAAGATTAATTAAAAATGAATTACAACTATTCGTTGCACATGTTCCACAGGGCGTGGCGATCACGTGACACCTGTATGGCGATTCTTGACCTCATCCAACTTTTGGTGTAGGACAGAAAAGAATGGTCTTAAATCATGGTGACATAAAACTACATGGGATAATTCCTGTCTGGGTGGCTCAGAAACTCCATGTCACAAAAGGTGTTGGGGAAGAAGAACTAACTGTAGAATACCAGTGTTGGGGGCAGGCAGTGCCATTTGAATTGTGGAAACAAGGAGCAATAGCACTGAGGGTCTTTAGTTCTGTGTTTGGGAGGAGTCCATTATTCCTGTGTGGGAACTGAAGGGTGAAGAGCCTGAAGAAAGGTCAAAGTTTACAGATAGCTGTTTTTAAGGACTGCAAGGTAAATATTGAAATGTATCCCAGAGACAAAGTTGATGAAGGCAGAGCCATCCATTCATGGGTGGAGACCGAGTTTATCTCTGCCTGAGGTGCAGCCTAGAGCCCCGGGTGGGGAGGGCTATATGGATCAGGAGGGAAAGGGAAGGCTTCTTGAGAGACTTGAGTTTGCGCAGTGCAGAAAACGTCAATCCCAGGATGGCACCAGAGAAGCAAGCTGTGGTGGCTTGTAGAGGGCTGTTTACCCTGCTGGGTCAGAGGTGAGGGGTGAAGATTGCTCCGGATGACATACTCTTCCAGCTACAAGAGTAAAACGGAGGCAGAGGGATAGCCTCAAAGGAGGTACCAGACCTAGAAGTCTGGTACTGCCTGCTTGTAATTTGCCCCTGTGAGCTGTCTGTAAGGTCAGAGGAAGGGCACTGGCAGCCAAGTCCCAGAGTTTGGGGGGAGTGGTTTGCAGCCCTGCTGAAGCAGTCATCCTGTTGGAACTTTCTGGATCAACCGGTGCCCTCCTGATTCCCATCCAGTGGCTCCCTGCTGTGGGCCCTGCCCAATTTGCATACATTGTCAAGCTAGGTTCTGTACTGGGTAGGGTGGAGGCCTGCCACTGGGACTCCCTTCTGCATGGTAGCTCCAGGCCTGGGAAGCAGATCCCAAGCTCACAAGCCCCAGGAAAGCCTCCCGTTGGGTGAGAGAAATCATGAAGTGGATTGAGACGGCTCTCAGAAGTCTTAAGATGGAGCACATGTTTGGCATCTGAACCCTTATGTCAGGATTTTTTTTTTCTGTGAAAATGTATATAGATTTGTAGTGTTCAATGTTGAACCCAGGTGTTCACCCATGTTAGGCCGGGGCTGGACCACTGAGCTACGTGTCCAGCTCAGGCTTGACATTGTTTCAACTGTAGAACTTTGTCCCTGGAGGATAACAAGTCTACAATTAAACCGATCATATACTTTAACATTCAAAGGTTTACACAAAGTATCAAAATCTGTCTGGTCCAGCAGTGGTTCTGTGGGAACATTTGTAGATTTAATAAAGGTGTTTTTTTTTCTGGTATATTAAGCACATTTTCCCCTCCATTTACCAAATATAACTTTATGTTGTGTTTTAAACCTCAAAATGAGCTGTTTTGTTGAGAGGCTTTTTAACGTGCCTGACTTGTTATTAACATTTTAGACTCCTGTAGTACTGAGAGCATGTCGGAAGGTGGCAGCAGAGAGCAGAAACTGATATTTCAAGGAAGAACCAAAGCAGTTAGAGCTGAGGATGAGGGGAGAGTTTGGTGCAAATTTGCTTTCTCATAAGGAAGCCCTAGGTGCCTGTCCAAAATTAAACGCACACTGGCAGAATCCAGACATCATGGCAGGTCCTAAGTCCTTCCCATCCAAGCAGTACTGGCCAGAGGCAGATCTCAGGAGATCCTCAGTCAGCAGAGGATTTCTAGGTCAGCCCAAGTCTTTTGAACCAAGATCTTCCAGAGAAAGACCTAGAAACTGAGTTATATTGCACTAGCTTGATAGGTGGCTATTTGCTACACTCAGGTTATGGTTGACCAGTAAGTCTTTCAATGGGATTGGCATCATGAAGTCATGTGGTATTCTTAAGCCAGGCAAGCAAGGATAGGGGGGCGACCTCTCCAATGGTGGTCTCCATTTCTCAGGGTCAGTCACGCTTGGTTGTGAGGTAATGCTGTCCGGCTACTGTCTTTCTGTCTAAACCAATGCTGTCCGGCTACTGTCTTTCTGTCTTTCCTTCCTCCCTCCCTCCCTCCCTCCCTCCCTCCCTCCCTCCCTCTCTCTCTCTCTCTCTCTCTCTCTTTCTTTCTTTCTATCAGAAGTTATGTTTCTCAGCACACTACCAAACAGACCATGTCTACAGGTTGGACAGCTGTGGTTTGTGATATCTCCCTCAGGGGTTTACATCAGTTGGGGAGGACGTGTTTCCCATGTGGTCCGATAATATGTCATGGGCAAACTTGAGACGGTGCAAGGGAACAGGGGGACTTGAGCACTGCTGAGGGAAGTCATGTGGTTCCCTGAAGGAAGATTCCTAAGGTCATCAGTATTTTAGGGGAAAAGCCAGTTCACTAATTTCTATGGGTGGTGTCTCTGTGCGTTTATGCATATGGTACGTAATGCATCTTAAGCTCCAAATGGTGTTTAAAAACTTCTTCTTTCACTTTTGGACAAATCACTCCAGTAAATACAAATAAATTAGTCCATGGCCATGGATATTTTAAACCAGGAAGTTAAATTTTGTGGTGAACTGGAAGCATTAATGATATCTCTGGAGGCTACAGGAAGTCCCTAAGGAGAACTACTTATTATGTAAGTTGCTTGAGAAAGATAGATTTCTTCATAGTTGTTGGAAGGATAGCTAGGTCATAATACCTAATGGGGGTTCGCATACCCATGTGCTGTGACCCCATTTGGTATACTTTTAGCTGTGTTTTCATTTTTGGAAGCATATGAAGTAAATTATGAGAAAAATAATAGACTGAAGAGATCTTGATTTGGTAGAAATGTTGAACGCAATGCAAAGGAGACACGCTCTCACCTTTTTTGTCTGGCTTCTTTCCCTCTGCCTCTTTCCAAGGTTCATCCATGTTGTATAATGTATCAATATTTCATTTAAAACATCAATGATATTTCACCTATGGTTTTAATTGTAATCAGGACTTCAATAAAAAACACAATAATATTTTATGATGTGGTTTTAATTGTAGTCAATTTATTCATCAGCTGATAAATGTTTGGGTTATACCCACTTCTTTTGGGTCATGTGAGTATTGTTACATTTCTGCCAAAGATTTCATGTAGAGAAAAGGCTTTCTTTGGGGACATAGTAGGAAGAGAACTATAACTCCCTCTTATATAGTAGTGATAACTATGACTCACTCTTCCTAGAGATGGATTGTTGAGTTGATTGATTGAAGGTTGACAAATGGATTTCTGAAGAACTACAACTTTGTTGGTGAATGCCACAGAAAAACATTTAGAGTAGAAATCCATGAAGGATTGTTGTAAGTGGGGGAGAGGTGCGGGTTGTTTGTTCCCAGCGCCTGGCTCCCAGCCCCCAGCCCCCAGCCGCTGGTTGCTTGCTTATGCCCGAAATAACCACATGACAATTATATTCATTTAAACTCTGCCTGGCCCATCATCACCAGCCTCTTCTTGGCTAGCCCTCACATTATAAACTAACCCATTCCTAATAATCCATGTGTCACCACGAGGTGGTGACTTACCAGAAAAGTCTAACCTGCATCCATCTGCGGCGGGGGCATCATGGCGTCTCTCCCCACTTCCTTTCTTCCCAGAACTTCTGTCTACTCTGCCCACCTAAGGGCTGACCTATCTTACAAGCCAGGCAGAGTCTTTATTTAACCAATGAAAGCAACAGAAATAAAGACAGACCCTCCTACAAAGGATCATGAGGGTTGGGTGGGATTTCTATGCATCAGGCATATGAACACTGTCTTTCGTGCTACGCTTACCCTAAATGGTGCAGTATATCCTAGTTACCAAAGGGTAGAGCTCTCAATTTGAGGTTCATGTCAGCTGAAGCAGCAACTCTCATCTGTCACTGTAACGTAGACACGTGGCCTCTCAAACTGAGGTTTCCCACAGTGATGACTCTCACGGTAACTCACGGGGAGGTAAGCAGGTCATTGTTGAGACTTGTTCATGTGTGTGAGACACTTCTGCACAGAACAGCACCATCTTTTGACTCTTGAAAACCCATGATCATATTAAGCATTATAACTGTACTTCAATTGTCCTGATAATAAATGTTCACATCCACTTAAGATTTGTAGAGCAACTATTTAAAAACTCTTTGATCTGGAAAAAAGTCATTCATGCACTGGTCAGGGTTTGGGGAAGACTTTTTCTTTGAATGTTTTCTATACCATTTGCAACAATTTCGAGTATGGACCTGTCTTTAGAGACAAGATTTGTTCTTCATGAGCAGTAGGTGCTAGCAGGATGGACCTGGAGGAAGAGCACATTTTGGGGGTTAGGGTCTTCAAAGACCTTCACTGGTGCAAACAGGGCTCGTGTGATTGGATTCTGTGACACAAGCAAATTTTTTTGCCTCTGTTGTCAGCGCTGGAGCAAATCCCCCTTTCTCTCTTAGTTTTCTATGTTCTTCCCACTCCTGTTCCTCTTTCAGCTCAAGAATCTCGGACTATAAGATTAAAGTTGGTTGTCGCACTCGGGCTGTAGCTTGTCCTGCATTAGAAATGATTATACTTTTCTCCTTGCCCACAGAATGCAAGCCTCGCTGACATTGGCTTTATAATGACCGAATGAGAACCTCAAGTGTTTGCACTCTTTATTTCCCTTATTGCTGTCTCTTTCCCCCTCTTCCCACTTGGCTGTGTGAAGACCTGTGGGCCTGAAGAGATTGCAGGAGCTGTAATTATCCACCTACTCTTAGATGAAGGTCTTAAGGAGGGCAGTGGCTGAGGAAAAAATTTTAGATGTTTGACCACCATGAAACTTTGGATTCTGTTTAGAATTCAGTGATCTGTGCAATTCTGATGGCCACAAACTTGGAAGACTTCTGAGTTGGCTTTGGTTTTGCTATCAAATGATATTAGTATTGGCAAAAATAGTTCTGGTGTATTCCAGAATGCTATGTAGGCCAATGGCAAAGCTTACTAGAGGCTAGCAACTGGAGAATTATGCCCCTCAAAGCCATGTTATTTGTTGAATATACAATATCAGTTCACCAAGAACATGCTGCAATTCAGAGAGGGAGCCACAGTTCATGGAGATGCCTAGCCTTAAAATGCCATTGTGACCACATATTTCAAAACAGGGTTAGATTCTTAAAGGGGAAACAAAGATAGATATTTCATTTTTTTATTTGCTTTTCAGTAAACGAGCACAATAAGTTGTTTATTTAGAAGATAGTTTAAATGGAGAGTCAAACTCCAGTCTGAACCCAGGAACACTTCAGGTCTTACCATGGTGACAAGCTCTTAAAGGTTTGTTCCCGTGTATAGGGGTGTATTAGAGTGTATTCATTAGGATTACTATTGCTGAGTTGACACGCCAGGACCAAAAGCAAGCTATGGGAGAATGGGTTTATTTTACTTACACTTCAAGGTAAGCCTATCACTGAAGGGATCAAGCAGGGAAGGATCTGCAGGCCAGAGCTGATGCAGAGGCCATGGAGGAGTTCTGCTTCCTGGCTTGCTCCCGTGGCTTGCTCAGCTTGCTTCCTTAAAGAACCCAGGACAGGACCTGTAGCCCAGGACTGTTCTCACCCATGATGTGCCGGCAACCTCATCAATCACTAATTTAAAAAGTGTTCCTTAGGAATGCCTGCCTATAGCCTAATCTTCTGGAGGCATTTCCACAGTTGAGGTCCCCTTCTCTCAGACGACTTTAGCTTGTGTCACAAGCCAGAACACCAGAATGACGTGTTTTCACTGACTTTTGTTCTTATTTGTGAGCAACTGGGAGAGCTAGGATGTGTTCACACCTGTGTAGAAGATGGCCGTGTCAATAAATTGACTACAGGAATCAAGGCTACCTTCTTCCCCATAGAGATCCACCTGTAATGTAAGCCAGAAGTTTTATATTCTGGAATGTACATAGTCCTAGGATGAGTAATTGGATTTTACATGAGCAGTGAGCATGCACGGGTCAGCTGTATTTTAGCCAGTGAGAGAAGTTGAGTGACACAGAGCGTGTGGTAGGGCCCAGGAAGCCTGAGTCATAGGAGGTCCACAGGACTATGAGTTCACCAAGTGCTTACATAGACATTCTTATTTGAATGTCTATGTGCTTACTGACCCGAGAGTTTCAGCTTTTCTTCATCTATAAAGTGGGTAACTTTACCTATAAACTGGGACATATTAGTCACTTTTCTGCTTGTTATGACCCAAATGCCCAACAAGGATCCACTTCCAGAATAAGAATTTATTCTGACTCACGGTTTGAGGGGATCCTGTCCATCGTAGCAGGGAAGGGAAGGTAGAGCCGCTGCAGGCCATGGAAGCAGGAGCTTGAGCCGGCTGATTGCTTCCTCCGTGGACCTAGAAGCAGAGTCTTGATAAGAAGCAGGCCAAGCTATAAGCCACAAAGCAGATAACCTACCAGCCTGCTTTTCCTGGCAAGGCTGTATTTCTAAATATCCCACAATTGCCCCAACAGCACCATTGTCTAGGGACCACATGTTCAGACACACGAGCCTACGGGACGCGGTTCACATGCTAGCCTTAAAGTCAGGAAGGGTGATGTGTCGCAAAGCACACAGAGAGGATAGACTGGCATCATATTGGGCTTGGTTTGCAGCTGAGGGAACCAAGGCCAGGAGAAATTAAGATATTTATTTTCATTGTTCACGGAATTTGGGATTCCCATCTAAGTTGTCTGATGCCTAATGTTTCTTTGGAAGGGAGAGATGCTCTCTGGGAGCATGGATTGCAAGGGAAGACCTGTCTTTTAGGGGGTAAACATTAGTCTTTCCAGCACCAAAAATAACCTTTTCAGTAATTTTACTTTGAAAAAGGAAAGAGGGATGAGGTAGACACTTGTTCCCTTTGTGTTATGGTTTTGTCTAATGTATGCTGTGAGCCACAGCCCTTGCATTTGTGAGCTTTGGGTGTGTGCAGCTAAAGAGATCTGTCAAAAAATGACTGCATTGTAGAAAATGATTGGATTGTCACAGGCAAGTGTTGCTCTGTGGAGTCATGTGAATTGTTCTGTAGTTGGTTCCAAAATGAACAAAAGAGAGGGGGTGGTTGGAATTCATTGCCAGTTTTCAAGGTAGTCAGAAAAACTTGCCAGCTCCCTTTGTGCCTAGCAGCCTGCCACTTCTTGAAGAAAGACTCCTCTCATTAGGAGGTCATCCATTACATGTGAATATCCAATTATCACCAACTGGAAAGTGAAGTCAGATCTGTCTTCTGTGAATTCTTTCGCCGTGTGGTTCCTATGCCTTCTAAACTCAAATGCTCCTTGGAATTTGGAATGATTGATAGGATGAGCATATATATCATTTTAAAATTTATTTTTATCTTCATTGTTTTGCCTGCCTGCTTGTCTGTCTTTATGAGGGTGTCAGAAGCCCTTGAACTGGAGTTACAGACCGGTGTGATCTGCCAGATGGGCACTGGGAATTGAGCCCGGATCCTCTGAAAGAATAGCCCACGCTCTTAACTGTGGAGTGATCTCTCCAGCTCCGAGCATATGCATTTTAAGGACCATGATCTTGTAGTTGCTAAGTCAGTTGTGAGATGAGAATCTGTAATCAGCCGTTAGTAAAACTGAAGTTCATAGCCTGGTGTTGATCACCAAATGACCCCTGCACATTTTAAAACAAATGCACACAGGCCCTGCGTTTCTGGAATCTTGACTTGCACAAAAATAGAGATAGTCTTCAGGATTGTGGACGCTTTTTAGTGGCTGCATCAGACAATGTGAAAGATTTGAAGATGAGAGCTTGCTGATGGGCAGTCAATGGGTGCTTTGCTGACAGCATGGACATGAGATGGTCATTGAGAAGTTTCTGTAACGTTTGGATTTAAGTTATGTGATTATATGGTCTGAGATAGAACTGAGCCACGGAGTTTTGGGGGAGTCGTTGCTCATATTGGTGAGAAATCTTATCCAGTGAGACGATTAGAGCAAAACCGTCAGCCAGACAAGAAGGGGTTCAAAAGGTAATTCCTGTTTATTTATTGAATTTGGACATTTCATAATAAAATAAGTGCTGTTTTTTTGAACACTTGTGAACTTGACAGTTGCTGCCTGTCATTAGCTATTATGGTCTTCCACAAGATCTGCCCTTTAAAAACTCCTTATTAATGTTTGGAGGCAGGTGGCTAGACAGGTTTGGCGGCAGCGCCGTGCAGAATGTGTCCTGGCGCCAGCTCTGTCCCTCCTATATTCTATTAGCTTAATTATGACTTCCAACAGGCATCTCAGCCAGGAGTCCCAGCTTGGTCCTGTCACTCCATGGCTTCCTTGCAGCAGGATGGCCACTCAGCACATGGGGACACATGCTTGCAAGAAGGAGCCTGGGCTAGAGGGGGAGTCCCCTTTCGTTCTAGAGCAGGCTAAGTACTTCCAAGTATCTTTTGTGCACCGTGAAGGAGAGAGGGCGAAGATTTTTTCCCTTTGACAGGCAGGGGTCTCAGCTGGGACTTAAGCAGGACCGGGTGGTGTGATGTGGACCAGCTCTGAGTTTAAATCCTGTCCTTGAACGAATGTGTCCTCAAATTATTTAAGACGGTAATTTCATTGAACTGGATCACATGGAAAGGAGAGAGGGAGAAAGAGAAGGAGGGAGGAAGAGAGAGAGAGAGAGGGAGGGAGGGAGGGAGAAAGAGATGGTATAGAGGAGAAGGTGTGGCTGATTACAAGGTGATCACACCTGTTTGTTTGATAACTTAAGTGGAAAGCCTGTGTCTCTATTTACTTAACTCTATGAATCACAGCCTCATTACGTAAAACGTCTCACACCTTAAATAGCTTGCTAATGAGTAAGGTTCACAGCCATTGGAGACCCAAATGACTAAAACTGCCCAAACGTTCTCTCAAAACTGGAATTTCCTTCAGACCACTGATTTCTTTCAAATATTTATTCTCCCTAATGTAAGGCTGAGTCTCATTTAAAAGTATAATTTAGGGAAGTAGAAAAAAGACAAGATCTCCTGAGAAAATTGGGAGCATGGGGACCTTGGGAGAGGGTTGAAGGGGAGGTGAGAGGCAGGGAGGGGAACAGAGAAGAATGTATAGCTCAATAAAATCAATTTAAAAAAAAACAAAAAAACCCTATAATTTAATTTTAAAAAACAAACTGCCCTCACCATGTTGCAAGGTGTTTTACAGATCGTTATAATTTTTACAATGTTTTTAGATACAGCATTGGTTTGGTAACTTTTTATAATCTGGAGTCAATTTCTTTAAAGAATGTTACGTTAATACCATGCAAGTTAGACATCCATGTTCAAGGACACAACTTTTTCTCTACTGTGGAAAGATGGTAAGAGCTGCTCTCTGGCTAGACAGTAACTGCTGTAATAGCTAGTGTTTGTGACGCCTTCTGAGCCAGGCATTAAGTCTATCATCTTAATTAAGTGTGTCATCTCACCTAATTCCCAGCCTAACTCCACAAGACCTGTAGTCTCCATCTCACGGGTGAGGATGCCAACAGGTGAAGCAGTCTGGATAGTTACTGGTAGACAGTGGCAGAGCAGGAGCCGAAACACAGACTCACAGGAGCCAGAATCCTGACCCAGCCTTACCTGGGCAGCTGGAGATGCTGGGGAGTGACCTTAAGGAATGCAGCACAGGTGGGCTCTAGTGTTGAAAGACATTCTTACTGCGAATTCATGCTTCCCTTTGTTTCAACGTCTCAAGAGTTTTGTATCATTTCACTTCGGTTCTGCAGGCAGGGTTATAGCTAACTTTATTTATGTATGGATGCAGAAATCACTGCTTGAGAATTAATCAGTTTTGAGTTACTGAGATGGGATATGTATAACACACACATCTTCCCTCCTTTCCTCCTTCTCTTCTTCCTCCCTCCCTCCCTCCCTGGTTTTCTGAGACAAGGATTCTCTGTGTAGCTCTTGCTTCCCGGAACTCACTCTATAGACCAGGATGGCCTTGAACTCAGAGATCTGCTTGCCTTTGACTCCTGAGTGCTGGGATTAAAGGTGTGGGACACC
>JAQHUG010000036.1:5530804-5545130 GCA_028555095.1 Dicrostonyx torquatus
GCAGAGGCAGGCAGATCTCTGTGAGTTCGAGACCAGCCTGGTCTACAAGAGCTAGTTCCAGGACAGGCTCCAAAGCCACAGAGAAACCCTGTCTCAAAAAACCAAAAAAAAAAAAAAAGAAAGAAATTTAAAAAGCAAAGAGCATGAGCTTTATAGTCTCCAACATTACTGCCCAGTCCAGCCAGCAATATGTAAATTGTGCAGGGTAAAAGTTCATAAAGATAATTAACTTTTCAACTGCTTTCTCCTTTTAGGTGTGTTTTAAGCTTGGCATTCATATGTCTTCGTTTTTAAACATTACTGGTCCATTTTATCAATGATCTGATATCTGTGTACAGTGAAGTATCATTAAGAAAAGAGCATGTCAGACTGAAGATCTGCTTGGCACATGTTACAGCTTACATTTTCTATAGCAACCATTCCCTATAGACTCCTTCCAAGTGCTTGCATTTTTCTCTTTTAATATTTTGGCCTCAGATTTGAGGGTAGGAAGCACAGTACTGTTATTTTGAGTGTAAGTCTGGTAGAGTTTTCTTACTCTAACTGGAAATCGCTAAGAATAGAACATGCAACATTTCAGTCACAGGCCTTCTGACACATCAATCACAAGGACTGTATAGTAAAGGAACACGAGAGTAATGTATGTGTTAAATGTCTGTGTCTGCTTACTTGGTATTAAAGTCGGTCAGTAAGAAGTTGTGGAAGTAGGTTTAATATAATGGGCGATCTCAAGTGTCAACCACATTGACTTAAGTTGTAGAAGTGTAGAAATTCTGAGGTGAGTGTGAAGATTAGGTGTGATCTCGTGGATGTGAGATCTAAAACTCAGTGCTGTAGAGGCTGACACAGCTCCATTCATTCACGGTTTAGGCTTTTCATTGTTCTGACAAGTCCCTGAGAAAAACAGCTGAAAGGAAAGAGTTGCCTCTCTTGACTCACTGCGTCAGGGCTTTCCATCCACGCTTGACTTGCTGGCCTGTGGTCAGCGACAGTGTCATAGCCCTAAGAGGGAAGAGCTGCTCAGTTCATGGTGGTGGCCAGAGTGCTACGGAGTAGGAGTGGGGACAAGATACATGGGTCAGATCTTCTTGCAATTAGACACAACTTCTATTCTTTCTCATTTCCTGATAATGCCATCAGATTATGAATCCACAGAGGGGTTAATCCATTGATCAGATCAAAGCCCTCAGGATTGTAATTGCTACTCTGTATATATAGCTCATAAGTAGGTCACCAAGTCCAAAGCATTTACCCATTTAAGTCATAACTTACAAAAATCTAACCAGACTTTTCCAATATTCGTAACTTTTCAACATGCACACGGAATAATATAAACAGGCACGAATAGGAAGAATTCTATTAATAAAATTTATTGAAATCGCCTGTTCTAATATTAGAACACAGGACAGAAGTGACAAAGGACAGTACTTTAAAAATGTGGCTAGCTTTTAAAAAATATGCATAGTAAATGAATAAGGTAAAAGTTCTGCAATATATTCTCCTGTTTAAGAATCCACGTTAAAAGAACTGGGAGAAAATGGGGTGGAGGGTGAGCCAGTCGGTTTTTGGTGTTTGGGTAAACAGTTGGCCATGCGTCTCTCGAAATGCTTACCATACCTTAGGACACACCCTGTAGAAAACTAGTGAAAAAGAACTGAAAAGAAGCATTTCGAATCTCTTGAAGTACTTTAAAATCCTAAGCTTTGCAAGGAAAGAAAAATACAAACAAAGAGTATGTCAAATATTATCTGTGGCTTCAACCACAGATAAACCACACAGCTTAAAAATTTCAGTAAACAGAGGAGCCAGGAATCTAACCAAATTCTTAGCAAATGAGCAAATGTTATTGATAAACAATAAAACCTCTACCTTTGTTAGTAAGAGCTAATTAGACTGACACATGACACTTGTTGTTATTGTAGAAAGAAAGAAGTAAGTAACTTGAAATCTTTGTAAATTGCCGGGTCTTGCAGGCACATTCAGTGGTGAAGCATGTCTTAAACCTGAGTGCACAGTGCCCTGGATCCAAGCGCTAGCTCCCCTGAGAGCAAGAGGTCTGCATTGTAGCATCAAACGCTATAATCTGAAAGTGAACACTCAAATATAAACTGATATGAATCTCAGAAAAACAATTTTGCACCACCTATCCAGTGGCTATGTGCTATTTTGTAGATATAATGCATCTATGACTTAGATAATATTTCCCAGCAATCCTTCTCTTGGGAGTCTGACTATAGGGAGAGGAAGAGGAACATTTTACAGCCTTCTTCGTCATGGAAAATATTAAGAACAAATACCTGAAACATTGCTAAAAATTTGCTCTTTTTTTTCTTCTCAAATCAGGCCGGGTCTTGAACTTTCTAAGCAGCCAAGAATGACTTTTAACTTCTGATTCTCTTGCCTTCCCTTCTGGGGTGCTGGGATTACAGGCATGCACCGCCATGCCTAGATAACGCAGTGCTTAGCACGGAACCCCAGGGTGTCTGGCATCCTAGGCAAGTGCGTTATCAGCGAGCCACCGCCCCACTCTGATTAATATTTTTAATCTCCTAAAAGCTTGAGGCACTGTGGAAGATTACAAAACAGCTGACGTGCAGAGGCAGAAAGTGTCTGTGGTGTTGAAAGTGTGAGGGAACCAAGAGGTAGGTACAGGGACACCGGCGAGCATGCGAACTGATTGGTGCTGCCGAATTCCTTTCCTGGTGTTTATCAGAGATTAACACGAATGCTTTCAGTTTTGGAAGTAGAAGAAGATGAAAGGAGGCTAAACAAATACGCAGGCCGCCATTTTTGTGGTGCCGAGAATTGGGGAGCACTTAATCACATGTATAAGGGAACGGTATCATAGTATCATATAGGGGAGTTCCATTGCCTTACTAATCCTGTGCCCTGCCTCATCAGCCTTCTTCCCCATACCTAGCAACCATAGATATTTTTCATAGTTTTACCTTTTCCTAAATGTTATATAATGCATTATATGTCTATAATGTAATATTAATACAATATTCTCATATTGTATTATATAACATAATGATGTATATTATTATTATGTAGGCTATAATAATACAAAATTGTTTCTTTCAGTTAATAATATTAATTTAAATTGGCTTCATATCTTTCTGTGACTTGATAGCTCATTTCATTTCTGGACCAAATGATATCTCAGTTTTGTAAGTGAGCCAGTTTATTTATCCCAATTTACCTAATGTGAGAGGACATCATGATGCTTCTCAGTTGTTGCAATTATGAATAAGACTTCCATAAACATCCATGTGCAAGTGCTTGTGTGGCCATACATTTTCAACTTACTTGGTGAAAACTGAGGACTATTACTGCTGGCTCATATGGTAAGGATATGTTTAATTCCATAAGGACCTAGCACACTATCTTCCTAAGTGTCGCAGGGCTTCCTGCTCCTATGAGCCATGAAGGGGCATTCCTGTTGCTCCATGTCCTTGCCAACTTTTGGTGTTTTCAGAATTATTGATTTTGGCCTTTCTTAGAGGTTGTAGGCAGGTGACGTTAGCAATTTATTCCAGTTTGCGTTTCCCAGTTGACATTGTCGTGTGGAGTCTTTTCTCATAGCTTATTTTCTCATCAGTGTATGTTATTTGGTGGGTCAACTGTTGAGGTCTTTGTTTCCTTTTTAAATCAGTGTTTTGGTTTGTCTTTAAGCTTGATGAGTTTTGAGAATTCCTTATTTTGAATAACCATCAATCAGGTATGCCTTGTGAAAATGCATTCTTTCTCTCATTCTATGCTTTGTCATTTCACTCTTGGCAGCATCTTTTGGGTCACCAGCAATCCAAACTTTAATGAAGTCTAACATATCAATTGCCTCTTACATGGCTTGTGTCTTTGATGTCATATCTAATATGTCATCACTGGATCCAAGGTTGCCGAGATTTTCTTTTGTGTAGTCCCGTAGGAGTAAAAGGTCTGTGATCCTCGAGTTCTCTCTGTAACGTCTCTGTCTAAATACTTGCTGTTCATCCTGATTTGATAGAGGAAATTTCCTGCTGTTCAGTCCAATAGTCTGCAGTTACTGGGATTGCTCAGAATCAGAAGAATCTGTGGTCAGCCCACCCCACCCCACCAGGCTTGGCTTCATGCGCTTTAAACACCTAGACATTAAAGTATGACATCATTTCTTCCTTTTCTCCTCCACCCACTCCTAGGCACATTTGCTCTCTCTCAAATTCATGTCTTTATTTTCTTTAATTGTTGTTATTTATATTCTTAGCTATTCCTAAATAGATAAATATAACCTACCAGAGGAACAGGAAGTCCGCTGTGAGATCACATCTCCTAGAAATGTCAGGAAAGCTACACCCATGAAATCTCAACAACATGCCTGCCTAAAACCAGACATAAACAAGGATGACACTAATAGACAGACTAACATACGAGGGGAGATCTTGGATCCTCGACCATGGACAAGGGACGGCAGGCAATAACGGAATGCCGAGAGCACAAGGAATAATTTTCCCAGAAGAGCCCCCCAACCCCTATTGATTATCTAATACAAAATGGTGAACCCTGGAAACATACACACCAGTCACACTATATAACTGTTTCCTGCGCTCTAACGTTTTCAAACGTTTCAAGCGTGATGAGCTCAGTCAAGAGCCATTGTAGGAAAATGACCACAGTCACACTGGTGTGGACTCCCTGTTCTGCCACATGGGTACCCATCTCAGTGTTCACTGTCGAATTTTTATTTATGTTAGGGTTGAATTTATTGGTTTTTATCGCTTCTGTTTGAAAACACTAACGCAGTAATAAATTTTCATACTAAAAGCTCTTACTCTTTTAAATTTTAAATGACTAATGCTGGCTATCTTACCCATGAAAATGTGGTCACCGCCTATTTAACGTGCTGTCTATTTTAAAATATGAACGTAGACAGAAACCGTTGACCTATAATCTTGACATCTGAAGATAACCAGTCTGGATGACTGGATCTGACAGATCACTCTCTGCATCAGCACTGACAATTAGGAGAAAACAAAATTTAATTCCCCTGGAACAGAAAATATAGACAAGTGGTATTATTGGTTTAAAAAAATTATGACATTTTATTAACAGCAATTTTTTTCTAAATTTACTACCTTAAAGAAGTAAGAAATTTTGAAAATTTTACACAACACCCCCCCCCCAAAAAAAATGAAGGTGGATTTCAGGGCTTTGCTCCAAGAAGCTGTGCTTCTCTGCTTGGTCTGTGGCTGAGCCCTGCCCAGGGCTTTCTTTTGTAAGCATGCAGTGTCCAAGGAGCAGGGCTACAGCTTAGAATAAAAGTAAACAAATAAATGAATACCCTGTAATTAATAATCAATGAAAAAGATATCCGTAGCTTTGATTTGCTAGGAAGGTGTGTCATTCCTCCCGTGTCTTTTTCACAAACTATGGAATGGAGACATCGCTCAGTGGATGGAGTGCTTATCTTGTATGCACGAGCTTCTGAGCTCAGTCATTGCACTGTATAATCCAGATGGGCTGACGATTCAGGGGATCGGAAGAGCAGTCACCCCTGGGTGCATGTAAGCAAGCTTGAGGCCAGTATGTGTTACGTGGGACGCTGTCTCAAGACAAACCTGACAATTAAAAAATTAAACTTAATTATAAAAATTGGATAGTGTGAAGGTACACATTTGCAAAATGCGTTAGCAGGTAACAGAAATGTGCCTGAGCAGATGACTGATAAAATCAGCCCTAGGTCACCAAGCTCTTTCAATGCATCCACATAGTCTCCTGTGTATGCCTTCCCATTGATTTTGAAAACCTTCGGAGACAGGAAGTAGATAGGTATTGCTGAATTTGGAACGTTTTGCTGGAGAGTTCTCTGACAAAGGGGAGAAGTGAAGCTCACTGTTTAGAGCTTTTTATTTATTTTTATTTTTTATTTTGCAGGTTAGCCCACAGTAGAATGTCAGACTCATGCTCTCCTTACAAATGTTCACGCCTGAGCCGTGTTGCCCTTTACAGATGGCTGAGGCTCACACCTGACTTGAGAAGTCAGACTATCTCCACTGATGGAAAAAGGTCTATGAACGGAGCCAATGTTCTAGCACGGGCCCACTCAGCCCTTTTGTAGAGGAGAGACAACATTGTTGGCGGCAAGGGAGGAAGAAGGGAAAGGAGACACCTTGAATAGTGCACCGTCCATTTGGACTACAATAACAACTACCCGTAAATGGGGAGCTTGCATACAGCAGGACGTTAGTTCTCACTGTTCTGAGCCTAGAAGTTCATGATGAAGATGGGGATGGGTGCAGGTTGGGTGTCTGGTAAGGGCCACTTGTTCATAGCACCCATCTTCTTAGTATCATCTCACCACGACTTTCCACAGTGGAAGGGCAAGGCCTGTTGACTGAGGGCACTAAATCCCATTCAGGAAGTGCAGAGTCATGAGGCTGTCACCTCCCCAAAAGCCCTGCCCTTTAATACCATAACTGGGGAGGTCAACCTTTGAACATGGCCATTTTTGGAGGTTCACAAACATTCAGAAGAACCTGAGGAAAAGGTTATTGAGGTCACTGTGAGAGTACCCTGAGTTATTTTGTGTTCTCGTTTTAATCTTACCAAGAGAACAAACCTCTGCTGGGCTAAGCAAGCAGTAACCAGGTTTGCTCCCTCATGTAAGGGAAGGCTTGAGAGGGATAAAGATATAATTCTACTCTGGGCTGGAGGGATGGAACACAGGGTCGCAGGCCAAGAACAGAGGGCAGGAGAGCATCTGGAAGTTTATCCCGTAATCTGACTCTTGCTTCAGAGCCAGTGACCTGAAGTCAGTGTCCCTTTAGAAAGTCTACAAGTGAAATTCAAGAACACTTAACTATGCAAAGCATTTCTATTTGTAAAAGCGAGTGTTTCCATACATGGTACTTAAATTTCCTTGAACTCGGGACCCTGCCTGTAGTCCATGAAGTGTGCTTAAATTTTATCTAATTATTTTTAGATCTTATAAACCATTTCCTTATCCTTGTAGGAAATATCCTAAAAGGGCTTCCTTGAGAATCCTAAACTCATAACTCATCAAGTGATTTCCATGCCCAGTGTTTGTCAAAACTGTGTGTGCATTTCCTCCGTAGCCTGGTGCTTAGAACGATGGGTGTCATGATGGGTGAAGTCAAACTGTTTTTCCCTCTAGTGACTCAGATTTTTCGAAGGCTGAGTGTGAGCTCTCCGGAGCATTGTTTTTTTCCCTTGTGGTTATTTCCTTGTTTGCACATGTGTAAGAAGGTTGAGGTGTAAAAAGGAAGGTTAATTCACTGTGTAGATGTTGCTTCTAAGTGAGGTCTCTGGCCAAATTTGCCAATGTGGGGGGAGTCGGTTCACTCACCAGTATCTGTCTGTGCTGTTTCCTTCCTCTGCCCCTTCACTGACAGCAAGCTGCTTTCTTGTTCATTCCAGAAACTGCATAGAAAATGCTCTTGCAATTATGATACTATATTACCAAAGTGATAAGTCATGTCACTGGGTAAACAGAGTGACCTTGTCAGAGTCACAGTGACTCAGTGGGTGGGCCAGGAGTTTATGACCCTACCCTCTGTAAGGACAACTGTGCTCAGGTTCCTCCTGGTCATATTAGCTTCTAAGTTATAGCACTGAAAGACTGTGTTCTTGGAAGACTAGTACTCTAAAAATACCACTGCCAAGATAGTGGTGAATATGTATAAATGATTTCTTGATATACTAGGCCAGAATTATGTTGGTATTAAGCAATGCCTCACTTATTAGTTCTTCTATGCATTGCTGGGGAGCCAGCTGTAATAGATACGCAGAAATGCCAGAACTATAGAAGCATTAGTCAGGAGGAAAAAACTAGAGGGATTAATTTACAGCTCCCATTTGTTAGTAATCTGCTCAATTATTTTCTCCATCCCCGGTTGGCGATTAAAGGAAAACAATGTGGAGAGAGAAGGGAAAATGCTTTTTAAACGACTTGCAAGGTACAATTCAGAAAGGAGGACTCGTGGAGACACACTGAGGGGGTAAAGCTGGGGGCTGGGGCTGGAGGACAGCTTGGTAGTAACACACTGGCTTAGCCCACATGCGGCCCCGAGTTCCAGTCTCAGCCAGGCATCCTCAAAGCCAAGGAAATGGCTGTATTGTCTGTGGTTAAGTTGTCTAAAGACCTTCGTGTGAACAAACTGCAAAAACAGAAAAGCAACTTTTGTTTGCCAGGCGAAATCTTCCTAAGCCAATGTTTTGTAACTTTGAATGTTGCCGAACAACATTCTGAGGGCTCTTAGAAGGAGACGCTTTTGTCGTCTTTTCCTCCTCCAAGCGCGCGCAAATGTACATCGAGATCTCCGGAATGAGGAAGGAGTGACATTCCACAGGACGCCCTCCCACACCCCACAACCAGTGCCCGTCGCAGAGGAGAGACCAGCGAGATAGTTGATTTATTTCCTCCTCCTGTTTTTGCTTTCCTCTTGGACCTCCTTACAGAATAAAGAATTGCTTGTTTGGGTGATGAATTGATAAACAACAACAAAATAAATTCACTATTTCAAGACGCTGCTTTGTGACAGTGATTAATGATTCATTACGCACGTTCACATGAATGGGAATACACCGTGACATTAAGTTACTACGTGGTCGGACTCTATCAGCGAAGGAAATGAATGAATCCATGTAGACCGCGATTTAGGGGCAGACCAGCCCTTTAGTGCGGGTGTCAAAGATGAGCTGCTTTCCTGGTGCCTTGGTGTGTAGAGGCGCGGATACCTTTGCCATATGTGTCATATTGACTGGAAGGCACTCAGTATCAGATCAGGGTAATTCAGAGGAGTTCTGGTACATTTAATTTTCACCCAGTCATTCTGCTCTGGTAGCAAAGCAATCAGTCATGGGCGTGAGCGTGTTACCAGTAAGAAACAGTCAATTATTTGGATGAGTTCCTCTGCACCCTTTACACGTGAAACAATGTGGGTAGAAACAGGGAACCAGATGAGAAAACAGAAAACATCCCATTGAGAATTATGATAGGGAAAAGTGTTCTCAGGGCCAAGTAAAGGGAGTTCTGACGGGACTCTTACTGCGTGATAAAACGAAGCCAGTCTGAGCCTTTCTTTATTGCATGGGAAACTATTTTTAAAGACACAGGCTTTGGATTTAGAGGTCTGATCCCAGGGCCCTTCCACCTTTTTTTGTTCAGAGTTCTTCGTTTTGTGTTTAAAAACTGAATTTAGTTGTTTGTCTTTTGTCTTCTGACAGGCCGCTGGCTCAGAACAGCAACATATAGTACTGGGATCGGAATTATCTACTCAAAAGTTTTGAGACGATTTCAGTGAGCACTAAAATCACCGTGGCATTTTGGTAACTGTGTGTGTTGTTTGTTTATTTACTTTCAGTTTGATTAATAAGCTCAGACCCGGCATCATTAAGAAGATCAATAGGCTGTCTACACCAATAGCAGGTTTGGTAAGTAATAAATTGCCTTCAAAATTAGGTTTCTTCAGCTTCATCTTATTTTTAACTAACAAATAATGATTGCGCATATCTTTGTGTGTTACGTTATGTCCCTCTGATATTGTCACACAGTATAATGTGTTATATATTTCAAAATGCTTAGAAAAGAGGACTTTGATCTCACTTTGAAACTATTTCTTTGTCTTTGAAATATAAGAAAGTGGTCACAGTAGGGTCCCTTCACCTGTAATTACTGTCACTTTAAAAAGAGTGACACTTTCCTTTTTAAGAGTCTTTCAACACTTCCTTTCTGTCCAGTGGCTTTTGTTTTAATTTGTTTTTGTTTTGATTATGATGCCTCAAAATCTGGTTATCCCTTTTCTGGCCTTCTTTCTTCCACAAGTTGCATGTGAGTTGCTCCGTTCTTCCTTCAGCTCTACCGTGCCTGTGCTGTTTTCTTGTCAGCCACAGCAGCTCCCCAGAGTGTCGGTTTTCCCTGGTTGGCGTGTTTCTGCTGCTGCAGGCCTGTGTGTTATGCTCACGTAGCCCGTGGGTCATAAGAATATCTGCAGAATAATCAAGGTCTGCTAGCCCTCTTACGGTGCGTCATGTTTCCTGTTGATGGACGTGTCTCTGTCTTCTTCTGTGACAGGGTTACATTGTTTCTAAAGAAGCACCAGTGATTCCCAGATGCCCCCACCTTCATTACGATTCTCATTTTAGTGGTGCTGGAAATAGAAACGAGGGCCTTAAGTCTTCTAGCCAAACACTGTATCACAGTTCTATTCACAGCCCTTCTGTCTTTAAATGGAAGATTTCTTTTAAGTATTAAGAAATACTACACACTCTCATCATGTGGTTATTTAGATTTTTAAGACTCTGTGGACACCAATGGTAACATGAATCGATGCCTTTGGAAAAGCGTATAATGAAACAAAATTGATGAAGAACTTTCTAAAAGGTTTAATAAGCCTTACCAATCAATACTGGTGAGATGGAGAGATGGTCCAGCAGTTAAGGGCATAGGGTAAAGGTTAAAGATCTTCAGTTCAGCTCCCAGTGCCCATATCAGGTGGCTCACGATCACCTGTAACTCCAGCTCCAAGGGATCTGACACCTTCATCTGAACCCAGAGGGCGCTTATACTCCTGCACATATACTCCTGCCACATAATTAAGTTACAAGTCATAAAAGTTAATCTTTAAATAAAATTACTATACTGGTGACAGAAGTCAGTCAAAAAGATCTCAGAAAGCACTGCATAATTAATAATTGGAATCTAAACTAAAATGATTATCTATGGATTATTCAATGCTCTTCTAATAATCCATTTGCAAGACTTCTTTCTGGCCTTCCATGAGTTTACAGCTGTGGCAGATACCCAGGGTAGCCACAGACAGTCATGCCCCAGCTCCTGGGTTTGCAGGAGCATCAAAATCTCATCAGAACCTGACAGGACTGAGTTTGGCCAAGGATTTATTATTGGAAAATAACTGTCTGGGAGAGAAAGAATGAAGTCTTGAGGTTTCTTTGAAATTTAGAAGGCATATAAAGTTCTTAGAGCCACTGGTTCCAGTACTGACTCCTTCTAATCAAACTGCATGTATTCTAGACCTGTCCCAAATAGGTAGCTGACCTGTGATTTGTACTGGTCTTAAATTTGGGTAAGTAAAATGCCTATTACACACACACACACACACACACACACACACACACACACACACTACACTACACTATTTCCTTTTCTTCTAGTTACTCAAAAAAATAACATTAAAGAAATGTGTCCCTGAAGTCTTTCCAGGAGGAACCATTCAGTCTTATAAAATAAATAAGCTTTATATGAAAATGACTTATTAAACAACCTGCACAAAAATAAATGTTTGAATTATATTGAGTTACACTATCTTTTTCAGTGGCCTGAGTTATTCTTAGATAGTTTAATTTTTTGATTTTGAACTTTCATTTCTTGGATCAGTTACCTGCATTTTAAATGAAATTAGTCTTTGATCTCAAATATGCCCCGAGAATCTGGAATGCTTGAATTGTGCTGTTGTTGCTGTTGGCTTTATTCAACTTTACGATCGTATGATTAGATGCAAGCACAAATGCATTTTATTTTTAAGCCCCAAACCCTCTCCAAGCATTTCTATTTCAAGCATCAGAAATTCTCTCCAGTTTGATTTTTATCTTTAGAAGCTAAAATGAAATGCATTTCCGGTATATTAAATAGAATGCTTTTCTAAGCAGAGTGCAGTGAGCATTTCCATGGGGTAGGGGTGTGTAAGAAAGACTTTCGCTGCAGGATGGGCTAAGCCCAATTGGTTTGAAGTGAGCATCATGCCTCATTTGCCTGCTGATACTTGTCACAATGGTTCTAACAAAATTTGTGACTCCAGCATCCACCTGGAGAGGGGCTGATATGAGGATTGAGGGCTAACAAGGAGTTTCATGTTCAAATCTTCAATGCATGCATGTTCTTTCTTTTAAAATAATTGAATGCCTGTTAGGTTGAGGAGTTTTCTAGCACACAGAGTGTTGTAAGAGAGGACAAAGGAGTGTGGACATTGACTTTCAATTTCAGGGAGGCAGAGCCACACAAATCAATAAAGCAAATGGGCGAGAAGGTACCACAAAGTGAATGTGTTAAAGAGGACAACATTAGACTGACATCCCCAAAGGCTGAGTTCTGAAAATTTCCTAAGGGGTAGGGGAAAAACTTGGGATTTTGGCATTTGTGCAAGAATACTGAACAATCTAGGCCAGACTTTTCATAATGCTAACATTTATGTTCACAGCACCCAAAACAGACACTAATACATAGAAGAGACAAAAGAGCTTGTTAAACAAGGAATGACCATTTTTCCATTGTGATGGAGGAGAGGCGACTTGTTTGTCCCTCTCTGCCTAGAACTGAAATAATCACACAGAAACTGTATTAATTAAATCACTGCTTGGCCCATTAGCTCTAGCTTCTTATTGCCTAACTCTTACATCTTAATTTAACCCATTTCTATTAATCTGTGTATCACCATGATTGTGGCCTAGCAGCAAAGTTTCAGCATGTCTATCTCCAGTGGCGGATCGATGGTGTTCCCTGACTCTGTTCTTCTTTCTCCCAGCATTCAGTCCAGTCCTCCCTGCCTATCTAAGTTCTGCCCTATCAACAGGCCAAGGCAGTTTCTTCACTCATCAATGGTAATCACAGCACACAGAGGGGACTCCCACACCACCATTGTAGAATTTAATAGGTTCTAGAATTTAGTCCTTGGTGGACTAGGCCTATAGGTTGAAGGGTCAATCTCCCTTCTCCAAAGACTAATGGAAATTCTAAGTTCCAGTATGTCAGAACATAACCTATTTAGGTATATGATTTTTACAAATGTCGTTGGTTCAGGTGAGATCATCCTGGGGTAGGGTAGATCACTAATCTAGTCGGGGTAGTATTCCTAAAAGATGACTATGAGAAGACATGCATAGAGGTAGACCATCATATGAGGATGAGGTTGAGCTGATGTAGCCACAATCTACAGAACAAAGATTGCTAATGAACTTCCCAAGTCTTGCAAGAGTCTGGGAAAATTCCCATAGATGTCACAGGAAGCGTGACTTTACTAACACATTGATCTTGAACTCCTGCCCCAGAACTGTGAGACAATAAATACATACACCTCTCTTGTTTAAGCCATGAGGTGTTCTCATTTTGCTGTGGAAACTAGGGAACTCATGCACATAGATAAACAATTTTAGTTAATAAGTGCTTTTTGTTACCACGATACTTTGAAATAAATGTAGGTTTTTTACAGAAGGTACAAAGAGGCTCTCTGTATTACCCTCCTAATTCCCTTCAGTGAGCCTCTTTACATATAATGTTGAGACCAGGAAACTCAGGTTGATCTAGTCCAAAAGTCTTATTAATCAAATTTTGCCTGATTTTATATATATATATTATATTATATATATGTATATGTATATGTGTGTGTATGTGTGTGTATGTGTGTGTGTGTGCGCGCGCGCGTGCTTGAGAGAGAGTCGCTCTGCCTCTGTCTATCCCCCCCTCTCGCTCTCACACAGAGACAGAGAGAGGAGAGACAAGAGAGAAAGACACACAGAAGGAGATAAAGGGACAGGAGAGAGACACAGAGACAGACAGATACAGAGACACCCAGAGACAGAGACAGAAAGAGAGAGACACACAGAGGTCATCGTCAGGTGTCTTCTTCAGTAGTTCTTCATTTGGATGTCACCAACTTTCTGTAGGATGCCTTTTTCAGTAGTGAAGCCTTCAAGCCAAGTCAGGTGAAGACAGTTTATTTTGATGCTCTATCAGCTGCCTCTTGAGGTAAGCCAGTGTACACCCATAAACATGCCAGCTCAGCTTACTTCTCCATTCCTGTGCTGTTCCCAGCACAATCTTTCTTTGGCATCTTTTATCTGAGATTCAAAAGAGAATTCTGAATGTACCAGGTCTTTTTTCTCTTTCTGCTTATCAGCAAGCCTGAGAAGGAGTTCCTTGGAGAAGGTAGTTGTTTGGGTAAATGGGGTTGGCTTCCCTTGAATCATTCAGCAGAGCCTGGAAGGTTAAAGTGGGTGGGTGCTTGTGTGGGGGCAGATGCACCAAAGATGTTGAATCCTGAAAGAGCTTCTGCATGGAAATGTGGTCTGAGTGGTTAGGGTGCCTCGTGTGTTTTCTTCCACGGCTTCTCCCTAAGGAATTTTAGCTATGTGAGTTGTGCATTGTATTTTAAAACCAAAAGCAAAGGATTGAGAAAATCATGGAGTATGTTCTGAGATATGGTACGTGGCTAGAGAGATTTATATTACATGATTTTCTTGAAACATTGATGTAATTGTTTTCTCTAGAAGGTTAGAGAATGTGTTCTCTTGTAAGTTCTAATGATAAGGTTTCTCT